>CM016621.1:62051809-62465889 GCA_005393395.2 Gossypium australe | reverse complement strand
AGACCAAAAGGATTTGAATTTGTGACAACGGCAGTGGCTCGAATTATTGAAGGATTATGAGTTAGTAATTGATTACCATCCGGGAGAGCGAATGTGGTTGCAAATGCCTTGAGCAGAAAATCCCTGTATGCTTTGAGAGCTTTGCGTACGAGCTTAGCGATGTCTGATGATGGTCCTATATTGGCTGAGTGAGGGCTAGACCATTATTTATTCAGCAGATATGTGAAGCTCAAAAGAATGATAGTGAGATGCAAGTTAAGAGAGCTCAGTGCGAATTGAGGGATAACTCTGGTTTTCGGGTTAGTTCAGAAGATTGTTGAGTTTTATGATAGAATTTGTGTACCAAAGGATGATGAGTTCAATCCAGAAAATTTTACATGAAGCACACAGTGGTTGCTTGTCAGTACATCCGGACAGTACGAAAATGTACAATGATTTGAAGAAGTGTATTGGTGGGGTATGAAAAGAGACATCTCGAGTTTGTTACAAAGTGTTTGATCTGTCAACAGGTGAAAGCTTAACATCAAGTACCTTTGGGATTGCTTCAACCAATGATGGTTCCTGAGTCGAAATGGGATCGAATCACCATGGATTTTGTAACGAGGTTACCTATGACTCCAAGAAAGAAAGATGCTGTGGGTCATTGTTGATAGATTAACAAAATCGGCTCACTTTATACCGGTGCGTGTGGATTATTCACTTGATAAGTTGGCCGAGTTGTATATTGCTGAGGTAGTGAGATTGCATGGAGTGCCTACATCTATTATCTCGGATAGAGATCCGTGGTTTACTTCGAGGTTTTGGAAGAAATTACAAGAAGCCTTAGGTACGAGATTGAATTTTTGTATAGCGTTCCATCCTCAAACTGATGGCCAATCTGAAAGAGTGATTCAAGTTCTTGAGGATATGCTCTGATGCTGGTGTTAGAGTTCGAAGGTAGCTGGGAAAAATATCTATCTTTGGTTGAGTTTGCCTATAACAACAGTTATTAGCCGCGTATACGGATGGCACCGTACGAAGCTTTATATGTCACAAGTATCAGACTCCCTTGTATTGGACCGAGCTTAGTGAGAAGCAAATTCATAGGGTCGATTTAGTTAAAGAGACCGAGAGAAAGTGAAAGTAATCCGTGATAGTCTAAAAGCTGCTTCGGATTGACAAAAGTAATACGCGAATTTAAAAAGGAAAGAAATCGAGTTTCAAGTAGGCAACAAAGTATTTCTGAAAGTATTCCGTGGAAGAAAATATTGAGATTTGGTCGAAAGAGCAAATCGAGTCCATGATTCATAGGGCCGTATGAGGTTATTGAAAGGATTGGACCAGCAGCGTACCAGTTGGCTTTTCCAGCAGAGTTAGAGAGGATACACAACGTGTTTCATGTGTCGATGTTGCGGCGATATCGTTCCGATCCTTCGCATGTGATCCCCTCAACAGAAATTGAGATACGATCGGATATGACTTATGAAGAGGAACCAATTAAGATATTGGCTCGAGAGATTAAACAGTTGAGGAACAAGAGCATAGCCTTAATAAAAGTGTTATGGCAAAAACACGGCATGGAAGAAGCTACGTGGAAACCAGAAGAAGCCATGAGGGAACAGTACCCAAACCTTTTTACCCGGTAAGATTTTCGGGGACGAAATCTCTAAAGGGGGAGAGTTGTGACAGCTCGATTTTGGGGCTAGTCGAAAAAGTGGTTTTGGGACCTCTAATCTGAGGTTGAAGAAAATTATTTTGATATTATTTTATGTGTTATAGCATGTTTATAAGGATGTATGAAAATTTTGGTGCATTAATTTTGGTGATTTCATGCTTAATTATGAAAAATGACTAAATCGCATAAAGTGCGAAAGTTCTATTATACAAGGTAGAGTGTCTAATAGCTATAGAATATTAAATTGGAGGTCCTCAAAGTGCAATTAGGCCATTAAGGGTGTGTTGGTCGGCCATAGAGACAAGGAGACAATAACATTAAATTTTGGTTAAAATTTGGTGAAATTAGGTGATGAAAAAAATGAATAAAATAAGATAAATAAAAGAGATATCATCTTTCACTATTCACACTTCTTCTGCACCAAAAATTGAAAAGAAAATAGGGGATTTTGGAGTTCAAACTTTCAGCCAAGCTATTCTCTTGCAAGTAAGTGATTTTAGAGGTCATTCTTGATAATTTTTGTACTTTGGAACCCTCAAGCTTAGCTATCTAATGAGGGGACTATTTTGCTAAATGGTTGAAAGTTTAGGGACTTGAGAGTGTTTATGTTGTTTGTTGATTTTTTATGGAAGAAAATGAATGCTAGTGGTTAAGGAACAACTTTTGTGAAAGGTGTTATGATGAAAACACCTAAATAGGACTTATTTGTAAAGGTTGTAATTGTGTAATAAATGCATGAAATAATTGGTTTTGTGAGTTGTTGTAAGAGAAATAAATGTTTAGCTAGGCTTGTTTAATGAGGAAATGTGATGAAAACGATTTACGAGCCTAAAGGCAAAATCGTAATTTGCCAATATAAGGGCAAAATGGTCATTTTCCTAAGTGTAAATTTTGATGTATCATGAGTTATAAAGTGATTGAATGAGTAAATTTTATTATTATAGATCAAGAAGAGTGCGGGAAAAAACCTTGATCAAGGAAAAGGTAAGGTTACGGACTAAATTGTCGACTAATACATTTTGCACTAGGGTAAGTTTATCTGTAACGATACATCTTTAATACATATGTTATTACTTATTGATGCATTGTATGAATGAGATCAATTATGAATGAGATTGATTGATATTGGTAGATAGTGATTAATTCTCGTATGAACCTCGGAATAAATATGTAAGTGTGGAAAAATATCCGTAATAATTACTTGGTGGGCTGTGTGCGATACCACCGTAATTATCCTTTTTGGTGGGCTGTGTGCAATACCACCTTATTACTTATTCACGATGGGCTGTGTGTGATACCAACGTTTATGTTATCATTTGGTGGGCTATGTGCGATACCACCCTATCATTGATTAATGGTGGGCTATGTGCGAAACCACCGGTACTTAGTATTATTCCGAGGGGTTCATCGAGTAAATGTTTCATGTTGCTTTGTGGTGATGAGTGTAGGGAATGTGTACAAGTAATTGTGAGCAATATAATTGATATTGGTTGGAATGTGGTAAGAGATGAAATGAGTAACCATGATTATGGAAATGTGCATTGTCCTTGCTCAGTATGTAATGTTATTGATGGATTAGCATATGTTATGATGCTTATTGTTTACATGCAAACTTATTAAGCTTAAAGTTGACTCCTTTTCTTTTCCCTTGTTTTATAGTGTCAAAGAGCCAGTTCGAGATACGAAGATAATTGGAAGATCACCCACACTATCAGCTCATCTCGGTATATTTTGACTTAGCATTTTGAGTATGGCATGTATAGGGGCTAGACTTAGGGAAATGTCTTGTTGTTTTGGCCAAGTGTGTTGGCTCTTTTAAAGATGAAATCTTTTGTAAATAGCCATAATTGATGGCTCATTATTACTTATTTATGAAAAGATAATGTTATTTATGAATATGTATGATGCATGGTTGGGTTGCTTGGTAATGGTTGAATGGGATTTATGTTGTATGAGTTAGGGTGATAAAAAGAGCTTGCCAAATAGTCTTGTTCTTGTCCACATGGGTAGGCACACGGGCGTGTGTGACACACGGTCAATCCCATGGGCATGTGGCTAGGTCGTGTGTCCCCTACATGTTAACACTGAAAGTCAGTGTCGACCACGGGCTAGACACAAGGGCGTGTGCCTAGGCGTGTGCCCCTTGTAAGGTTGCTGACATCATAAATATAATACCTAGGTTTTCACACACGGGTGAGGACACGGGCGGTCTAGGCCGTGTGAAGGACACGGGCCAAAGATACAGGCGTGTGTCTGGCCGTGTGAAAACCCCTGTAGGTTCGAAGGAAAAATAAATTCCACACGGGCTAGGGACATGGGCGCGTGTGACCACACCAGCCTGCCTACACGGGCGTGTCTCATTTCACACGGGTGTGTGGCCCTGCTACGGAAAATTTTTTCTAAGTCTACAAAAGTTCCCGGTTGATTCTGAGACCCTCCGTTTGCATGTTTAAGGCCTCGAAGGCCCATAATAAAGATGATATGAATGTGTTTGAAAAGCTTTAATTGGAATGAAATATTATAATTCAAAGTTGTACGTTCAAACAAGATGAGTCCGGTAATTCCTCGTACCCGATTCTGGCGTTGAACACGGGTAAGGGGTGTTACATACTTGCCCCATGTTAAGATGTTTGTACTCTACCATTGGCCTCGTCATGAACAACATGTTCAAATCTATCTGACATCTTTACAATCTATAAGAAAAACAAGGGTTAGATCATATCATACACATCATACTATCATAGATTTATATGACATGTATTTCTAATCATTTTACACT
Organism: Gossypium australe; assembly: GCA_005393395.2. NCBI lineage: Eukaryota > Viridiplantae > Streptophyta > Magnoliopsida > Malvales > Malvaceae > Gossypium > Gossypium australe. The sequence continues at coordinate 62,461,456 of CM016621.1, read as the reverse complement.
ACGTTCATTCTAAGAATCGGCTAAACCGAAGCTCTGATACTACTAAATATAACCCTAACCCTTATTCATCGCCGGAATAGGGTTACAGAGCATTACCAAACTTTTCAGATCAAATACGAAAATTCATAACATTTTAAATACATATCAGGAACCAATCATAAAACACTCATATTGTACCTTGTGTGAGCCCTCGAGGTCCAAAATATACGTTAGAAATAAATCAGGACTAAACCAGAGACTCAGGAAATATTTCGTAAAATTTCAAAAATTTTCTTAGGTGCAGGGGACACATGCCTGTATGGCCAGGCCGTGTGGCTCACACGGCCAAGAGACACGCCCGTGTTTTAAACCGTGTGGACATTCGATGTGAGGTACATGGTCGTGTCCCAACCTGTGTCCATGCCCGTATAACTCTCTGACTTGGGTCACACGGCCAAGCCACACGCTCGTGTGCTAGGCTTTGTGCAAAAACCTGGGCATTCTGTTTCTAAATTTTACGATGCATGGGACATATGACTAGACCACACGCCCATGTGTCAGGTTGTGTGTCACACATGGTTGACACACATGCCCTTGTTTCTGCCCGTGTGGAAAAAAAATAGGACATTTTATGGCACTTTTCTCACCAAATCTTGATATCAACTTAGACACAACCATTTGTGCATTCACAAACCACAACAAAACCTTCCATTCAAGCCAAAATCAAGTTTTTATACCTATTATCATCACATATTCTCAAATATCCTAACTTACCAAATAAACACACACACACACATATATATATACATATTTTACTAATTTACTAGTTCAAATTATGCTTCAATATACATATTAATTAATCCTTATCCAACCAATTCAAACATACCTCATGCATAATTAATCCATACCTATATTAGTTGATTAGAAATAATCAAAGTATAGCTCTTAATATTTACACAGACCAATTTTACTTAAACCATTATGGCCCTACACATGCCATATAAGTACATGTTGCAAAAGCTACCAAAATGAGTTGGGATAGTGTAGCTTGATGTGTTGATCCGATCTCCCGACCTCACATTAATCTACAAGGACATTAAACAACACAAGTAAGCTTAATAAAGCTTAGTAAGTTCGATAGTTTAAACATAGATCTTACCGAAATTAAATAATAAATTTAATATTAAATTATTCATACATTCTCCTTGTCAATCACAACATAAATCGATGAACACACTTCTTTCAAATTAATATCAATAACAAACGATAAATCTTTCAAATCCAATCACATAAGTCTTTTATCATATCTTACAACGACTTACGGATATTAGTACATCGTATTCAAAAGCCCGAAGGCTGCACAGGAGCATATAAGTGCTAAATTGAAACCCATAAGGGTTGAACGGAAGCTCATAAGAGCTGAACGGAAACCCATAAGGGTTAAACGGAAACTCATATGAGTTAACAGAAGCTTATGAAAGCTAAACGAAAAGTAAACACGAAAGTTCGCAACAAATGCTGAACCTCGGTTTACTTGGGTAATTTGCCGTCAATTCATCCTTTGCCACAGAACGATTGTACTCAATCCCGCGTTCCACTCGTTTTGAACATTCAATTCAATTTCATAATTTAACCATAATTTTATTTCCAATAATATATATATATATATATTATATATATGAATGATACATAATAACATTCATCAAGTTAATAAATAGCATTAAAGTTTAACCATACGAACTTACCTGGGTTAAATTGTAAGATTTGTAATAGTTTAGGGACTATTATTCTAATTTTCCTTTTTCACGATTGTCTACGGCTCTTGATCTAAAATAAAATTACTCATTCATTAGCATATATTTCAGTTTCAATTCACTTCACAATTAATACCCCTTAATTGTTGAAATTATACATTTTGCCTCAACTTTTATAACTTTTGCAATTTAGTCCCTCACTAAATTAGTCTATCAAATGAGCTAATTTTTATCAATTGACAATTTATCTAAATTTTCTACACTATCATACAACACTTGAAAAATAGAATTTAATACTAAACCTTAATATTTAGCCCTTTTTACAATTTAGTCCTAAAATCAATATCTATCAAAATCACTTGATAAAATCATCATATAACAAATTAAAGCTCTAAATCCATGTTAATTTATCAAAAACATCCATTATTCATCAATGGTAACTTCCAAAATTTCCAATAAAATCAAAAACTAATAAGATAGATAGTTGTACTTAATTGTAAAAGTCTCAAAAATAAAAATTTCAAGAAAAAGACAAAAATTGAACTCACTTGTAGCAAAATATGAAAATCAGCTTCTTAAGGTTTCTTCAATGGTGTTTTTGGGTTGAAGATTGATGAAGAATTGCCTTGAAACTATTGATTTTCCTTTTTTAGCTATCTTAAATTTTATTTCATTTCCAATTTTACCCCTTAATCACCTAATTTCATTGTTTTTTTCTGCTTATGCCGCCTCAGCCTTCTCATGTATGTCTAATTCCTTTTTAGTCCTCCCTTATTTACCATTTAGGCTATTTAATCATAATTTCTTTAACAAGCAAGTTTTGCACCTTCTTCAATTTAGTCATTTTAATTAATTAACTATCAAAACGTCAAAAGTTTCTAACAAAACTTTAATACTACCTTAATGACACTCCATAAATATTTATAAAAATATTTACGGCTTAGTTTATGGAATCGAGGTCTCGATACCTCGTTTTCTAAACCATTTAACCTAATAAATCTTTATAACACAAATTACTAATTCAAAAATCTTCCTAAAACCACATTTGGCTCGTAAATACTAAATAATAAAATTTACGAGCTTACTCATCGGAATTGGTGACCTCGAATCACCATTTCTGTTACCACTAAAATCAAGCTGTTATAAACCATCACTGCTCAAAGAACATAGAAGCATCATTAAAACCCATCCATATACATTTTACCATCTTCTCAAACATTGTAAACCCTAATACAAAGCCCATTTTTCCTTTAATCTTAGTATTCACCAAAGTTAATAGACTTACTCTTCAGGATTCCACATGCATAACTGAAGTACTCACCCAGGATATGATGAATCTACCACTTCAGATATGATCTTTAATTCTAAGTCAAAGATAGCAAATTGTATTCAACTTCTAGAGGAAGCCTACAACAACATCCTAATGGGAGGAAAAAGAAACACTCCTTTTCTCAGGCCCATTTAACTAATATATATTTACAGATAAGATCCATGTTCCTGTAGTGAACTTGACACGTGTCACGCTTTTTCAAAAATATCTTCATTAATGGTCTACTGCTATAAATGCAATTATAAATAAGAATCCAATATAGAAAATTTTGGTTACCCCAACTAGAGGGTCCCTAACTACTACATTTATAATGCAACTAGCACAATAACTCTAATAATAAGGCGCACTACGCCTTAGGCAAGTACTACTTCCATAGTCATCTATTCTCTTGGCTATTATCTGATTCCAACCAACATAATGATATATCATTACACACCCTCAACTTAAACATTGTTAGGAATACACCCATTCAATATGCCAAAGTAAATTTTGGGCAGATACTGCCCCGCCAAAGATATTAATTTAGTCTACTCGCCCAAACCTTGCATATGTTAGAACTAGAATTTTACAATATTCGTCTAAGTACACTTGTAACTTTTCGAATAGATTGATTAATAAAATTATTCATGAACTACATTAATACTTTGTATATTGTCTTCAAATGGTTTTTGCATGCAAAGCAAAATGGAAGTAAATGTTGCTCATCAATTGTCTAATGTTTTGCTAATAATAAGCGATATTATGTGGTCGGATCGTAATACGAAATGATAACTTGTATTATTAAACAAACCTAAAAATATCCTTATTCTAATTGAGAATGAGAAAACCAATTGAAAGTGTAACACCCTAAACCCGGCTTAGACGTTGTGACCGAATCTGGCGATGTCACATGGTAGTGCTTTTAGAAAACTTAACTACGTTAAATCCATTTGTAAATATCCTAGGCTTCGTCAAAACATGTTGTTTAATTATTTATTGACCATTTTAAAAACATTATACGTTGTGGAATCTTTTTAAAAGTAATTTGCGAATTTGTGTGTTTTTGAGAAAACATTTGTTTACTTTGAAAACTCGAGTCTTGTCCTATTGCTAGCAGTTCATAAAATAATAATCCCAAATTTAAGTGAAATTCCGTAAAGGCCTTATTACAAAAATTATACCCAAAAATAACCAAATCGTAATTAAAAATAAATCGTAAACAAGTGTCCGAAACCGTGGTCACCGCCGAGTCCTCCGCTGCACCGATCCTTCTACTGTTGCGGATTACCTGAACAGATTAAATAGAAAAGGGTGAGTTTTCGCAAACTCAGTGTGTAATCCCCACAGAAAACATACACACAGAATATCAGATAACAGACATATATTCACAGTTCGGGTCTGAGCCCATTACAAAAACGGTGCGGACTTGAGCCCACTTAGATGCAAAATCAGATATGGTCTAGGGCCTTAGCCCATTTCAGTCAAAATAAACAGATCAGACAGAATAGCAGAATCCTACCCACCAGCCTCTACACACCCAACTCCGTCCAACCCTACACACTATGTGGGATAAAATCAACCCACCCATCCCTACACACCATGCTGTACTGAATGTGGCACATAATTAGAAAGTTGCAACTGGGCTGCCAGATAACAGGCTTGAGAGCCTTTCAGATACTTCCTTCGAATCATCAATCCAACCCGATGCAATGCAACATACATAAAAAGTCATGCTATTATACAAACACAGTTCATATTTTCAAATATCAGAATTCATGCTCGGTACAGAAATTAGAAAGTCAAGTCACATAATTAGGGGTTTAGGTAAAGCTTATTGACCTTACAAAACATTACAGAAAAATGGGCTCACAGGCCCATGTGGCCTGCCTGTATAGGCCCACACGCCCGTGCGGCCCGCACGGCCCAAATTGGCATTGGCCGTGTGGATAACACGGCCTCGTTAGCGCATGGCCGGCTTGTTGATCACACGGCCTGGCCCAGAATCCCACATGCCTGTGTGGCCCACAGGCCCAATTGGTAGAGCCCGTGAGTCGCACACGGCCATGTCGCTGGCGCACGGCCTGGCTCGTTGATCACATGGTCGTGTGGTGACTAACAGTCCAGTACACGGCCTACCACACGGGCAACTACACGCCCGTGTGGCGTCGACAGAATGATTTTCGGGTTTCGTTGAAACCTGGTTTTTTGTGTTTTCGGGTACACACCTGGTATCGAATCGATGCTCACACAATCCTGAGCAATTCCAACTTATAATTGATATTCCAACGTCCAAAATCAGTGTTTAAAATGGAGCTAAATTAAGACATTAAACCTGATACTTTCCAAAAATCTTACCTTAAATTGAATACAACGTTTCCCACCATTTCAACGTCGACTGACACGCTCCAGCCCTGTAACCTTCACCATAACAAACAAATCCCAAAAATCACTAACCCCAAAATCAAAGTAATCGTACTTACTACGCATACCGAGACTTACCACACGCATGTGAGCACCAACAACGCAACAAGACAAGCAATGAAGGGGCGAATTCAGAAAAAGAGGGAAAAAGGGGAGGGGGACCGCAGAGGGAAAAGTGAAAGCCGAAATTTTGTTTCCTTTTTGTGTTGGGGAATAGATTTTTCTGGTATTCCCCCTATCATCTCCCCAAAACTCTCCTTACTATCAGACTTTTACTCCAACACAAACACTACACGACACTGGCAGCAAAAATATCCATTGCCTGCGCAAGGATTCGAACTCCCAACCTCCAGCAACCTCAGCACACCACTTAGCCACCAGACCAGCAGGCCCATTCTGCTAATTACCTATACACTTTTCCTTAAAAGCCTATCAACCAAAGTTTAGGCTTTATTCATAAAAATACCAAAATTCACCCAAGTTGAGACTTGAACTTGGAACCTTCCAAACACACCCAAATCACTCAACCACTAAAGCAGATAGGTATTTGTGTCTTGAAATTATAAAGCTAAAATTAATGGAAAATCGGGGCGTTAAAGACTAATATGTTGTCTATCAAGTCCAATTAGGGAGATGCTTTGCCTTGGGCATCACAGCAGACGGCTCTCAAAAGATAGAGACATAGATGTGACTAACTGAACTAATAGTATATGGATTTATTCACTTGTGACGTTCATAGTGTGACATACCTAAATCTTGCATGGATAGTGGACTATGTATGTGTGACTTTTATGTTTGATGTAAAAAATTCTGAGTTTGAATGGGTAAGGAATCGAAAGCTGGTGTGTTGGGTGTACGACTTCTGTAGGACGTAACGTCATTCACAATGGTGGAATTCATAGCCTGAGACATGGGTAATGATATCCTTGATGAAAAGTAAACATGGACATAGGTTGTTCGTCTTTTGATGGATAACGTGAACACTATATGATAATGAATGGCTTTTCATGAAGGAAGATATAATAATTACCATGAGATAACATAGGATCATATTGGGAGAGCAAATATTATCCCAAAGAGATTAAGGATATTCCATGAGATGACAAGGTCATTGGACTAGTACTGAGTAGTTGTCTTCATAATGGTATGTTGTTAGGGAGAGCTCAGTCACGATGCTACAGTGGAATGACTTTGTGACTAAATGAGTTTATAATTAATAGGCGAAAAGTCAAAAATTATAAATCATTTGAGCCCTAATTATATATGTTCAATCAGTCCCTCCGCTAATCGTTGAAATCATAAATGAGTTGTGTGTTGAATAAAAAATGAACAGAATGAATAGAAATAAAGAAATGAAAAACATTCAGAAATGATTTTAGTTTTCTTCGAAATGGAGAAATGGAATTATTTGAAATGAATGTAGTTTTCTCAAAATGGTAATGGAAATGAAAATGAGAAACGATTTATTTGCAAATGTACATGAATTACTAAAAAATGATTGAAAGAATGTGTTTATATTTTTGAACTGTTTTAGAGCCCGAAAATGAAAATAATTTATTTGGTCATAGTGAACAAGTTAAGTCGTGAAATATTGAATATTTTCTTGGAAATTTTACTAGGGGAAAAATCGTCATAGTTTACCAGGGTAAAATTGGAATTTATTAATTGGAATGAGAAAATTATTTAATTGAAAAATTAATGTTTGTTTTGAAAAATAGAAAGATGTGTATTGGGTTGGATTAAATTATAAATCTATGGGTCAAAATTTTAGAAAACACATAGAATTGAGCCCAATTGTAACACCCCAAACCAGGCCTATGCGTAAAGATGAGATTTGGTTTGTCACACAATACAAACATCCATTAAAGATGAGATTTGGTTTGTCACACAATACAAACATCCAAAATTAGTTAATGATTTAGATAAAATAGTTCTACAAAACTTTTCTTTTGAAAGTGAAAATTTAGTAAAAACCAAGAATTTGATTTAAAATCGATGAATAAGGAAGTACTTGTTTGAAATCTTAAAATTTAGAAATTAATTGTTAAAAACTTTAAATAGTATTTTTTATAAAGAGTTCAAAGAGTTTGAAAACAAGAATATTTAAGAAACATTATTAAAAATAATATTAGCCCAAATTAAGTGTCTAAAGCATAATTAAATCTATCCACACATAAAAGTCCACAATATAATAATAATAGAGGCCTTATTACATCATACCCAAAATAGTAATTAACTAAATATACTTAATTGAAATTCATAGTTTATAAAACCCAGATTCGAAGTATGGCCTCCACGAAGACATTCCCGGCCCAAGCCTCCATCAATTGTCATTACCTGAGAAGGATGAGAAACAGAGTGAGTTACTTACAACTCAATGTGTAACTTACTCATCAATTCCACTGGGCCAAGTCATCAAGACATTATATTGGGCTTGAGCCCATTACAGATTTAATAACAAAATAATACAATTGCATGTAGAATGAAATTCCCAACCAAACCTAAATTTGCATTCGCTACACACCACCCGTACCAACCAACACACCTGTGGGGATCAAGTCAACCCACCCCGCCAACACACCAATCGCAGGCATAAAGCCATTTTAATAATTTTGTGGTGCACCATCGAACTAGATTGTGGTAAAGCCACCCGAACTAGATTTTTGGCAACAGGCCTTTCTTCTCTTCATCAATTTTCCCAACCCATGCAATCATGTTTGTAAATGAAACATAATAATATATTCACATGATAAATTTAACAAAAGGCCCATATTACAAGTTGGCCCATATTTCAATTTATCAATTTGGCCCATTAGGCAAAATAGCATTTTAGCCCATTTAACGATCTAGCAGTTTTTGGCCCATGTATCAATATAGCAGTTTTTGGCCCATATATCGATCTAGCAATTTTTGGCCCACATATTGATCTAGCAGTTTTTGGCCAATATATCACAAAAATCTTACTAGTTATCAAATTAACCCATCAAGGGCGATTTTGTAATTTTCACAACTTATAACCCGATTTCATGCATTAACACAAAAGTGTTAATTATGCCGTATTTTTTGATTTTTCCATCTTTACGATTTTTATCCTAATGTTTACGATATAACATCCAACTGAAAATATAAGAGTGAAGTTACACACCTGATTACGGTGAGAACTATACTTTCCCGTTCGTCGATACCTTAATACGCATCACGATAATTTAGAACACTAATACTATTTATAAATCTATTCTTAGAAATAACGATCTAGACTTTTACCCTTGGAATTTCGAACAACTTCTATATGCGGTTTCCCCCCGATCGTTGGTTCGCTACCCATTGAATAACCACGAACAAACAAAGGCTCAGGAGTACGAACGACTTCAAATAACTGGTTTTCTTCAGATGAGGGTCCACAACTCGATGGAAAATCTCGGATTCCCGAAACAGTCCTTTGCTTAAATTTAGGGGGAATAACGGAACCACCCCTCTTCCGAACGCTATTTACCACCCTTTTCGTCCCTATCTTGATTGCCTCCATTGACAAAAGATCATTAGTCCGATTAATTAATATATCGGAATTTATGACTAACGATTTTAAGGGTGAGATTGGCTTACCACAAAATATCCTTGTTCCACATGATGAAAAACAAACGATAACGTCCCCTAAAACGAAATCCATTAATAACCCATCTATATCAATATGTCGAGTAATATGTAACTCCTTGATAAGAACCCTTACCTTGAAAGATATGATCCGTACTTAATAACTTCAAGATGACTTTGACGAGATGGTGATTCGGCACTCTGCTATCACACTATTGCTTAAACGAGGGTTGAAAGAATAATCAACAAGACCATATAGATGAATAGAAGATTCGGCTTTGAAGAAATTGGAGAAAATGGGATTAGTACCATTCGGCCATGGGGAGAAAAAGATGGAGAAAGTGTTTGAATGATAAATAAAAATGGAGAAGAAAAGAGAATGGAGAGAATGTGTTATAATTTGGTTTTCCAAGAGAAGAAAAGAGAAGGAGAAAAGAGATGAGTTGAGGAACAATATGCATTCGGCAATGGGGGAGGAGAAAGAAAAAGGAATGGCTTTTTGTGTAACACCCTAAATTAGGGGTTGTTTGTAATTTAGTTAATTTCCCATGTGCGTGCTTGAAGAATAAATATTATGATTTATTTGGCATGTTCTAAGGTCTAGAATTAAACCCGAGCTAGGCCTGACTTAGTATTAATTTTTTTTTTGTTTAGTACCTAAGAGGAGGGAGCTAGGTGAGATAGGGCTTTAATAAAATTTTGGGCGAAATATGACAAACAATGGGCTTGGGACAATTGGCTTGGTGCGCCTAAGGGTGAGGCAAGGAGGTCTTGGGTTCGAGCTGCTGGAGTGGCGCTTGGGAATTTATTTTTTTTCGTTATGTGGGGAGTTGGCTTAGGAAGGCCTTAAAAATAATTAGTGAGGATTTCGGACAAGAAAGTCAGCTTGGTGGAGTGGCTTGGGGCGCCACTTGAGGGTCTTGGCAAGGGACTCAAGTTCGAGCGATGGGGAAAGCGCCTGTGTTTTTATTTTGGACAAGGGAGCTAACGAAGGAGGCCTTAACAGAGGTTGGGGCGAGTTTATGACACAAACGGTGCCTTGGCAAAGTGGCTGGCAGCGTGTGGAGGTTCCAGTTGGTCCTAGGTTCGAGTAGCGTGAGCAGCAAATGGGGACTCTACTTTTATTTTGGGCTTTTGCGTTAAAAGAAAGAGGGCCAGGAAGAAGGCCTTATAATTAAATGGTGGGATTATTTGACATGAAAGTCAAATGGGAAAGATGGCAAGGGGCGTTAAGGGAGGCTGCTGCTGTTGCCTTCACCTGGTCGCTGGTTCGAACCCCAGGGGCTACACTTTGGGTATTTTATTTATTTATTTATTTATTTATTTATTTATTATTTTCAAGGCTGGCGTGCATGAAAAGGAGTAAGTGATGGCATGAATTTGGACTCCTAAATTGATAAGGATAATGCATGGGATTATTTTATTTGTTAATTGTTAAAGAATAAAAGAATATATAGGAAATTGATAAAGAATTAAACTAGCTTTTGGGTTTTTGAATTCGGCTGGGGTATGCTAACCTTTAGTTTATTATTTATTTAGTATGATAAGATAGAAAGCAAGGGTGGCTTTATTGTTTAATTATTTATTTGAAGAGGTGATAAAGGATAATAAGGATAATATTAGCTTTTAGTTGGATTTTACTTGATTAATTCCAAGGAGAAAATATAGGCATTTAAGTATTCAAATTCTTTTGAATTGCTTCAAATGAGTGGCCTAGAATTATTTTGGGTGTTGGCCTAAACTCCCCATCCCTCTCTTCTCATTATTTTTTTTCCTCTCCAGCCGAACCTATTCCCTACCTTGGTGACCGAAATTCCCTTTCCTCCTATTAACTCACTTTGGCCGAATAGTGCAGTATATTTAGAGAGTGGCCATCTTTTGTTAGTTCTTTTTCTTTTTAATTGTTTTCATTGTGCCGAATTTTCTTAAGGCACCTAGTCATCTTTTATTTTTATTTCTTTTTCCCTTTGCAATAGCCGAACCTTGGTTATTATTTTAATCAACCATAGCCGAACCCCTTCTCCCTATTTGGTGTAGTTTTGGCCGAACATCAAAGCAAAGGTGGTCTCCTCTAGTCTTTTCTTCAATCGGTTCATAAAGTGGGTAAGTGGTCAAAGCCGAATGCCTTTTTATTCTGTTCTCTTGTCTCTTTATCGACTTGGGTTAATGGAAAAGCCGAAGGCTATTAATATTATTGGTTGATCGATTGTAGTGTGGTGAAACAGATTTGGGTATCGTGTGCCGTGGTTAGTACTCAAAAGCGTGTAGGTAAGGATTCGGGTTCAAGAGATGACCCCTTTATATTTATTTAGTTTGGCCAAATAGGCCATGTCACTAATCTTGTGTTGGCCGAATATAGGAGCAAGGAAAGCTATTGTGGCCGATTTGGTTCTTCGGGATTTAGAGCTTTCATTCACAACAGGTGTGTACATACACACTTTATAACTAGTTAATGTGCTATATGTTATGTATGCTAAATTTGGTTTATGTAGCAATGGATTTAATACCGTAACGGTATAAGCGAGGATCCCGGTAAGTCTCTGTCAGTATGAGATTGATTTATGATGCTTTTGGGAAGCATGGCCCATTTGATACATGTGATTTAAATGTATGTTGGCATGAACTATGTTATATAACTGTTTAATGTGGGTTGATGAGAGGAGGGGGCAGTGTTATTAGTGTCGACGGACACCAGTGGTTTGGTACCACATTGTGACTTCGGTCACCAGAGGTTTCGCACCTCCAGAGGTTTGGCACCTCATAACGTCTCGTCCCAGTGGCTTAGCACCACAGTGGGTTGGCCCCACAGATGATATTAAGGGATTGACGCCAGTGATTTGGTATCACACGATGGGTTGGCCCCATCATTCGATTTGTGTCTGCGGACATCAGAGGTTTGGCACCTCCAGTGATTTGGTATCACAACTGTGACTTTAAGTCACCAGTGGTTTGGCACCACCAGTGGTTTGGTACCACACGGGGTAGAGAAAGGCGTTTGGATGGCTAGGTTGGGTGTATGACTTTATGCATGTTACTTTGTTATAAATTGTGTATGTCGTGGCATTAAACCGGGGGAAGGGTTACATACTGAGTCTTGGTGACTCACCTTCTCTTTTACATTTTTCAGGTGACATGTAGATCGCGGATGTGGAGCCGGGTGGACTCGAGGTGGCCATGCAGTGGGAATTTTGATTAGATGAACTTGGATTTTGTTTTATTTTGTTTTAATGTTGGTTTTATTTTATTTAAGATGTAATAAGGCCGCCTAGCTATATTTTTTTTATTATTTTGTGTTTTGGATTAATGTGGTTAAACTTTATCTTAGCATGAAATTAAGTTCACATGTTTTCCAAAATCCAATCGCAAAACGTTTTATCGTGCCATCGGGTACACCTGAATCAATAACAACCTGACTTAATGAATATTTTTAAGATAACTCTAAGAACGGTTTTATACACCTCAAATGTTTTAAACAAACAACTATATTTTAGCAAATGATAATTCGACTAAAAGGGATTTTTAAAATGTTTTCTCTGTAGCAAACCAAATTCGGTCATAATGTTTGGGCCGGGTTCGGGGTTTACAAATTGGTATCAGAGCCCAGTTCAAAGCTCGGCTGTGGGGGCCCAAGGCCCAAAATGTTTTGGTAGGACTTTTTGAAATATTTTTGGGTTTTTGAATAGCATGGCACCGAGTCTCCGGCACCTATCCGCCCAGGTAAGTAATCCTAACTTCTGTATGATTTATTTTCTGTAGAAGGGTAGGAAGCATGGAACGTAGATAGTGATAAGTACTTTAAACTTTAGGATTAGTTTACCCCAACAAGGACATAAAACTCTAAAAGCCTAATTAAACAAACCTAGGACCAAGTCGCCGAGTTAGGGTGTGGTAACCTTGGTGCGCATGTCTAGGATTGGATCCGGAAGAGCTTGGTACTTAAGCAGTCCTCGTGACTCACCTCCTCTTCGCGGGATTCCTACCTGGTGCGTAGCTTTGGTTCACCCTAACCAAGAGGACTCGGTCATAGGCTAAACATAATGACTAAAACCCGAAAGGGAAATAGCCATGTTTTTTTTTTAAAAAAAAGGAAGAAAAACGACAAAACCCTAGTTTTTTCGAACTTTTAAAATTACTTTTTTTTTATTTGAGAAAAATCATCTTTACAACATTTTTCAAAAATTTTGTGAAAATTACAAAAATGCCCTTAGGGGGTAAAATTACCAAAATGCCCTTGGTTCATAAAATATCAACTTAATGGTTTTTCCCCAAAATTTCATTACTTTATAAATATTCAAAAACCCTACCTTGCAATCTATCAAAAAAAAAATACTTTGGTTTAAAAAAAAATTTACGAAAATGCCCTCAACTTGCAAAATTACCAAAATGACCCTGAATTCTAAAATTTTTGCAACATCATCGTTTTAAGAAGGGAAACTCTCAAAAAGGACCCTCAGAGTTTTACAATTGTTAAAAACATCCCTGATTTACTAAATTTATAAAATTACCCCTGATTGACAAAATTACCAAAACACCCCTGGTTTCCAAAATTCTGCCGTACCTTTAATTTGGCAAATTTTTAGAAATACCCTCCAGTTTTGGGAAATTCCAAAGTGACTTGATTTATTAAAATTTTTAAAATTCCTCTGATTGATTACGAAAATACCCCTGTAGGAAAAAGACGAAAATACCCCTGGGATAGAACATGACAAAAATGTCCGAAGAGTGAGTAGGTATGAAAGGTATTAGGGAATGGATGTGCCCTTCTGTGTGAACTAGGGTAGAAGACTTAAAACATTGTTTGATTGAAAGAATCCCTATTAGACTTTTCATAAAATTTCTTCGCGAATAACCAAGTGGAATAAAGTACTAATCCATAAAATTTTTAATCAGATTAAAAGCGCGTTAGTTAGAATGAGCTCTAGAGGACGTGGCCGTCGTGGACGCGGAAGGGGAAGGATGACCGTGTCTGAACCCGTTAGGTCGGGTCAGGGTTCTAAAAATGAAATACCACCGCCACCACCACCTCCAGCTTTTGGAGCGGAAGAGCAGGATCAGACCGGCGGAGAGGCAGTAACGCAAGCTGTGTTGCGAGTCCTGGAGTTGGTGGCTGGGGCTAGTGGAAATTTGGGAGCTCGGAAATCTGTTCCCGAGCGAATTCGGTCTAACGGAGCTGAGGTGTTCCGGGGTGTGTCGGGAGTGGCACCTAGTGCAGCAGAATACTGGTTGGAATCAACGGAAAGGATCATGGACGATCTTGACCTGACTAATGAGGAGAAGTTGAAAGGAGCAGTGTCGCTTCTGAAGGATGAAGCATATCAGTGGTGGCTCACTGTCCGAGATGGTGCCACGGCGGATGATCTTACGTGGGATTACTTTAGAGTTGCTTTTCAGAAGAAGTATGTGGGCACCAGCTATACTGATGCTCAGAGGAAAGCTTTTCTGGGATTGGTGCAAGGAACTAAGTCAGTGTCGGAATATGAAGCGGAATTCTTAAGGTTGAGTAGGTATGCTAGGGGCATCGTGGCTACTGAACATGAGCGTTGCGTCCGCTTTGAGGACGGGCTTAGAGATGATTTAAGGTTGCTGATTGCTCCGCAGCAGGTTCATGAGTTTTCGTCTCTAGTGGAAAAGGCTAAGGTAGTCGAAGGGATCAAGGAGACCGTAAAACAGAAGCATGATAGGAACAAACAGAAGAGAGGCTTTGGATCGCCTGGATCGGGCAGTAATGTGGAGAAGAGGGCTAGGTTTGGGGAATCAGAAAGAGCCACAAAGCCTGCTCAGTGGCCACCTCAGTGTGTTAGATGCGGGAAATCCCATTCGGGAGAATGTTTGGCGGGAAGTAGAGGGTGCTTTGAGTGTGGATCAATGGAGCACCGGGTAAGGGATTGTCTGCGGAAGTTGGCTAGGACTCAAGCTGAGGATCAAGGACGTAGTCAATTCAGGAGGGATGGCCAACAACCACAGAGGGGACGAGGTGCAGCTAGAGGTAATGGTAATGGTAACGGGCATGGCTGAGGTGCTGAAGGTGCAGAGGCGAGGCAACCAAGGTTGGTTTTTACAGTTGGCCGTCGCGAGGAGGAAGATGTGCCAGATATGACAACGGGTAAGTTTTTATTTCCGAAATACCCTCAATTGCCTTGGTTGTGGTTACGTTAGTTCGTTCTTATGTTGCTAGTAAAGTGTATGAAACTTGGATTATGGACTTGGAGAATGTGTAGAAAGTAGGATGGTTCTTTAAGATCAGAGTGCGCAGCAGTAGCGTAGTATGATGAGTTAAGGATGCACGATTGAACGATAGTAAGTAATTTCGTGGACGAAATTATTTTAAGGGGGTAGAATTGTAACACCCTAGATTAGGGGTTGTTTGTAATTTAGTTAATTTCCCATGTGCGTGCTTGAAGAATAAATATTATGATTTATTTGGCATGTTCTAAGGTCTAGAATTAAACACGAGCTAGGCCTGACTTAGTATTAAAATTTTTTTTTGTTTAGTACCTAAGAGGAGGGAGCTAGGTGAGATAGGGCTTTAATAAAATTTTGGGCGAAATATGACAAACAATGGGCTTGGGACAATTGGCTTGGTGCGCCTAAGGGTGAGGTAAAGGAGGTCTTGGGTTCGAGCTGCTGGAGTGGCGCTTGGGAATTTATTTTTTTTCGTTATGTGGGGAGTTGGCTTAGGAAGGCCTGAAAAATAATTAGTGAGGATTTCAGACAAGAAAGTCAGCTTGGTGGAGTGGCTTGGGGCGCCACTTGAGGGTCTTGGCAAGGGACTCAAGTTCGAGCCATGGGGAAAGCGCCTGGTGTTTTTATTTTGGACAAGGGAGCTAACGAAGGAGGCCTTAACAGAGGTTGGGGCGAGTTTATGACACAAACGGCGCCTTGGCAAAGTGGCTGGCAGCGTGTGGAGGTTCCAGTTGGTCCTAGGTTCGAGTAGCGTGAGTAGTAAATGGGGACTCTACTTTTATTTTGGGCTTTTGCGTTAAAAGAAAGAGGGCCAGGAAGAAGGCCTTATAATTAAATGGTGGGATTATTTGACATGAAAGTCAAATGGGAAAGATGGCAAGGGCGTTAAGGGAGGCTGCTGCTGTTGCCTTCACCTGGTCGCTGGTTCGAACCCCAGGGGCTGCACTTTGGGTATTTTATTTATTTATTTATTTATTTATTATTTATTTATTATTTTCAAGGCTGGCGTGCATGAAAAGGAGTAAGTGATGGCATGAATTTGGACTCCTAAATTGATAAGGATAATGCATGGGATTATTTTATTTGTTAATTGTTAAAGAATAAAAGAATATATAGGAAATTGATAAAGAATTAAACTAGCTTTTGGGTTTTTGAATTCGGCTGGGGTATGCTAACCTTTAGTTTATTATTTATTTAGTATGATAAGATAGAAAGCAAGGGTGGCTTTATTGTTTAATTATTTATTTGAAGAGGTGATAAAGGATAATAAGGATAATATTAGCTTTTAGTTGGATTTTACTTGATTAATTCCAAGGAGAAAATATAGGCATTTAAGTATTCAAATTCTTTTGAATTGCTTCAAATGAGTGGCCTAGAATTATTTTGGGTGTTGGCCTAAACTCCCCATCCCTCTCTTCTCATTATTTTTTTTCCTCTCCAGCCGAACCTATTCCCTACCTTGGTGACCGAAATTCCCTTTCCTCCTATTAACTCACTTTGGCCGAATAGTGCAGTATATTTAGAGAGTGGCCATCTTTTGTTAGTTCTTTTTCTTTTTAATTGTTTTCATTGTGCCGAATTTTCTTAAGGCACCTAGTCATCTTTTATTTTTATTTCTTTTTCCCTTTGCAATAGCCGAACCTTGGTTATTATTTTAATCAACCATAGCCGAACCCCTTCTCCCTATTTGGTGTAGTTTTGGCCGAACATCAAAGCAAAGGTGGTCTCCTCTAGTCTTTTCTTCAATCGGTTCATAAAGTGGGTAAGTGGTCAAAGCCGAATGCCTTTTTATTCTGTTCTCTTGTCTCTTTATCGACTTGGGTTAATGGAAAAGCCGAAGGCTATTAATATTATTGGTTGACCGATTGTAGTGTGGTGAAACAGATTCGGGTATCGTGTGCCGTGGTTAGTACTCAAAAGCGTGTAGGTAAGGATTCGGGTTCAAGAGATGACCCCTTTATATTTATTTAGTTTGGCCAAATAGGCCATATCACTAATCTTGTGTTGGCCGAATATAGGAGCAAGGAAGGCTATTGTGGCCGATTTGGTTCTTCGGGATTTAGAGCTTTCATTCACAACAGGTGTGTACATACACACTTTATAACTAGTTAATGTGCTATATGTTATGTATGCTAAATTTGGTTTATGTAGAAACGGATTTAATACCGTAACGGTATAAGCGAGGATCCCGGTAAGTCTCTGTCAGTATGAGATTGATTTATGATGCTTTTGGGAAGCATGGCCCATTTGATACATGTGATTTAAATGTATGTTGGCATGAACTATGTTATATAACTGTTTAATGTGGGTTGATGAGAGGAGGGGGCAGTGTTATTAGTGTCGACGGACACCAGTGGTTTGGTACCACATTGTGACTTCAGTCACCAGAGGTTTGGCACCTCATAGCATCTCGTCCCAGTGGCTTAGCACCACAGTGGGTTGGCCCCACAGACGATATTAAGGGATTGACGCCAGTGATTTGGTATCACACGATGGGTTGGCCCCATCATTCGATTTGTGTCTGCGGACATCGGAGGTTTGGCACCTCCAGTGATTTGGTATCACAACTGTGACTTTAAGTCACCAGTGGTTTGGCACCACCAGTGGTTTGGTACCACACGGGGTAGAGAAAGGCGTTTGGATGGCTAGGTTGGGTGCATGACTTTATGCATGTTACTTTGTTATAAATTGTGTATGTCGTGGCATTAAACCGGGGGAAGGGTTACATACTGAGTCTTGGTGACTCACCTTCTCTTTTACATTTTTCAGGTGACATGTAGATCGCGGATGTGGAGCCGGGTGGACTCGAGGTGGCCATGCAGTGGGAATTTTGATTAGATGAACTTGGATTTTGTTTTATTTTGTTTTAATGTTGGTTTTATTTTATTTAAGATGTAATAAGGCCGCCTAGCTATATTTTTTTTTATTATTTTGTGTTTTGGATTAATGTGGTTAAACTTTATCTTAGCATGAAATTAAGTTCACATGTTTTCCAAAATCCAATCGCAAAATGTTTTATCGTGCCATCGGGTACACCTGAATCAATAACAACCTGACTTAATGAATATTTTTAAGATAACTCTAAGAACGGTTTTATACACCTCAAATGTTTTAAACAAACAACTATATTTTAGCAAATGATAATTCGACAAAAAGGGATTTTCAAAATGTTTTCTCTGTAGAAAACCAAATTCGGTCATAATGTTTGGGCCGGGTTCGGGGTGTTACATTTTGTGTTGGTAGTTTCGGCACTAGGAGAAAGACACACAATGGGATACTAGAGTGATAAGCAAAAATGACCAAATGGTCAAAAAGAAAATGCCTAAATGAAACCCAACAAAGTTGTTTTCTCCAAGCTAAAGACACATTCGGCTATGCGAGAAAGGAAATGAGAGGAAAGCTGTTTTGGATGAGCAAAAATTATGACCAAAAGAATTCTAACAAGCTACCATCCTACCCCAAACTAACCACCAAATTTCGGCTCCCCCCTTTTGTCCATAATGCCATCCAAATACATGGTCAAAGTGGCCATGCAAAAGTTTCCAAGGCAACTTCCTTGTATCATGCCTTGTGATCCCCTACTTTCCAAAGCTTTAAAATCCTATCCCCAAAATCAAGTTAATTCTATCCCTTAATTCAAGCTTGCCATAACCTTTAGCCACCATACCATAAAAGAGTTTGTCCAACTTATCCATAAATGATGCTTAGCCGACAAATGCTAGGAAAAAGCAAAAATAAATGCTTACAATTTGCATGCTAAGAGATTCGAATCTCTCCCCACAAGACCATACATGTTGCGCATAACCATTTTATCACTTAATTAACTTAAACTTTAAAGTCACCTGATTCCTCTACAGTAAATTCTCTTTACTAAAATTTATTCTAATTCCAAATAACCCCGAGCCTCCTCAAGACTCTAATAGGCACACAAATAAAATCATTCACAAGCTAAACACCAAAGAAATGCAACATATCGATACTCAAATTTGTAGGATGTTACAATTCTACCCCTCTTAAAGAAAATTTCGTCCTCGAAATTTACCTGGTTAAAAGAGGTGAGGATATTGTTGTCGAATTGCATCCTTAGGTTACCACGTAGCTTCCTCCGCTCCGTGATTACGCCATAGGACCTTAACCAACGGCACAGTCTTCTTTCTTAGCACCTTAACATCTCGGTCTAAGATTTCCACTGGTTTCTCCTCAAAAGATAAGTCTGATCTCAACTCCACTTTTTCTACCGGTACTATGTGAGACAGATCCGATCTATAGCACCTCAGCATAGAAACGTGAAAAACATTATGAATCTAACTCAACTTCGAAGGTAATTCAAGCTGATAGGCCACTGGACCAACACGCTTCATCACACGATATGGTCCAATGAACCGAGGGCTCAACAATGCCTCGTAGGGTGCCATCTGAATGCTAGACTGATAACTATTATTATACGCAAACTCTGCCAACAGTAGAAAATCCTCCCAACTACCTCTGAAGTCAATCACACAACCCCTTAACATGTCTTCCAAAATCTGAATTACTCTTTCTGACTGACCATCTGACTGAGGATGAAAAGCCGTACTGAAGTTTAACTTTGTTCCCAAAGCTTCATACAAAGCTTTCCAAAATCGTGATGTAAACCTAGAATCCCTGTCCGAAATAATAGACACTGGTACCCCATGCAACCTCACGATCTCAGATACATACAGCTTAGCCAACTTCTGTAACGAGCAGTCCGTACGAACTGGTAGAAAATGAGCCGTCTTCGTCAATCGATCTACTATCACCCAAACGGAATCTTTCTTAGTAGGTGTTAAAGGTAACCCACTAACGAAATCCATTGTTATCCGCTCTCATTTCCAAAGAGGAATCTTTACAGGTTGTAATAAACCTGACGGCAATTGATGTTCCGCCTTCACTTGTTGACAAGTCAAACATTTCCCTACAAACTCAGAAATCTCACGCTTCAACCCTGGCCACCAATACCGTTCACGGAGATCTCGATACATCTTATTTCCTCCGGGGTGCATAGCATAAGGGCTACTATGCGCCTCCCGCAGAATCATTTGTCTCAAATCTGAATCCTTGGGCGTACATACTCTTCCACGAAAACACAGCACTCCATCATTGTTCATACTAAAATCCCCTATTTCACCATTTCCAACTTGCTGAATTAAGGGTCCCAACTTTTCATCTGATATCTGTTTTTCTCTGATCTGCTCTAACCACAGAGGCTTCACCTGAAGTTCCGCTAACAGACTACCATCCTCATATAAACTCAGATGAGCAAACATTGCTCTTAATTCAGATACCACATTCTGACTTAACGCGTCTGCTACCACGTTAGCCTTTCCAGGATGATACTCAATTGAGAAATCATAATCCTTTAACAACTCCATCCACCTTCTTTGTCTTAAGTTTAACTCCTTCTGGGTAAAAAGATACTTAAAACTCTTATGATCCGTATAGACGATAGACTTCTCACCGTAAAGATAGTGCCTCCAAATCTTTAAAGCAAACACTACCACAGCCAATTCCAAGTCATGTGTAGGGTAGTTTACTTCGTGCGCTCTCAACTGACGAGAAGCATAAGCCACCACTTTTCCATTTTGCATCAGCACACATCCTAAACCCGTGTGTGATGCATCACAATAGATGATAAATTCTTTTCCAGCCTCAGGTTGAATCAGTACTGGTGCTTCCGTCAAAATCTTCTTCAATTTCTCGAAACTCACTTGTTGTTTATCAATCCATACATACGGTACTCCCTTTCACAACAACTTAGTTAGGGGTGCAGCAATCAGCAAAAACCCCTCAACAAAGCGTCTATAATAACCAGCCAATCATAAGAAACTCCGAATCTCAGCTACTAACTTTGGTGTTTTCCAATCTAGTACAGCCTCAACTTTCCGAGGATCCACCCTTATTCCTTCAGCTGACAGCACATGACCCAAAAAAGTCACTTCCCTTAACCAAAATTCACACTTACTGAATTTGGCATAAAGTTGCTTGTCTCACAGTAACTGCAAAACTATACGCAAATGTGAGTCATGCTCCTCTTCATTTCTTGAATATACCAAAATGTCATCTATGAACACTACCACAAACTGGTCTAAATAGGGTTGAAAGACCTGGTTCATCATGTCCATAAATGCAGCTGGTGCATTGGTCAACCCAAACGACATCACCAAAAACTCATAATGTCCATAACGAGTTCAGAATGCCGTCTTATGAATATCTGCCTCTTTCACTTTGTGTTGATGATAATCTGATCTCAAGTAAATTTTGGAGAAAACTGAAGCTCCTTTCAATTGATCAAACAGGTCATCAATTCTCGGCAAATGATACCTATTCTTGATCCTCAATTTATTCAACTGCCTGTAATCAATGCACATATGCATTGACCCATCCTTCTTCTTAACGAACAAAACCGGTGCTCCCTACGGAGACACACTCGGTCGAATAAATCCCGGATCCAACAATTCTTGAATTTGAGCTTTAAGCTCCGCCAACTCCTTCGGTGCCACTCTATAAGGAGCAATAGACACTGGAACCGTTTAGGGCAAAAGCTCAATACCAAATTCTACTTCCCGATCTGGAGGTATACCAGGAAGTTCTTCGGGAAAGACATCTGGAAATTCCTTCACCGTTCTCACATCTTCCACTGATAAAACCTTGGCATCCAAAGCACTAATAAAAGCTAGGAATGCTCCATACCCTTTTCGCACCATCTTTTCTGCCTTTAGCGCAGATACCACATTTGCCAAGTAATTTCTTCGTTCGCCTATCACTACTACTTCCTTATCATCCGAAGTCCTTATTGACATCCGCTTTTCAGCACAATCCAAATGCGCCCTATGCTTCACCAACCAATCCATGCCCAGAATAAGGTCGAACTCACCGAAGGCAATTCCATCAAATTCGCCAGAAATATTTCTCTTTGGAATTCTAAGGGCACGTCTCTAAACAGTTTATTCACAATTACAGACTGTCCTAAAGGACTAATTACCGTCATCTCACTATCGGTAATCTCAGATTCTATATTCAGGTTTCCAGATATGGCACTAGCAACATACGAGTGGGTAGAACCAATATCTATCAAAGCAGTAACAGGTACATCAAAGATGAAGAACGTACCAGTTATCACATCAGGCGCATTGCCATCCTCGCGGCGTCTAACCGCATAGACCAACCCTGGCTGTCTTGCCTCCACGTTACCTCTGGAACCATTGCCTCGACCCGGTGCACCTTAACCACGTCCAGCCCCATTAGCACCACGACATGGTCCACGGCCTCTTGGTGGCTGCTGAGTACCTCTGGCCGGCTGTGCATCAGGATTATGAGCTTCCTGAGTCGTATCCGTCTGTCGAGGGCAACTCTTATATTGATGATCCTTGGAACCACATTTATAACAAGCACCAGTTTTCCTTCAGCACTCTCGGGGGTGTCATTTCCCACATTCGGCACAGTCTCGACTCTGATTAATAGCCACAGGTGTTCTTCCTTGAGCTGGTTCATCATTCCGATGCCTCTTTTGGAACCTTTTTGAAGAATCCGAATACCTAAAGTCCCTCTTGCCTCTGACTCTTTCCCGATTCTGACGTTCTGAGCTCTTAGCCTCTTCGGCTATCTTGGCTTTCTCCACAAGCGTGGCAAAAGTTCTTACTTGTTGTGGGGCTATCAGTACCCGCAACTCATCATTCAGCCCATCCTCGAAGCGTACACAGTGCTCATGATCCGTTGGCACTATTGTCCGAGCATAACGACACAAGCGTAAAAATTCTGCTTCATATGCTGCAACCGTCTTATTTCCTTGAACCAAATTCAAAAATTCCTTCCTCCGAGCATCCACATAACTGGTCCCTACATATTTCCCTTGAAAGGCAGCTTTGAAGAATTCCCAAGTAACAAATGCAGCTTCAGTGCCTTCTCGAACAGTAAGCCACCATTGATATGCCTCGTCCCTTAACAAGGACACCGCTCCTCTTAGTTTCTGCTCTACAGTGCACTCTAGGTCATCCATAATTCACTCTACCGCCTCGAGCCAATATTCAGCAACATACGGAGCTACACCTGAGACACCTCTAAAAACTTCAGCACCACTTGATTTCAGTCGCTCCGATATCGACCCACGAGCTGCTGGCCCAGCTCTAGTTCTAGCGACCCTTTCAAGGACTCGCAACATTGCTCGTGTCAAAGCATTATCTTCTCTTCTATGCTCTTGTGAATCATTTTCCGACGCTGGTGATGCCGGTGCATCCATTTTCGGAATATGTTCTGCTTCCTCAGACACAGCTCTAGCACCTCGACCGTTACCACGGCCACGTCTACTACGTCCACGTCCTCTGGTGCTCATACTGACTAACTCGTTTTATTCTGATTACGAATTTTATGAATTAGAAAACTATTTCAGTGTTTATTAACAATATTTTATGAGATTCAAGAGATAAAGTTGTTTTCCGCAAACACATCCTATAGTCTCGATCTCTAAAATTTTCAACACTTAAAACTAGAAGATCTAGAGTGTTCCTATGATCATAATAATCATTCAGTAATGAATACTTACTTGACTTGATGCCGGATGCTTGTGGTGCCATACTACCTTTAAAAATAAAATTTCTATAAATTCAAAATAATTCCAATACAAAAAATACTGTTGAACCCAACCACAGCCGAGTTTTGAAACTGGCTCTGATACCAATAAATGTAACACCCCAAACCAGGCATATGCGTAAAGACGAGATTTGGTTTGTCACACAATACATACATCCATTTAAATTAGTTAATGATTTAGATAAAACAGTTCTACAAAACTTTTCTTTTGAAAGTGAAAATTTAGTAAAAACCAAGAATTTGATTTAAAATCGATGAATAAGGAAGTACTTGTTTGAAATCTTAAAATTTAAAAATTAATTGTTAAAAACTTTAAAATAGTTTTTTTTTTATAAAGAGTTCAAAAGAGTTTGAAAACAAGAATATTTAAAGAAACATTATTAAAAATAATATTAGCCCAAATTAAGTGTCTAAAGCATAATTAAATCCATCCACACATAAAAGTCCACAATATAATAATAATAGAGGCCTTATTACATCATACCCAAAATAGTAATTAACTAAATATACTTAATTGAATTCATAGTTTATAAAACCCGGATTCGAAGTATGGCCTCCACGAAGACATTCCCGGCCCAAGCTTCCATCAATTGTCATTTCCTGAGAAGGATGAGAAAACAGAGTGAGTTACTTAGAACTCAATGTGTAACTTACTCATCAATTCCACTGGGCCAAGTCATCAAGACATTATATTGGGCTTGAGCCCATTACAGATTTAATAACAAAATAATACAATTGCATGTAGAATGAAATTCCCAACCAAACCTAAATTTCCATCCGCTACACACCACCCGTACCAACCAACACACCTGTAGGGATCAAGTCAACCCACCCCGCCAACACACCAATCGCAGGCATAAAGCCATTTTAATAATTTTGTGGTGCACCACCGAACTAGATTGTGGCAAAGCCACTCGAACTAGATTTTTTGGCAATAGGCCTTTCTTCTCTTCATCAATTTTCCCAACCCATGCAATCATGTTTGTAAATGAAACATAATAATATATTCACATGATAAATTTAACAAAAGGCCCATATTACAAGTTGGCCCATATTACAAGTTGGCCCTTATTTCAATTTATCAATTTGGCCCATTAGGCAAAATAGCATTTTAGCCCATTTAACAACTAACAGTTTTTGGCCCATGTATCAATATAGCAGTTTTTGGCCCATATATCGATCTAGCAGTTTTTGGCCCATATATCGATCTAGCAGTTTTTGGCCCATATATCACAAAAATCTTACTAGTTATCAAATTAACCCATCAAGGGCGATTTTGTAATTTTCACAACTTATAACCCGATTTCATGCATTAACACAAAAGTGTTAATTATGCTGTATTTTCCGATTTTTCCATCTTTACGATTTTTATCCTAATGTTTACGATATAACATCCAACTCGAAATATAAGAGTGAAGTTACACACCTGATTACGGTGAGAACTATACTTTCCCATTCGTCGATACCTAAATACGCATCACGATAATTTAGAACACTAAAACTATTTATAAATCTATTCTTAGAAATAGCGATCTAGACTTTTACCCTTGGAATTTCGAACAACTTCTATATGCGGTTTCCCTCCGATCGTTGGTTCGCTACCCATTGAATAACCACGAACAAACAAAGGCTCAGGAGTACGAACGACTTCAAATAACTGGTTTTCCTCAGATGAGGGTCCACAACCCGATGGAAAATCTCAGATTCCCAAAACAGCCCTTCGCTTAAATTTAGGGGGAATAACGGAACCACCCCTCTTCCGAACATTATTTACCACCCTTTTCGTCCCTATCTTGATTGCCTCCATTGACAAAAGATCATTAGTCTGACTAATTAATATATCAGAATTTATGACTAACGATTTTAAGGGTGAGATTGGCTTACCACAAAATATCCTTGTTCCACAAGATGAAAAACAAGCGATAACGTCCCCTAAAACGAAATCCATTAATAACCCATCTATATCAATATGTCGAGTAATATGTAACTCCTTGATAAGAACCCTTACCTTGAAAGATATGATCCGTACTTAATAACTTCAAGATGACTTTGACGAGATGGTGATTCGGCACTCTGCTATCACACTATTGCTTAAACGATGGTTGAAAGAATAATCAACAAGACCATATAGATGAATAGAAGATTCGGCTTTGAAGAAAAATTGGAGAAAATAGAATTAGTACCATTCGGCCATAGGGAGAAAAAGATGGAGAAAGTGTTTGAATGATAAATAAAAATGGAGAAGAAAAGAGAATGGAGAGAAGGTGTTATAATTCGGTTTTCAAAGAGAAGAAAAGAGAAGGAGAAAAGAGATGAGTTTAGGAACAATATGCATTCGGCAATGGGGGAGGATAAAGAAAAAGGAATGGCTTTTTGTGTTGGTAGTTTCGGCACTAGGAGAAAGACACACAATGGGATACTAGAGTGATAAGCAAAAATGACCAAATGGTAAAAAAGAAAATGCCTAAATGAAACCCAACAAAGTTGTTTTCTCCAAGCTAAAGACACATTCGGCTATGAGAGAACGGAAATGAGAGGAAAGATGTTTTGGATGAGCAAAAATTATGACCAAAAGAATTCTAACAAGCTACCATCCTACCCCAAACTAACCACCAAATTTTGGCTCCCCCCTTTTGTCCATAATGCCGTCCAAATACATGGTCAAAATGGCCATGCAAAAGTTTCCAAGACAACTTCCTTGTATCATGCCTTGTGATCCTCTACTTTCCAAAGCTTTAAAATCCTATCCCCAAAATCAAGTTAATTCAAGCTTGCCATAACCTTTAGCCACCATACCATAAAAGAGTTTGTCCAACTTATCCGTAAATGATGCTTGGCCGACACATGCTAGGAAAAAGCAAAAATAAATGCTCACAATTTGTATGCTAGGAGATTTGAACCTCTCCCCACAAGACAATACATGTTGCGCATAACCATTTTACCAATGGCTCAACTTATGCTATCTTTTATCACTTAATTAACTTAAACTTCAAAGTCACCTGATTCCTCTACAGTAAATTCTCTTTACTAAAATTTATTCTAATTCCAAATAACCCGGAGCCTCCTCAAGACTCTAATAGGCACTCAAATAAAATCATTCACAAGCTAAACACCAAAGACATGCAACATATTGATACTCAAATTTTTAGGATGTTACACCAATACAATGAGAGGCTCCCCATCATAATACATATAAGGAGAAGCACGCACTATCAGCCCCTCCCCCTCTCCTAGTTGGACTAAAAAGTTGTTTTTCTACTTGAAATAAACATCTACAATTCAATAAGGGTTCTCTACTTTCTCTCCCTATAAATAGATAGCACCGATATGGCTATTTACAACAACTTTGAGAGATTGTTATTCTACCAAAAAATAGAGAGAATTTATTCTCAACTATTAAATATATTTTTCCAAAATAACAAGTTTACTGGTTTCTATTAAAGAAGAGAGAATTTTCGTTTTCACCCCAAAAAGAAAATAAAGCTTTTTCTAATTTTGTGTTTTGATTAAATTAATTTGATCCCACACTTGAAGCAGTTCGTGGTACGAGAATAGCAGAGAAGATTTGGTTGAAAGCTTGAAATATTAAGGATCTGCTTATCCAAAAACACTTGTAGGATTTCAGTTTAAGGTTTATTGCTATAAATATCACAAACCAAGTTGGTTTTACAAATTTTAATTTTCCGCTATGCAAAAAAACCGTTTTCAAATCAGATTTTTTTTTCAAAAATTGGTATTAGGAATAAGTGGTGCTATGTTTATAGTGTAAACCGAGACTGAGTTCTTCTCTTCATCTTGTTTGATTAATATTTAATCAGATTTGACATTTTTGTAATTATTCGCATGTTTAGGGAATGTATGTAAATGAATGTATATAATTATTTTATTGTTAAGGATGATAAAGTAATTTTGCCAAAGTTGAGATTCTTAGAAATTTATTCGTAATTTAATTTTTTTGGGCATGTATATTTTAGATCGTGGGCTCTCATCTTCATGCAATGTTTTATTTTATTATTTATTGATTTAGAACAAAGTATGTGAGCCGGAAATGGACATAAGAATTTTTGTAAAATTCTTTCCTATCAAAACCCAAAAACAAGACGATAGGAACCCTACCCAGTGGAGCCGGTGGTGGTCCGACGGTGGCTCAGCGGAGGTTGCAAAGTTGAAGACCTAAAGTATGCTTTGGGGTGAATTAATTTTATTATTTTTCTAGAATGGAATTATGGAAACTTTGGCTGGTCAAAGTCATTTAAATTTTATAATTTTATATTTATGCAGATAAGCATTATAATATTTATATGACTACGAATGTAGGTTTATGCATGATAAACCGTAATATATACATATTTTAATCCCACATTTGGCATACTTTTAGATGATTTATCCCTTGAATTGTGGAATTTGATGCTCCTAATCCTTTAATTTCATGTTTTATACTTAGGAGAGCATAGGAGGATGAAAAGAACGAGAAACGGGCCAAAAAAAGAGAAAATGGGCCAAAGTAAGAAATCAACACGGCCTGGAGTTCACCACACGGCCGTCCCACTTTAGCAGACTCGAACACGGCCCTGGGCTCGATTCACAAGGGCGTTTCACATGGGCGTGTCCCTGCCGTGACCCGTTTTAATTCCACTCGGAATAGGATACTTGTGGGCCAAGTAAGGCATCCTGAAAGCCTATATAAACACCCTAGAGGGAAACCTAAAAGGGGACGTCGACTAGAGGTTGAGGGAAGTTCGACAGAAGGCTTCTGTCAGGGATTTTGACGGGAGTGAAGCCAGAGAGGGCTGAATATAGGGAATTACTCGAAGAAAGTCAGTTGATCCATCTCAGAAGCAGGAATCACGCTCAAGACTGAGGATGTTCCCTTCAATTTCCTTCAGGGGGTTTTAGGGTTTTTCTTTATGTCTTGTTATTTAATTTCTTCTGAGATGTATTCTTTTATAAACATGAACTAAACCTCTCAAATATCTGAGGGGGATGAAACCTAAGACGGATCTTGTTATTGTTTTCTGAACTGTATGATAAATACTTGATTTGTTCTTAATTATGTGTTCTTAATTCTTGCTTTAATATTCTAGGATATTGATTCAAGTATTGATGTGCTTATTCAGAGGAGCAAAAGTCCCTGTTTAAGAGTAGATCTAGCATAATTAAGTGGAGTTGATTGCACTCCTAGAGATAGGACGATGAAAATTTGCCGAATTAGGGTCAAACCTAGTATGGGAGTCCATAAATTGAGTTAATGCAACACT
This sequence comes from Gossypium australe, assembly GCA_005393395.2. Taxonomy (NCBI): domain Eukaryota; kingdom Viridiplantae; phylum Streptophyta; class Magnoliopsida; order Malvales; family Malvaceae; genus Gossypium; species Gossypium australe. Next base: position 62,432,354 of record CM016621.1, on the reverse strand, counting down.
AGGGGTTTTAATTAGAAAGAGATTTCAATTAATCAAGACGTTAGTAGCCTCGAAAGAGGTATTAATATAAATTAGGGAATCCTACGGATCAAGTCAAGTGAATAAATCGTCTGGTTCAGAGTTAAATAACAAGTGAAGTCTAGGTGGATTCTTCCTCAGGTATTGTTTTAATCAATTGATTTTCTCAAAAGTATTTTCCCAGTTCATTCTCTGTGTCTTGGCATCCTTAGCTTAGGACTTAGTTGGATAAACATCAGTCCCTTTTATTTTAGGTTAGATAATAGAAAGAAAGTTAGTACTAGTACTTTTGGTTCCCTTGGGTTCCACATTCGGGTCTTACCACTAAGCTATACTACTGTTCGATAGGTGCGCTTGCCTCAATCGTGGTGATAGTTAGTTTCTAGGCTCGATCATTCATTATATAAATATTAAAACTCTCAAACACGATCAATGCATATATGAGATAAGCAAGCCATATAAATTAGGGTAGAATGCCACATGTACTTGTCATGCATATATTGATCATTCATGATTGAAATCGCAAATTAAGAACCTTGTATGTTTTTAAAATATTGAGTCAGAAAAGGCCCCTAAACAAGACCTACGACTTCTGTAAATGATCTCTTGTGATGGCATGAAACAAACCTACCCCAAGGTAGACATTATCATGTGAATCTCACTGAATATATTTCCTAAAAGTAAACAAAATTTTCTTATAATTGTATGATAGTTGGACCGACCTCTATGGTAGGTATTATCATATGATACATCAAGAAATTTTGTCTTCAAAGAGGACAAATCACAGGATGATAAAAGAAAAATTTATCTTTATTTTTTTTAAATCGAGATTCCAACTTTCCAACTTACTTGACTATATGCATTTATCATCAACACTAATAATTAAGTAATTTTAATTTCATCCTTTACTTTTCTTTTTTCTCATTGCAATATTTGTTCATGTAAAATTTCTAAAGTATAATTATTTTGGTAAAAGTTTGATTTCAATTAGATTTTTTTTTTTTTGAATTTTGTCTTGCATTATTCTTTTCTTTTAATTACATCATTCGAGTTGCTATTTACTAATTAAAAAAAATTATATGTAGTTATAAATATTAATATCATGATTTTTTTAAGTTAAATAAGTGATTCAGGTTAAAAGGTCAATTTGAGCTAAAATGAATTAGATGAGACGCATAAAAGAATTCGATCTGGGATCCTTCCATCCAACTTGGGAATTGATTAAATTTCAATATTTTGTATAGCATGAAGTATCACACTTGAGAGGTTCACTATTTGTTTTTGAAAATTTTAAATCATTATTTAGTGATAGAGCGTTAGAAAATTTTGTCTATAATTTGTTCCAAACTTGTATAATTACATGAATGTCTTTATTGTTTGAAAGTGTAGTTTTTATTCCATTTTTTCCTTTTCATTATGTAATTGTTATAAACATATTTTTTATAATATAATTAATATAAAAACACTACAATGTAACTAATGTAAAAATGATTTGTCATAATAATAATTAATATAAATATACTTTCTCATAATATAATTAAGAGTTAATTGTACTGGATATCTTCAAATTATGATCCTCATTTTAAATTGATCTTCCAACTTCAAAACGCTCTAATTATATTCCTAAACTATCAATGCTATATTAATTGAGTGTTTCATTATTAAAACTGTTAAAAGACACGTCAAATCTTATATGTCTAAATTTAAAATGAAATTTTTTTAAAAAATAAATTAGTAGTAGTATTTTGTAACTTTTTAAAGGAAAAACTAAAAATAAAGTAAAAGTAAAGAAGAATAAGAAGAAGGTGTGAATGATAAAACTTTTATAAAAGCTTCAAAGACTTCAAAACTAAGATTTTTAAAACAACCATTTTTACAATTCATTTTTCTTCAAACTTTAATTTTCAATTATGTCAAATAAGATGTGACGTGTCATTTAACAGTTAAATTAATAATTTTAGTAACAAAAAGACCTAATAACCTTGATAGTTTAGGGATGTAACTAGGATGATTTGAAGTTTAGGGACCAATTTAAATTGAGGGCCATAATTTGAGGATGTTTGATGCAAGTAACTCTATAATTAATATAAAGATACTTCCAATAAAAGATTGCAATTTATTAAGCTTCAATTTTTATTGACATTAGTAGCATAAATTGAACCTTAATCATTATAATTAAGGGTTTTGTAATGGTAATCGGGTGTTACATGTTTAATTTATGATTGCTATATCCCTCCTCCACTCGGGCACATGTCAATGGCATAAGTCCTCCACTTGGATATGTGCAAATGGCATAAGTAACATTGACTCTCCTACTGACAGCGCACGAGAAGCTGTATTGCTTGACAACCCACTTTAATTGAGAGAATATCGATCTTCTGCGCTATTAACCACCCATTTATAAGAACCACTTAACAAGACCCTCACTTCTAAAAAAAGAACAGTCGCCCATTTTTTAAGTTCGAACACTCCTCAAGTGTGAACACGCCTTTAAGGCCATGATAGACCACTTAGGCATAACAACCATGTATTGATTGAATAAATAATATAATGGGCCTCATCATGAATATCCTTCACAGTCATGAATATCCTTTACACATTTGGTGGGATTGAGCATTTATCCTACCACGTCACACTAGTGGACAATAGGACATTTTTTATAAATACCTTCCCAGCAATAAAGAAGGGATAGATTTTCTCAGCCCTTAAAGTTACTTTGAGCAATTATAGTCTCTCCCAACGATCAACATGTCCTCTTGTTCCTTTCCAACTCTCCATCTCTTCAAGTGAACCGGCCTCTACACAACCACCAATTACTCCTTCTATCTTCTCTTTACTCTCCTCCCATGCACCTTGTATCAACAATTGGTGCTGTGAGCATGGACCTTATGATGACTACTTCTTAGAATGATGCTATTCTCAACCCTCAAAGCCCACCAAATTCAACAACCCTACGAATTCCTCAGCCCCAACGACCGGCAACAACCCCACTAACACCGAGCTCCCTTCAAACCAAAATCACCCTCCTGCTAGTCAGACGAAAAATTGGATAAATCTTAGCCCTGTTATGACTTTTATCTAGTTTATGGCCTCCATCAATGCTCCTCTCTCTGTTCCTTTGGCCAACCTTACCACCATTATTTCACTAGTTGCCCCAGGCACCCAACCTCTTTCTAGAACTCCTCTCCAAGATCCTAAGGACCAAATTTTCCAAGAGATTTTCTTTCATTTGGTGACTTCTCCTTTTCAACCCATTGTCACCATCCCCCATGTTGACCAAATCTTCCATTAGTAGCAAGCTTCTGAACCTCAGTCACTAAGATGCAGGAAAATATGCGCCTTATGGAGGAACAACTTTGTTATATATATATATATATATATATATATATATATATTTCTAAATAGACATTATTAGGTTAAGACTAGAGAGACTTAGACCTAGCCATTCTTAGTTTTATTTAGTTTGATTCAGTAAGTTCTTGAGACTTAATTTGTGCTTGAATTATTCTTTGTTCTTTGGTATTCATGCATCTTCTATTTTAATTACAATTTCTCAAGTTTATTAGATATGTGGCTTGTAGTTGATAGCTTAGAACGATATGCTTATCAATTAGAATAGTTAGATTTGTAATTGTTTAATTTATTCTAATATTAGTGACAAACTGCATAACTCATTTCTGTTGTAGTTTATGTTTATGTGGTATAGATGTGTGATTAAGCTTAAATGAACTTCGCTAAGGTGAGTTTGTTGGTTAGAATTAGGTCTCTTTCATTCTTAATGATGCTAATAAGTTAAATCTTAAATGCTAAGTTACAGGGCTATTTATCAGTTAGGGAAGTTGTAACATCCCAAAATTGGGCCTAGTAGGATTGGGCCGATTGGGAATTGGGCTTTAGGAAAATTAGAATATTATTTATTTTTGTGTTGGCTTGGATATGAATTTTGTGTGTTAGCATAGTCTTGTGAAGGTTTGATTTTAATTAGGAAGTTAGAATAAATTTTAGTATGGCTTATTTAATGAAGTGGATTAGGTGAGCTTAGCACTTAAGTTAATTTAAGTGTTCATTTATAGCACAAGAGGAGTAAGTGGCAAGTTGGTTAAGGAGCTTGAAAGGTAGCTTGAGGTTAGAGGTTCGAGTGGTATGTTTAGCATTTTGAAGGTTTATTTTTGTGTATTAGCATTGATGGCCGGTCAACCTATGTTTATGATAGGTTGGACTATTTCTTTTGGTAAGTTGAAATTATGATTAAGGAAAGCTTGATATTGGGGATAAGATTCTTAAGGTTATGGAAGGATATCTTGAAGTTATGGTATATTGAGGGGACAAAAGGCTTGGCTTGTGGAAAACATTTTGGAAACAATTCCTATGCTTTTAGTGTTGAATGTGGACGGTATGGGTGTCTAGGTGGGTGGCCGAATTTTGTTAGGTGGTTTAGGGGGGGAATATTTGGCCAATTCCTCTTTTGTGCATCTTTTTACATTTTGCTTTTCCTCTCCAAAAACTCTTCTTTGGCCGAATGTTTATTGTACATTTTGTGCAAATTTTGCTTTTGTTTTAGCTTTCATTTCATTGAACCAAAAATACTATTTTCTTTCTCTCATCTTTCCACTTGAAACTAAAACTTCATTTTGGCATTTTATGCACTTTTCTTTTTGGTAAACAAAGAGTTGGCCGAATCTTTCAACCCCATTTTCTCTCTTATTCTTTTTCTTTCATTTGGCCGAACCTCTTTCTTCTCCAAACTCATTTTTCTTTCTTCCATTGTTGATTAAACTGAGTTCTCTCTCTCTCATGTCTATTCTCTTTTCTACTCACATATTTTCTTCTTTCACAACCAAATAGCCGAACCTTCTTCCTCTCTTTTAGCCATTGTTTTGGCCGAATATTCAAGGATAGTTTCTTTGATTTTTATATACAATCGGTTTTGAAAGATAGGCTCTTTGGGACTTTGGAAGCGATTGATTTAAGCCCTATCTCTCTCTAGCAATCAAAGGTTGGTAAGTCAAAGGGTAAGGTTTTTAGTTGATTCATTATTCTTTTGTAAGACTAAAGTTTTAGGATTAAAGTATTGTGGTTTGGCCGAATGGCCTTTGCTAATAATTTTTAGTATTGACCGATTGTAGGACAAAGTGATCTAGTGCGGTAGATCGGATCTTCGGAAGTTAGTATTTGCGTTGGTGAAAGGTGTGTATCTTACACACTTTATAACTTGGTTTATATATGTGTTTATGTGTGTTATAACTAATCATATTATGGAAGTGGGAAAAATGATGAGTTTTGGATATGATACCATGATGGTATGAATGAGGATTCGGGTAAGTCCGTTTCGATATGTTGTTAATACATGTGGATTGAAATCATGATCTATGATTTATGGTATTTATTATATGTTTCATATTAAAGTATATTGACATGATTTGTATATATTGCATTGGTATGGGCAACATGAGAGGAGGGGGAAGATTTGTGTCTTCGGACACCAGAGATTTGGTATCTCCAGTGATTTGGTATCACATTGTGACTTCGGTCACCAGAGGTTTGGTACCTCCAGAGGTTTGGCACCTCATAGCGTCTCGTCCCTGTGGTTAACACCACCGTGGGTTGGCCCCACTTTGAGATATGGGATCGACGCCAGTGATTTGGTATCACACGATGGGTTGGCCCCATCATTCGATTTGTGTCTTCGGACACCAGTGGTTTGGAACCACCAGTGATTTGGTATCACATTCGTGTCTTCGGACACCAGAGGTTTGGCACCTCATAGCGACTTGTCCCTGTGGTTAATTCCACCGTGGGTTGGCCCCACTTTTGAGATATGGGATCGTCTGCCAGTGATTTGGTATCACACAATGGGTTGGCCCCATCACTTGATTTGTGACTTCGGTCACCAGTGTTTTGGTAACACAATTGTGTCTTTGGACACCAGTGGTTTGGCACCACCAGTGGTTTGGTACCACACGGGGTAGAGAAGGAGTTATGGATGGCTAGGTTGGGTGCATTATGCATATATGTACTTTGTTATAATTTGTGTAAGAATGTGGCATTTACCCGGGAGAGGGAATATGCACTGAGTCTTGGTGACTCACCTTCTCCCTTATCATTTCAGGTGATTCGTGAGATCGCGAATGTGGAGCCGGATGAACTCGAGGAGGCCATGCAATAAATTTCGGTTCTACGTGAACTTTGGTTTGAGAACTTTACTTTATTTAAATTTGGTTTTATATTTTTATGGGTTTGTAATAAGGCCTCTTTAAATTATGATTTTGGATTATATTTATGCTTTGGAATTGATTTAAAATATGGCTTATAAATTACTTGGTTAATTTAATAATTGAGCCCAATGTTTTCTAAACTTCACAACGCGATGGTTTTTAAAACGTTACCATCGGGTAACATAAATTAATTGACAATTTCAACAACTTAAGTGTTTTCGATATATTAAATGATTTACAAATATTTAGTTACTACTATCAAATGTAAACGATTTTCAAAGTAATAATTTGAGTTTTCTTAAAATGATTTAAATGTTTTCTAACCTATGACTTATTCAATTATTTTAAAGTTTTACGTAATTTCAAAGTAAATTATTATTTTTAACTTATTATATACCTGATTTCTACAAATATAGAATTTCAAAGGGTTTTTCACAAAAATTTAATCGTTAACTCGTTTTTCTTTAAAATATTTTCCTCAGTGACATACCAGATTCGGTCGTGGCGTATTGACCGGGTTTGGGGTGTTACAGAAGTAATTTTCTGATGTCCAAACCCAATCGAGATGGTCTGACCCGAATTTAGAACATCACATTAGCCACCGAGGTGACTCTCCATTTAAAACTTTATGAACCACACCGACCAACCTTACACACCACGCATTTGTAGAATATTTCATATAGGAAATTAGTCCTAAGTGCATGCTTTTTTCTAAATTATTTTAATAATATTACATGGTCTGCATTATGATAGGAATATCGTATAAAAATTTCGTCAAGAAATTTTACCAATTACATGTTCAATTGAAAATTACCAAATTGCATAAAATGAAAAAAGTTAAATTCTAGTAGCTAAAAGGATCAAATAGCTATGGAATTCAAAATTGAAGGTCCTTACATGGCAAATAGACCATTAAGAGGAGTTAGTAGATAAGTTTGATGATTCATCCATGGAAAATTAGAAAAAGAAAAGGATAAAATTGTAAAGATAAAAAAAAATAAAGATGATGAATAATAAACTAAAGAAAATATCATCATTTTATCATCATCTTTCCCAAATAAAATATGGAAACCCTAGCCATTGAGAATTGAAGAAAGAGAAAACTTATTTGGCTTAATTAGGTGAGTATTCAAGTCCCGTTTTTAGTATTTTTTATGTTTCTGAGATCGTAATAGCTTATTCTAGCTATCTCGGGGATTAATTTGTAAATTTATCAAAGTAATAATTTTTTTCCATGGATTAATATGTATGAATTATGAAATTTTGGTAGAAAATGAAAGGTTGTTGATAGATAAACAACTTTTGTAAAGGGAATTTTGATGAAATTATGATTTAGAGATTAAATTGAAAAGTTGTAAAATTCATGGAAAAATTCTGAATTTTATGAAATACATGGGCTGCTATTGTGATATGTAAAAATTAGCTAGGCTTGGAATAAGGGTTAAATTGCATGAATTTCATTTTCTGAGCCTAGGGATGAAATTGTAATTAAATAAAAGTATAGGGGCAAAATGGTAATTTTGCCTAAGATGTGAATTGGATTGAATTGATTATTAATTGTATTAAATTGAGCTAAATTTACTCGTATAGATCTGGATAGACCAAGTAACCTTTATCACGAAGATTATCACGAAGATTTTGTATAATTTAAACAGAAGGGCATGCCTAAGTAACCTTTGAAATGGAAGTTTTCTAAAATTCACAACTTATCGGGTTTTCTAAAACTTTACCATCGGGTAACAACAAACGAGTAGCATCAATAGGTTAACTCGGTTTTCTTAAAATCTGCAAACGGTTTAGACAACTGGGATAAAACTATTTCTGATTTTCAATAAAAACCAATGGTTTTCTTAAAATAAGAAACTACACACAACTTTCCAGACCATGTTTTTTCTAAATCAAACAACTCATTTTAAATAATGACCCCTTCTTTCAAAATTAAATCTTCAAACTGTTTTCTTAGAAATCGTTTCCTCCTGTGACATACCAGATTCGGTCGTGGTGTGTTGACCGAGTTTGGGGTGTTACAATTGTGGTATGAGAGCCAGGTTCAAAAGCTCGGCTGTGGGCCCGAGGCCCAAAATGTTTTAATAATCGATTTACAAAATGGTTTTAAATAGAAATGCATGATTTTGGGAAGCATGGCACCGAGTCTCCGGCACCGATGCGCCCAGGTAAGTCCCCTAACTGCTATGTACTTGATTATGATGTTTGTGATATGAGTAATAGTAGTAGGATATTACTTTAGAGACTGAAACCCGTAGGATTGTGTGAACTTCCGAAAACAATCTTTATAACAACTGTTCATAAGACTGTGCTGTAATATCAGAGGAATAAGTCTAATGTATAAAATTCTTAAATCAGATTAATTCGAGAATCGTGGTCATGAGTACTCGAGGTCTTGGGCGTAATACACGTGGACGTGGTAGAGGTAGGATGACTGTGTCGGAACCGGTAGGGTCAGGCCATGGATCGAAGAATGAGGTACCATCGCCACCGGCTGAGGGCGCTGAGTTTCAGGATCAGATAGGTGGTGACGACGCGGTGTCACAGGCGATGTTGCGGGTTCTGGAGAGAGTAGCTGGAGCAAGTGGAGGAATGAGAGCTCGAAAATCTGTGTCTGAACGACTCCGGGCTAATGGAGTTGAGGTATTCAAGGGTGTGTCTGGAGTGGCTCTCAGTACGGCTGAGTATTGGCTGGAGGTGGCAGAATGTATCATGGACGACTTAGACTTTACAGCTGAAGAAAAGCTGAAGGGGATAGTATCTCTTCTCCGGGATGAATCTTATCAGTGGCGGCTCACGGTCCGGGATGGTGCGACAGCTGATGATCTCACTTGGGATTTCTTTAAGGTAGCTTATCAAAAGAAGTACGTTGGGTCTAGTTACATTGATGCGCAGCGTAAGGCATTCTTGAATTTGGTTCAATGGAGTAAGACAGTATCGGAGTATGAGGCAGAGTTTCTTCGGTTAAGTCGTTATGCTCGGGGTATTGTGGCTACGGAACATGAGCGTTGTGTCAGATTTGAGGATGGGTTAAGAGATGAGCTGCGAATGTTGATTGCACCACAGCAGGAGAGAGAATTTGCGGTCTTGGTAGAGAAGGCAAAGATTGCTGAGGAAGTGAAACAGTTAGTGAGACGGAACCAGGATAGGAATTGGTCTAAGAGGAGTTCTGGGTCATCAGGGTCTGTTGGGAATTCACAGAAAAGGGTTCGATATGGTGGGCCAAATCAAGCTGCAAGGCCTGCTGCTACTACTCAGTGGTTGCCACGGTGTGCTCGTTGTGGGAAGTTTCATAAAGGAGAATGTTGGACTGGAAACAGAGGGTGTTTCGAGTGTGGGTCAATGGAACACCGAGTAAGGGATTGTCCGCGAAGATCAGCTAGGATTCAATCTGAGGGTCAAGGTCGCACGCAATTCAGGAGGGATGGACAGCCACCTCAGAGGGGTCGAGGTTCAGTTAGGGGTGGTAATGGTAATGGACGAGGTCGCGGGGCACCGGGCAGAGGTGCCGGGAATACTGATACAAGACAGCCTGGATTGGTCTATATAGCGAGGCGTTGAGAGGAGGGTGATGCATCGGACGTCATCACTGGTACGTTCTTAATTTTTGGACTACCTTATATTGCTTTAATTGATGTTGGTTCAACGCACTCGTATGTTGCCAGCAGCATAGTGGAAACTTTGAACTTAGCCTTTGAGATTTCTTCTAGGGAGATGACAGTAATTAGCCCTCTAGGTCACTCTGTAGAAGTAAACAAACTTTATAGGGATGTACCCCTAGAACTCCAAGGGGTAGTGTTTTTGGCTAATCTGATGGAACTGCCATTCGGGGAGTTGGATTTATCCTAGGGATGGACTGGCTAGTGAAGTACCAATCGAGTTTGGACTACGCAGCTAAGCGTATGGTATTAAGAACCGTTGAGGGTGAAGAGGTGGTGATGATAGGTAACAGAAGAGATTATCTATCCAATGTTGTGTCCACTTTGAAGGCCGAGAAGATGGTGAAGAAAGGATGTGAGGCGTACATGGTTCATGTTTGTGCTTTAGAGGCTAAGGTATCAGTGGTAGAGAATGTTCGCACGGTAAAGCAATTTACCGATGTATTTCTAGAAGAGCTTCCGGGTTTACCCCCAAATCGTGAGGTTGAGTTTGGGATAGATAAGTTATCGGGAACCGCGCCAGTGTCTATTTCTCCATATAGGATGGTGCCGAAAGAGTTAGTAGAACTGAAAGCACAGATTCAAGGATTGTTGGACCGGGGCTTTATCCGGCCGAGTGTTTTGCCTTGGGGAGCGCCTGTGCTTTTTGTTAAGAAAAAACATGGTACGATACGAATGTGTATAGACTACCGAAAACTGAACAAGTTGACGATCAAGAACAAGTATCTGTTGCCAAGGATAGATGATCTGTTCGATCAGCTTAAGGATGCATCAGTCTTTTCAAAGACTGATTTAAGGTCGGGGTATCACCAGCTCAAGGTGAAGGAGGCTGATATTCACAAGACAGCGTTTCGTACTCGGTATGGGCACTACGAGTTCTTGGTAATGCCGTTTGGGTTGACAAATGCGCCGGCAATGTTCATGGACATGATGAATCAGGTGTTTCAGCCGTACTTGGACCGATTCGTAGTAGTATTTATAGATGACATTTTGGTGTACTCAAGATCGGAGGAGAAGCATGATGAGCATCTACGGGTGGTTTTACAGATTCTGAGAGAGAAGCAATTATTCGCAAAGTTTGGTAAGTGCGAGTTTTGGTTAAAGGAGGTAACCTTCTTGGGTCATGTGGTGTCAGCTGAGGGAATTAGAGTGGATCTTCGGAAGATTGAGGCGGTGTTGGATTGGAAACCACCTAAGTCGGTGGCAGAGATTTGGAGTTTCCTGGGCTTGGCAGGATATTACAGAAGATTTGTGGAAGGGTTTTCCTTGATAGCAGCACCGTTGACCAAGTTGCTGAGGAAAGGAGTTCCATTTGTGTGGTCAGACAAGCAGCAGGAAAGTTTTGATAAGTTAAAGAGGATTCTGACAGAAGCTCCAGTTTTGATTCAGCCTGAGGCAGGGAAGGAGTTCACGGTTTACTGTGATGCGTCGCATACTGGTCTTGGATGTGTGCTGATGCAAAAGGGTAAGGTAGTGGCGTATGCGTCTCGGTAGTTGAGACCTCACGAAGTGAATTACCCGACGCATGATCTGGAGTTGGCTGCAGTAGTTTTCGCCCTGAAAATTTGGAGACATTACTTGTATGGGGAGAAGTCTATCGTCTACACGGATCACAAGAGTTTGAAGTACCTGTTGACTCAGAAGGAGTTGAATTTGAGGCAGCGAAGGTGGATCGAGTTGTTGAAGGACTACGACTGCTCGATTGAATATCATCCGGGTAAGGCTAACTAGTGGCCGATGCATTGAGTCGCAAGGTGGTAGCAGACTTGAGAGCAATGTTTGCTCACCTGAGTTTGTATGACGACGGAAGTTTGCTAGCAGAGTTGCAAGTGAAGCTGTCATGGGTTAGTTAGGTTAAGGAGAAGCAATTGGTGGATGAAGACTTAAGTGCTCGGTGTTTACAAGTGCAGAATGGTGGATTTGAGGGTTATAGCTTGAGTGGTGATGGAGTGTTATGTTTCTAAGGGAAAATTTGTATGCCAAAAGACGTTGAGTTAAGGCAAAAGATTCTCCAAGAGGCACATAGCAGTCCATACGCTATGCATCCTGGGGGTAGCAAGATGTATCGAGACTTGAGGGAACAATTTTGGTGGCCGAGGCTGAAGCGTGAGGTAACGGAATTTGTGGGTAAGTGTCTGACATGTCAGCAAGTCAAAGCTGAACATCAGGTACCTTTGGGTCTATTACAGCCGATCAAGATTCCGCAGTGGAAATGGGAAAGGATTACGATGGATTTCGTTACTGGGTTACCTCTTACGCCTAGCAAGAAGGATTCAGTTTGGGTGATTGTTGATCGTTTGACTAAGTCGGCTCATTTTATACCGATTAGAGTGGATTATTCGCTTCAAAGGTTGGCTAAGTTGTATGTGGCAGAAATGGTGAGGCTGCATGGTGTACCAGTATCGATTATTTTGGATAGGGACCCCAAATTTACGTCAAGGTTTTGGAAAGCGTTGCATCAGGCTTTGGGTACAAGACTAGATTTCAGCACGGCATTTCATCCGCAATCAGATGGGCAGTCGAAAAAGGTAATCCAGGTTTTAGAGGATATGCTGAGGGGTTGTGTTTTGGACTTCAGGGGTAGTTGGGAAGAATATCTACCGTTGGCAGAGTTCGCATACAACAACAGCTATCAGGTAAGTATCCAGATGGCACCGTATGAAACACTGTATGGGCGTAAGTGTCGTACTCCTACATGTTGGACAGAGTTGGGTGAGCGTCAAATATTGGGTCTAGAGTTAGTGACTGAAACAGAAGATAAGGTTAAGCTGATTCGAGCTCGTCTGAAAGAGGCTTCAGACAGGCAGAAGTCTTATGCCGATCTTAAGCGAAGGGATATGGAGTTTGCAGTGGGTAACAAGGTCTTTCTTAAGGTATCGCCATGGAAGAAGGTGCTGAGGTTTGGTCGGAAGGGCAAGCTGAGCCCTAGGTTTATTGGGCCGCATAAAGTATTGAAACGTGTGGGACCAGTAGCTTATCAGCTCGAGTTGCCAGCAGAATTGAGTCAGATCCATGACGTGTTTCATGTTTCCATGCTTAGGCGCTATCGATCAGATCCATCGCATGTTGTGCCAGTGGAGGAGATTGAGGTGAGTCCGGATTTGTCCTTCGAAGAAGAACCAGTGCAGATTCTGGATCGAGACGTCAAGGTCTTGCGTAGAAAGTTGGTTCCTTTGGTGAAGGTTCTTTGGCAGAACCAGGGAACCGAGGAGGCCACGTGGGAACCAAAGGATGTGATGCGGCAGCAACACCCTCAACTCTTTTGACCAGGTAATTTCGGGGCCAAAATTATTTTTAAGGGGGGTAGAACTGTAACATCCTTAAATGGGGTCTCTTATGTGTTTGCATGTGTATTGTATGGTAGGTGTGTTAGTTTGGACTACTTTAGGGTCTAGGCTCGAGTTTTGGATAGGCCAGAGCCATAGTAGAAATTTTTGTTTTGAGTGCTTGGAAGGGGAGCTGATAGAGCTAGGGGTTAAGTATATTTGGTGGCAGGTTTTGTCACAAGAAGTGCCTTGGTAAAGTGGCAAGAAGGCGCCACTTAGAGCTCAGGGAAGTGACGCCACAAGCAGAGGGAAGGAGCCTTGGTTCGAGCTGCAGGAATCCCTCTTTGGGTATTTCTTTTTGACGCTAGAACTGAGAGGAGTTGTGCTCAGGTGGAACTCTGGTGGATAGGTGTTGATCAAGTCAACAGATTCAAAACGGGTGCAGAAGAGAAATGTGTGGCATTTGAAGAATTCAAACTTGTTTGAATGGTTGGTCAGGAGAAAAATAAGGAGAGAAAAGAGGGATTGAAGTGGGGGAAGGCTTAGCCAAATTGGGGGAGTGGCTATGAGAGCTTGAAGCATTCGGTTTTGGTGGGTGGTTGGTGTGCCGAATTTGGGTTGCTTTGGGGCATTGCTTTTCGGCATTTAGGAGTAGGTGTTTCACTTCTTGACTTTCAACTTTCTTTCATTTTTGTTGTGCCGAAATCACTCTCACTTTTGGTCATTTTTGCATCTTTGATTCTGTTTCTTTTCTCTCAAAACACCCTTAGTCGAATGCTCATCTAAACTTCCCTTGGTGTCTTTTCTTTTTCTTCTCAAGTGCCTAGCCGAATTCACCTTGATCATCACACCATAATTGTAGCTTATTCTTTTGCTGAAACCTCTCTACTCTTCTCTTCTTGTTCCAACACTTTGGCCGAATATCAACCCTTGAAGACCTCTCTATTTTCTATTTCTTTTGTTGCTTCGTGAATCGACTTCGGTATTTGGGGGGTAAGTCTTGCTCTTGGCCGAATCCCTCTTATCTTATCTTTTCTTTCTCTATCGACTCATAGGGAACAAAAGCCGGATTTTGGCATCCGTTTGGCATGGTTCTTATTCCTCGGTAAGCCGAATTCTTTTAGCACTCATAAGTGTTCTTTCAGGTTTTGTGGCAGCAGATTCATCGTGGACCATTCGTCATCACTCCTAATCGATTTCGTTAGTATAGGGGGTAAGTGTTTCAGTTGTTCGACATCTCTTTTTTATGATTAAATGCCGAAGGCAGATATTCCACATTTCTTTGGTGCTTGGCCGAATTCAGGAGGGGGTGATTGACGCCATCTGGGGTGGAGTTTTCGGGATTTGTTAGTCGTGAGCCAAGCCTAGAACCTCCGGGATCTGTCGACTTAGGTAAGGGATCTAACTCCGGGATTCCTGTTCTTTATATTTTAGTTCACTTCTTTAACCTAATTTAGTGATAAGGGATATTATGGATTCGAAGGCTAATCAAGTAGTAAGTGGGGTTAGATCTGAGACCCCAGCCCCTAACTTCAAGAAGAGGGCGGTCTCAGCGGTTCGTGATTGGCCACCGGGGTGTGGACCAGCATCCGAGCAGGAGAGTAGACAAATCGCAGTTGTGTCGATTAACGACAGTACCAACGTAGAAAGTGTAGTTTTGCGCGTAATCAAGTGTGTAACTCTTACACACTTCGTAGGTTAATATGATTTTGTTATGTGATTTGTTAAATGCTGGAATAGTGGCGTAAAACGATGTTTTATGATGTGCTACCCTCATGGGTATAAGCGAGGACTCCGGGTAAGTCCCTTCTGATTTGTTTGATGTTAAATGCCTTGGTTAAAAGCTGTATATGCCATGATATGTGACTATTGTATGCTAAGCTTGACATTCATGCCATGAAAAGTATGTTCATTGATGAGGGTATGATGAGAAGAGGGGGAAGGATGATTTCAGACTGTCATCAGTGGTTTTGACCACACAGTGGGTTGGCCCCACTTTTTATATATTATTGTGACTAAGTCTCAGTGGTTTTGACCACCAGTGGTTTGGTACCACATATTGCTATCTTTGTGACTCGTCCCAGTGGTTTTGACCACAGTGGGTTGGCCCCACAGATTGATATACGGGATTGTCATCAGTGGTTTTGACCACAAGGTGGGTTGGCCCCACCATATTATTTTGTGACTACGGTCATCAGTGGTTTTGACCACACTTATCTTAATTGTGACTACGGTCATTAGTGGTTTTGACCACCAGTGGTTTTGACCATACGGGGTAGATACAGGAGTTCGGATGGTTAGGTTGGGTTGCATGACTTGCATATTGGCTTATGAAATTGTGTAAGGGCATTGATAATTTTGGGATGGGGATTCGAACACTGAGTCTCGGTGACTCACCCCTTCCTCTACATTTTGCAGATGATTCGTAGATCGCAGATGTGGAGCCGGGACAGACTCGAGGTGGCCATGCTCATTGCTTTGGGTTTTGATTTAAATTATAATCTGGATTTTGCTTTACTTTTAATTTGGTTTTTGGGTTGTAATAAGGCCATTAACTTTCACTTTAAAGTTTATCTATCTGCTTAAATTATCACGAAGATTTTGTATAAGTTAAACAGAAGGGCATGCCTAAATAACCTTTGAAATGGAAGTTTTCTAAAATTCAGAACTTATCGGGTTTTCTAAAACTTTACCATCGGGTAACGACAAACGAGTAGCATCAATAGGTTAACTCAGTTTTCTTAAAAACTGCAAACGGTTTAGACAACTGGGCTAAACTATTTTGGATTTTCAATAAAAACCAATGGTTTTCTTAAAATAAGAAACTACACACAACTTTCCAAACCATGTTTTTACTAAATCAAACAACTCGTTTTAAATAATGACCCCTTCTTTCAAAATTAAATCTTCAAACTGTTTTCTTAGAAATCGTTTCCTCCTGTGACATACCAGATTCGGTCGTGGTGTGTTGACCGGGTTTGGGGTGTTACAGTTATGCTAACAATATCAGTATGATCATGCTTAACATACAAAATTATGTATACAGAAGATCATGCACTCATAGATCACAATCAACGCGAGAAATCATAACAACTTACCGGCATCCTCGCTTACACCCACAAGTGTATTTTAGTAACATTTGCCATCTTTCCGGCTTTTAATAACACATAACACATAATACATAACATATTACATACAGAAAGTGTGTAAGAGTTACACACCTGGTTTTCGTACTAACGCTTTTACTGCTTCTACGCTACTGTCACTCAAGACTACCACTATTGTCCTTCGATCTAACTCCGATGACCAATCTCGCACTCCTGACATAGATCGCTCTTTGTACTTTGGCGTTGGGTTTACAGATCCAACCCCTACTGCTTGACTGTTAATATTGTCCATAATAACTCCTTGGTCACTAAACCGAATGTAAACGGTGAGATCTAATTAATTAAATACTTATAGCACTAAAACGCAACCTTACCTAAACTGTCAAATCCTGAAAGTCTTCAAGAAAACGTCACCACCAATCTACCTATATTTGGCCAACACCAATATATCAACCAATCCCTTATTCGCAACCAATCGAGTACCATATAACATTCGGCCAAAGGAGAAAGAACAAGAAAGGCCATTCGGTCGAACCTACCATCAACCACCTACCTTCAGCCTCTTCCCAAATCGGCACAGGGGACTTTAATGAGACAGATTCAACTTCTAGGGGCAGAGAGTGAAATCAACAGGCCTTAGAACAAATGATCCGGGTTAGATCTTAATGAAAAGAAAGAGGAAAATCGCAGGAAAACCTTGGAAAACTTACCAAACCAAAGAGGAGTATTCGGCTTATGGTGCACCTTCGGGAAAAATCCACCCTTGTAGATTCGGCTATGGGAGAGGAAGATGAAAACCAGGGTATTCGGCTTTGGAAGAAAAGAATGAAAGGAAGAATGTGTTGGAGAGTTGCGACAAAGAAAAGAATTTGAGAGAATAGGAGAAGAGAATTTTCAGCTAGAAGAGTAAGTGAGAAAGAAAGAAGAGAAAACAAATGGAAAAGATGAACACTAGGCTTCAAAATTTCGACAATACACAAGCATACACACAGAGTTGGAGTTTCGGCCAACTCTCTCCCTCCTGATAGCCTTTATCTCACTTGATAGCTTAATCATTATCTTACCTATAGAAGAGACCAACTTAAAACCAACTCTTCCCTCCTAATTATCATCTTTTTACCATCAAAATAAAAGAAATCAAACTCCTAAAATGTAGCCTAAGTGCCGTCCACCCCTTCCTCTCTTGGGGTGCCGAACCTAGACCCACAAATTTGGGCCCCAAGCGGCCACACTAGGCCCAAACTCCTCCCCCCTTGTGACGCCACCTTCATGCCCACTTAAAGCACCTCCAACTTTTGGGCCACAAGCCCCTCTTGCTACCAAACATAATAATTTAAATTAAATTACTACTAGCACTATTTTTTAATCAATTTAACCCAGATTTAAGCCCAAGCCTGAACCCAATACACACCTCAAAGCCTCAAATTACCAACTTAGCCATGCAACCTACCAAATGCACAGACCCACCAAATCAGGCTATTACAGAAGCAATTTGAATTTGGTTCTTTTGTTTTATCGATTTGGGATTTTTGGTTTTTTTCTTTGTTCTTCCTTTTCCCCACTTTGTTCATAACTGTAAGTTATCTCATGCTCTTCGTTTTTCTTTTAATGTTTATTTGCTTTAACCTTTTCCTTCTTTTAGTAAGTGTTTGATTTTCTTGCTGGGTTTTTTTTTCGTTTCTTTTTCACCCCATTTGTTTTTTCTATTATTTTTATATAGCTTTGGATAATTTAATTTTATAAATTTCACTTATTGGATTTGATGAAATATTGAATTTTTGAATACTGGAAGAAACACTATTTAGATCCTGTAACGCCCCAAAATTTCTAATTTCGTTATTGTGAAAATATGACACAAATATCTGTCAGCTTTAGTGGTTATGTGTTCTGGGAGTGTTTGGGAGGCCCCAAGTTCAAGCCTTTGATTGGGAAAATTTTGGTATTTTGAATGAATTAGGCCTTACTCTTGTTCAGTAGGCTTTTATTTGATTGTTGGTAAAAATATATTAGAATGGGCTTGCTGGTCTAGTGGTTAAGCGGAGTGTTAATGTGTAGGAGGTCCTATGTTCGAGTCCCTGCGCAAGCAGGGGAGCTAATTTTTGTTTGAGGCGTGTGGCGTGGTGGAGTTCAAATTAAACTGGACTGCTGAGTAGTTGTATTTTAGTAGGTTAATAGGGAGTTTTTTTAAGAGATAATTGATGAGAAGTTATCAAAATAAGATTTTCTTCTTATCAGTTTTCTATTTTCTTTTTTCCCAACAATTTTTTTGACGTTAGACTTTTGTTTCTCTGCCGTTTCTTCTCCCTTCTTGTTCACTTTTGGTTTTTGTTCCCCTTTGGCTGAATCTTGTTTCTTTTCTTTCCCCTCTCTTTTCGTTTCTGTATTTTCGCGAGTCATCTCTTTGGGTGAAACTTTTGACTTCATCTGTTTTAGTAAGTGGAATTTTTCCCTTAGTTATTGTATTCCGAGTAAGCAATTAACAAAGGGTTCATTTTACTCTCGTTTAGGTGTTGTTCAAAGGTTTTAAGCGGATATTCCAGTGTGTGGAGACGACTGGTTATTGGATTCGTCGTGGTAAGTTTTCGAATCATCGTTGGTTTAGTTTCTCCATTTTTATGTTGGGGATATTTGGTTTGATTGATTAATCAAGTGATTAATTAAGGGATATATTGGTCAAATATAGGTTTTTGAAGGCTCAAGTTACTTTGCACAGCGAATTGATACTAGGTGTGTACCCGAAATTCAGAAAATGGGATTCGGTGAAAAGCTAAAATTACTTGCTGTCAAGAAATAAGAGAAATAAGAGAAAATGATGCAAAAATTGTAGAGAAAGGAAATAAGGGTGTTATAAACTTGGAAATCAACATTTTGCACTAAAATAATTTTGGACAGCAGCAGTAGTCTAATTTGAAAAAAACATCAAAAATAGTGGGAATTGATTTAGAGGTTGAATAAAATATGAAATTAAATTTTATTGAGTCTAGTTTTTCATGAAAGAAACATTCTAAGAAATGAATTTGTAAATCATGAGATATAATAAATTTTGTGAGACAAGGTCAGAATGATTTCGGGTTCCCCTGTTCTGACTTAGGAAAATCATAACAAATTGTAAAAAAATAATTAGGGGCTTAAATTTATATTTTTAAATCCTTAATGAGTCTATTTTCAATAGAAACAAACGGAAACATAATCTAAATTTCGTACTAAGAGATAAATAATTTTTAGTAAGGAAAGGATGAAGCTATCAAACAGTAGAATAGGGATAACTTTAAAGATTTTAATGTACTTATTTGATAAATTATAAATTCTAAAAGTTTTATGGTAGAAAGGTATTTGAGTCTAGTTTCAAAAACATCAAGCTGATCTTAAATTGGAATTCTGTAGCTCAAGATATAAATAAATTAGTGATAATGACTCAAGTAGACAGCTTTGAATGAACATATAAGTAAATAGTGAAAACATATATGAATATTAAGCTAGCATGGGTTACTTTAAAAATGGATCACACGGCCAAGGGCAATTTGGCCCGAGTGGGCCCGTAGGGGCAGATCACATGGGCATGTGGGCCCATTTTTATCGAAATGTTTCTAAGGTTGCACAGGTTACCCAAGTCGACTGTGAACCTACTGTAGGGTTGGTAAGCGCTACTTAGACCCCTAAATGTGTGAAATTGAATGAATGATGTCTGTAATGAGCAAGTTAATATCTGAACTGAATATATGGATTGAAATTGCATAATAGCATATCATCCATTGTATGTTGCATTGCATTGAGTTGGGGGTTGTTATTCAGAGGAAGTGTACTGAAAGACTTTAAGCCTAATTTATTGGCAGCTCAGCTGCAAACTACTATTTTGTATCGCATTCGGTATTACTTGGAGTGTAGGGATGGGTGGGTTGATTATATCCCCACATGGAGTTTAGGGTTGGACAGAGATAGTGTGTAGAGGCTGGTTGGGTAGGATTTTGCTACTGCATAACTGTTACTGCTACTGATACTGTGATGGGCTAAGGCCCAAACTGTCACCGATTTTGAAAAGGGCTTAGGCCCAAGACTATTCAACTGTGCATTGTGAATACTTATTTTTTGTTTGTTTATGCGGGATTACACACTGAGTTTACGTAAACTCACCCTCTTTGTTTAATGTGCACATGTAATCCCCAGACTTAGATGGATCGGTGCGACGGAGGACTCAGCGTTGACCACAGTAATTTTTGGACTTCATGGTTTTCAATTTACGATTTATGATTTGATTATTATTGATTATTTGGGTTGTACTTTAAGGACCCTCTAGGACTTTGGTTTTAAATTTGGTTATTTATTTATTTATTTTACTCTTTGGATTTATACCTGCTGGTAGTAGGAAATTCGATTTTCAAAAAGTTAAAGTAATTTATAAACGCATGATCACCTAGACTATTTTATTAAAGCTTCCGTAACGAGGGATGTTTCAAAACAAATGTTTTAAATGAATAAAGACAACTTCCTAAGTTCTAACAAAGAGGTTTCAAAAACACTATCGTGTGACATTGCTAGATACAGCCATAACATCTAGCATATCAATCATATAAATCAACTTAACATATAAATCAATTTAACATGATAACAAACAATCTCGAATATCAATCAATTCAATACAGTAAAAAAGGTTTGCTACTTCAAGCAAGCAACCATTAATGATCAATCATAATCAGTCAGACGAATTCAATTATCAAATCAATATGTTTTTCACAATTGACATATGCACCTATTACAGTTCAGCCAATTCCTTATGCGCCTTTCATGAGTATGCACAATATGTCATGCCATGATCAATTCATTTATCAATCAATAGTCCTACGCCCAACTACTACACACCACAATAGGGGTTCCTAGAACTCTCTTTTCCAACCACACCAGGTTGTGGACTTACTACCACCAATAATTTGCAATTTTCATTGCCATTGGCTGTGGACATACATCAAACGGACGCAATTGGGATTTGCTTTAGTTGTGGGTAGACAATGCACAAATAGAATGCAGATAAAACCTGCCAATGGCTGTGGAAGCACAACATACCCGCAAATAAAAGCTATCAGAGGGTTATGCTTGCACGGTAGAACGAACGTTGTTGGAATCTGCTTTTGCTGTGGATACACAACGCAGAATTAAATAAAATTATACTGCCATATACTTCCTCCTTTCAAATCGTCCCCGCATGCAAATACAATACAATCAATCAATATCATTATCAACATTCTATCTCATTGCAAGAATAGGCAATTCATAAATCAATCATTAAAACATGTGAGACATTAATTCGACATGTATAGCATTAATAAATGTATATAATCATTCACGAATTTAAACAAACAATCATAGGTGATTATATCATAACAGCAACTATAAAATCATTCACAGATTTATGCCATCAATCATAAGCGGTTAAATCATAAATTCATTTATTCACTCATTCTGTTCCTAATATGGGACCTAATTGTATAAACTAGTTCTTTAGATGCCACAGGGTCTGATTTGCATAAAACAATAAATGTTATAGTAAAATTGTTATTTTTTAAGAATAGTGGCAAAACTATAAAATCTAGAAAAATAGTGGCAGAATTGTAAAATTTGGAAAACCAATGGCAAAACTATAAAATATGGAAAAGCATTGGCAGAACTGTAAAATCTAGAAATCCAATGACAAAACTGTAAAATCTGTAAAATGGTGGTGCAAGGTCATGTGGGCCTAAACCTAGACACGATTTGACTCGATTTTTCATAAAAGAACACACACCTGACTTTTCCAAGGTCTCGGGCGATTACCCTTCTTTCAAGCTCGATCCAATCACCTACAAGGGTCGATCTTGATAAAAACTCAAAGACCTACTAACTCGAAATTCAAACATTTGGAGAAGAACAATTGATGAGGACTTGATTGAATTTTTAAAAATTTAAAGAATATTTTTTAGCAAAATTTAAGGGATTAGAAGAGCTCTGAAATAGAGCATTTTGATAGAAAATGAGGATATATAGAAAGAGTTTAGGGTTTTAATCTAATAAACTAACAAACGGGGAATAATAAATAATAATTATAAATTATATTAGGATTTGAAAAGGAGTAATTTAAATTTCAAATTAAGATAAGTAGTTAAAAAGATAATGGAATTTTATTTTCTATTTGAATTTTGAAAAAAAAAAAAGATAAGATATTATTTCAAAGTAGGAGAAGATGATAAAAAGATATAGAATTTTAATTTTATAAAATGGTTTGAATAAAGATAAGATTTGAATTTTGTTGGGGATATTAAAAATTCTAACCCCCCTAATTTTTGGAATGTTACTCAAGTGTTCACTTTGCCAATATATCTATTTAATCACATTTTATTACATAATATAACTGGCTCACACTTAACATTTCACAATAATATAATTTTTCATTAATCAAAATTTGCAATAATATAAATCTCATAATTCACTTACGGGTTCATGCATGCATAAATGTGCACTATCAATTAAATTCACATGTTATAAAAATCCATATTATAATATTTATTTTTATATTCGTTCGCAAGCATTACATAATCATATGAGAATATATATTACATATATATACATACCTATTTTGTGACCTTTTTCACGTCAAATTTTAGCATACATTAAAAGTCCCGTAAATTTATGTAGTAGATAAAACCATACCCATAATGTAACAATCCGATTTTCAGTAGTGACAGAATAGTAATTTTGGGACCATAAATTTCCAGCTTATTGACTTTTAAATATTATTTTTAGAATATTTATGGAGTCATTAGAGTCGTATTAAAATTTGGTCTAGAAATATTAACGTTTAGATAGCTAATTAAAGAAAAAGGACTAAATTGTAAAAATTGCAAAATATAGTAATTATAGCATTTAGGTGATCAAATAGCTTAAATACTAATTTAGGAGGGACCTATGTAGTAATTAGCCCCTAAGCATTAACATTGGACAACATTGTAGATGAAAATTATTAAATATTACTTGTTTTAATGGCAAAATGGTAAATATTATGAAATCAAAACAAAATTAAATGTAGTAAAAGACATTTCTTCTTCATTTTCTCTTCTTCATAGCTGAAAACACCATGAAAACCTAGCTTGAAGGTTCGACCATTGTTGTCTTTTGCATGTAAGTCCATTTTGAGTTCATTTCTTGTAATTTTTATGTTTTTGAGATTGTTGCAACTAGGTCCAGCTACCCCGTACCTTCGTTTTTAAATTTGTTAAAAATTTTAGAAGTTGCCATTGATGAATCTTGAATGTTTTTTTATGATAACCATGTATTTGAAGCTTTGCTTGTGTTGTTTGATGATTTTGTGAAGTAATTTTTGTTAGATTTGGATTTTAGGATTAAATTTTAAAATTGTCACAATTTTAGGGTTTGACAGTGAATTGGATGTTTATTAGGGACTTTTTAAGGGCATAGTATATTCAGCTGGAATATTGACTTAGGAAAAATGGTTAATTTGACGATTTTCAGGTTAAGGGAATAAATTGCAAAAGTTGTAAAAATTAGGGGTAATTGTGTAAATTTGAAAAATAAAAGGGTATAAAATGTAAAGTACATTGTAGGGTGAAATGTAAGCTAATAATTGAAGAATTTTATATTTTAGATCAAGACTCGGTTGATACTCGTGAAAAAGGAAAAATTGAGAAATAGTCCCTAAACTTCTACAACTACTACAATTCAGTCCAGGAAAGTTCATACAGTTTGTAATTTAACATCTATATAAAATGTTTAATGATATAATGTGATATAATATATATATGAGTTTTAATTGATGAAAGTTATTTGAGAAATGTTGTTGAAATTCAATACTTGGATCAAATTGAACGCAAGGTAGAGTACAATCGAGATATGGCGTGTTGTGGGGGATTGGAGTAGAGAAGGTTGAGAAGTGGTATACATGTATGTTTCCCGAGTTAATCGAGGTTTAGCATTTGTTGTGAAATGTCATGTTATGCTCTCTGTTTTGGTGTGTTTTGGTTGGACTAGCTCTTTGGAGCCATTGGTGTGTTTCAGATGAACTAGCTCTTAGGAGCATCTGGTGTGTTTCAGCTGGATTGGCTGTAACAACCATTTTAAGTCAAATCAGAACAGTTATTTTGGGACCACAAATCTGAATTCGAAATAATTATTTTATTATTATTTTAATGCTTACAGTATGATAGAATGATTGTGTGGAAGTTTCGTTTAGAAATTTCATCATTTGAGTACTTAATTTGATAAAAAGGACTAAATTGCGTAAAGTGTAAAACTAATGTTCTATTAGTTAAAGGTGTCTAATAGCTATGGAATATTAAAGTGAAGATTCATAATTGATAATTAGACCATTTATGTTGTTAGTGAATATACATGGCTTGGTATAAGTGAAAATTTTAATAATTTTAAAGGTTAATTAAGTAATTTGGTAATTAATGATAATTAAAAATAGGTAAAACAAAGCTACCATCATTTTATTTCTTCTTCAACTTATTTCACAAAGAAAGAATAGCCACTTTTGAAGCTAGGGTTCGGCCAAGCTTGTGTATGCAATTGGTGTGTAACACCCCAAACCCGGTCAATACACCACGACCGAATCTGGTATGTTACGGGGAAAACGTACTTGAGAGGTTTAGGTTTTTCGTTTAAAAGCAGGATGTAAACACTTCACTATATAGTGTATTTGAAGAAAATTTGAGTAGGCTTGTTTGAAATCAGGTGGTGTATTTAGAAAACCCAAAAATTTTGAAAACTTAACCAAAAGATGTAGTTAAAACGAGTTTATTCCCTTTCATTATTCAAATAGTTTCTTAGTGTTACTTAAGACATTTTAACTTGGTAGAAAATCGAGTTTTGATTTGAAAATCGTTTGAGTTTCTAATGCAAAGTCATGGTGAGATACCCGATGGTATAGTTTAAAACACTTTGCGTTATAGTTTTTAAAACCTTGTCTTTCCAAGTTTTAGTAAAATTCCAAACCAATTATTTTGTTAAGGCATATTAAAAATCAACTTTAAACGTAAACATAGAAAACATAATTTAAAGGCCTTTTACAATCCAAAACAAAACCCAAATAATAAAAAGCAAGCTAAAGTACCCAAATTATAAAGTCTGAGTAAAACTTTATTAAGCATGGCATGAGCACCCCGAGTCCATCCCGGCTCCATGTCCGCGTCTAAGTGTCACCTGAAATGTCAAAGGAGAGGGTGAGTCGAATGACTCAGTGCATAAATCCCGCTCCCGATAAAACAACATGCTAACACACATCATACATAGCAACATGATTAATGCAACCCGATCCTAACCATCCATATCGCCTTTTCTACCCCGTGTGGTACCAAACCACTGGTGGTGCCAAACCACTGGTGACCCAAAGTCACGATATCCATAAGTGTGGTGCCAAACCACTGGTGACCCAAAGTCACGAATAATCCAATGATGGGGCCAACCCATCGTGTGATACCCAATCACTAGCGACAATCCCGTATCTCTCAAGTGGGGCCAACCCACGGTGGTGTCAAACCACAGGGACGAGTCGCAATGAGGTGCCAAACCTCTGGTGTCCCAAAGACACAGTGTGATACCAAATAACTGGTGACCGCAGTCACAAATCCGATGATGGGGCCAACCCATCGTGTGATACCCAATCACTGGCGTCAATCCCGTATAATCAACTGTGGGGCCAACCCACCGTGGTACTAAGCCACTGGGACGAGACGCTGAAGTGCCAAACCTCTGGTGACCCAAAGTCACAATATATATCATCTGTGGTACCAAACCACTGGAGGTGCCAAACCTCTGGTGTCCCAATGACACAGTGTCCCAAAGACACGGATATCATAATCCCCCTCCACTCATATCACCCATACATGCCATACTAATGCATATCATGTAAGTCATGCTCTCATGCCAATATGTTTAACATCATATCTCATATCACATACATCCATAGCCATGGTATCATATAGGTCATTAGCAAGCTCATAATAACACTGACTTACCGAATCCGTGATCATACCCAATAGGGTATCATATCAATCACCACTGTTTCACTTTATACAAACAGGTTATCAATATATATTACTAAGCATTAGTGTGTTTTAGTTTACACACCTGTAAAACGCAGTCTTTTAATACTAAGAGAATCGATCTATAGCCCCTTGATTATCCTGCACCTAAAACAATCGACCAACCCAAGTATTAGAACTCATACTATTCGGCCAACACCAGGGGTTAGTAACCAAAACCATTTGGCCATAACCACAATAACCCAAAAGGTGCATCGCTTAATCTTTACCTTGCAGATGGTTTGATTTCCTACCAAACCTCGAATCAACAGAAATGAAGGCTCCTCTTGCTAGCTTCCGAAATCCAGAATACCCTATAACGAACACGATTAACACCCTTCCATAGTTGCTATATTCGGCCCTTAACCAAACCATAATCGATAAAGGACAAAAGAGGGAAAAATGGCCATTCGGCCATTCACTTACCTTGTTCAAAGATTGAACAACCAACCAAAATCCACCCTTCACTGATATTCGGCCAAGAGAGCTACAAGGGAGAGGAGAGATTCGGCCTTGACCAAGAAAGAAATGCAGGAAAAGATGAAGAGAAGGATTGATATTCGGCCAAAATGAGAACACAAGCTAGAAGGAAATTTCGGCAATCACCAAGGGAGGGTTCGGCTAATATCTAAAAAAAATGAAGCAAAAGAAAGGTATGTTCAAGAAGAAGAAGAGAAACGGCCAAGGTTCAGAGAAGAAGAGAAAAAGTGCACAAGGGTAGATACTTTCGGTTTAAGAAGAAAGGAATGGAGAAAGTGTTTGGAACATAAAGTTTCGGCTATAGTGTTTTTAAGCAAAGAAGAAGAAAATGAATATGACCAGAGAGGATAGAAGTTTCGGTTTACCTACTGAAAGAAAAGGGGAAGAATTGGGAAGGGACATTCAGCTATCAAGTATTCTAAGAGACAACAATGCAACTTTCGGCAGCCTTTGAAAACTTGGTCTTTCGGTTTCAAAAGATGAAGAACAAAAATGAGAGAAATTCACTTGTAAATCGGTACACAAAAGACAAAAAGAAAACCCTTTTCTTTGACACCCAAAAAGCCGAATATGCACAACATTCCAAGAGAAAAATCGGCACTCTCACTCCCCACTTCCCAAAACCGGCCACCCTCTCCCCCAACTCCCCAATATTCGGCCATATCCCCCCCAAACACTCCACTCCACACATTTCAAATGTGTTGACCAAGTCTTTCTCCTACAATCACTCTCCACCCACCAAGCCACCATTTGACCAAGTCCAAAGTAGAATTCGAATTACCTTCTACCTCTTCCTCCATGCCGTCCAAAAATGAAGCCAAAATGGGGGACTCTGCGACTTGAACTCAGGATCTCCCCCCCTTGTTGATGACGCCACACTCAGCTCCAAGTGGCACATGCCTTGCCATCTTGCCAGCTCCTCATTTGTGCAACAAAACACCAAATTATATTCTTAAACCCCAGCTTCCTCAGCTCCTCTCCTATAAAACCTAAAAACAAATTTTCCTACCTACTCAGGCACACTCCTAGCCTACAATTAAGCCCCGACACTACACAAACAGCAACACAGCACACTAAACTCATGCAAAACATGCCACAACAAAAATAGCCCCCTAACCCGGGATATTACATGGTGAGTGATTTTTGTCCCGTTTTTAATGATTTCTATGTTATTGAGATCATTTCAGCTTAATCTAGCTAGCCCAAGGACTAATTTGCAAGACTGTTAAAGTTTTAGGGTATTTCCATTGATGAATACATGAGTATTTTGATGTTTGATGATAGAAAATGCATGCTTGTTGTTAGATAAATAACATTTGTAAAGTATTTTTTAGTAAAACTGTTAATTAGGGATTAAATTGAGAAATTTTTAAAGTTTCTAGTTAAATTGTGAAATAAATGAAATTCGGCTAGCATGGGTTTTGGTTGAATTTCATGAATTTGTATTTTTATGAGATAATGACTAAATTGTATAATGTTGGAATGTTAGGGGCAAAAATGTAAAAGTTCCTTAATGTGTGTTTTTGGATTAAATTGAATAGAGAGATTATTAAATAAGTTAAATTTGATATTATAGAGATTAAGAAAAGTGTAATACGGGCTTAGATCGGGGAAAGAACAAGGTTTTGGATTAATCGACTCGTTTCGTTGTTTTTACATTCGAGGTAAGTTCGTATGTAATAAGCTTTGTTATAATTGTAATTTAAATGCTTTGATATTGCATAAATTATGAATACGACATTGCGGACTTATTCGACGAAGATTCAGCATTGAAAATCCCGGTTGAACCTTAGGAGTAGATTGGGATACGGATGGCATGTCATTAGAGGTTATTATTGATTGGGTGCTGGTCCATACGTCCTACCAGTGCATGTGTTGCGGATTCTCGTCAGCTTGTGTGAGCAGCACCATATAGCTTCGTCATGACCGTAAGCTTATGTGAGTAGACCCGTTTATTGGCTCGAGAGTGAGCATTATTAAGATAGCTTCGGCTATATATATTGGAACTTCAGTGTATTATTGAGATAGCTTCGACTATATATATATATATATATATATTGATATTGGCACTTCGATGCAAAATTCCCGAGTATCCAATATTATTCCAAACGGTTCAACGGGTATATCGACGATACGAAATAGTGAGAAATAGATACGTAATAGTACAGGTATATATAGAAACTATGTGAGCATTGAATTTATGGAAGTTATAAGTTCATGGCTATATTTGTGATTGAATATAAGTTAATATTTTGATTTGAATGTTTTGTAACATATTATGTTCATATTAATTGATTGTGAATAAATGGTGAGTTTGCTTATTATTTCATATGAGCTTACTAAGTCAGTATGCTCCACACGGCCCAGAACACGGGCGTGTGTCTTGGCTGTGTGGCATAAGTCAGTATACCCTACAGGTTTGGCACGGCCTAGCACACGGCCTGACACACGGGTGTGTGTGGAAATTTCTAGGGCACACGGGCTGGTCACACGGGCGTGTGTGTAACATCCCAAAATTGGGCCTAGTAGGATTGGGCCCATTGTGCCTTGAGCGTAGAAGCGTTTTAAAAATTTTTGAGAACAAGAGAATGGCATTATTGCAAATTGGACTTATTAGTTAAGTGAATTTGGAAAGTTACGGAGTTCTAAGAAGGCTCGGGGTTGAATTGGGGCCTTAGCAAAATTTTTGTGTTTAAGCATTTTAAGGAGAGAAGGTAAATGACATCAAGGCTTAAGAAAATAAATGCATATTTTGTTAGCATAAATGAGCATATGGTAAAGAGGTTATGGCATCAAGTGGAGAGCATGGAGGGAAGGGGTTCAAATCTCATCTAGTGCAATTTGTGATTAATTTTTTTATGCTATTCATCCATAGTGTCGGCCATGGTGGTATTTTAGGCAAGGAAGACTTTTTAAATTATGGAAAGGTGGCTAAGGATTATGGTAAGGAGGAAGATAAGGGATAATGAAGGAAAGAATCAAAAGAAAAGGAAGGATAAGGGAACATGTTGGCATATAGTGTGGAAGGTGTTTTGGAAAGATTTCATTTGGTTAATGTTCATCTTTTGGAAAAGATGATAATGGTTTGGGAGAGGGTTTTGTGATAGCCGGATTTTCTACGGGAATTGGCAATTTTTTTATGCTTGAGAGGTTGTTTTCTCCTTAGCATTTTGGTGTCTTATGCTTTCTCCAATTTTATCTTTTTTTCTCTTTGCCTTGGTGACTCAAGGCATCTTTGCTTCTTTTCTCTTTAATAGCTGACTTTCAATCATCTTCCCTTCTCCATTGTAACACCCCAAACCCGGCCCAAACGCTACGACCGGATCTGGCATGACACGGGTTGAAATGTTAAAATCGAAGTTCTTAATTTACTTTAAAGAGAGCACGTATCTCATTTGAAAAACTATTCGATGACGCATTGTGTTGAAAGCTTGGCTTTGTTGGTTTTGGAAATCTCGATTTAATTAATCAAATATTCGTTAACTTAGTGTTTTTTTTCGAAAACATTTCTTTACGTTAAGCGTGTTTGAAACACCCATTCTGTTACTTATTATAATTAAGTCCTTGAAAATATAAGTTCATAATCCATAAACATGAACCACAGTAAACCGAAAATTTAAGCTGAGGGCCTTATTACATGCTAGCGAAAATAAACCCAATTAAATAAAACAAAGTAAAAACCAGAAATAAGTTCGCTTAAATAAAATACTTTGTGGCCCCTTGAGTCCGCCTCGGCTCCCATATCCACGATCTACTGCTCACCTGAAAGATTAAGGAAAATAAAGGGTGAGTCACCAAGACTCAGTGTGCAAATCCCAGAATCACATATACGGCTTGAGGCCCAAAAACACATTCTAGGCCTTGGTCCATGCAAAATGGCAACAAAACAGGTACATGCAGAATGACCCAACCAACCTAGAGTTCCATCCTCTATACGCCACCCCTTACCAGCCATCACACCGCGGGGATTTCTACAATCAACCCACCAACCGCTACATGCCAGTTTGACAGCCTTGCTGTCGATCATAATAATCAGGAATCTAATCAACGTGGCATTGCCACCAATCACTATTGTGACCTAAATACACATATCGTGGTTTAACCACCGATCACCAAGTGACCTATTAACATGCTCTTCCTCTTCATCATATCAAACCCGTGACCCATGCATATACACGTGCCATAACAAAAGTAATATATAACATTCGCAGAGTAACAGGTTAATGCATGCATCGATACACATAGAGAAAATACTATGTTTACGTACCTGGCATCCCTAGCCTAACCCCTAAGGGTTATTCGACTACCCACACAGCCTTTTCTGGCTTTTCAGCCCATAACAGATATAATACAGGAAACTTATGTGATAAAAATCTACACACCTGATTATGGTCAAGACGATACTTTCTATGTCGACACTATCAGTAGTCGATATGACTGCTAACTGCCTACGATTTTGTTCTGAAGCCGGTCCACAACCCGGTGGCCAATCTCTGACGGTAGACACCGAACGCTTCTTAAACTTAAGGATTGGGTTCACGGATCCAATCCTCTCCTTCGCCTGATCGATATTTGATTCCATCAAAAGTCCTTGTCAGAAACTACTATAACGAAATATGGTTGTTAAACCATAAGGTAGGCTTAAAGTAACAGTATGATAACGAGCCCAAACATAATCCAAAGAAACACCCTTACCTCGAAATCTCGAAATTATAAAGTTTAGAGACTAGTGATTTCCGGCTTTTGGGATCTAGATGATACGATCTACTTTGATTCCCGACGTGTCACCCCAAAATAAGAACACGAGAACAATCAAGACATTACTCCAAAGATAATCTTATCACACCAATTAGCCTGTTGGCTTTGGCCTCCAAAAATCGAAAGAGAAAGTGAAACATAAAAGAAATCGGCACTTACCTTGACACCAACAGATTCGGCTACTCCTAACAGGTTTCAGCTTCTGCGATAATCAAAAGAAAGATGGTGCACAGGGGTCTATGATGGTTCGGCTTAATGAAGAAATCGGCAAAGAGAAAAAGAATGAACAGGGGGACCTTCGGCTATTGCATAGCAATGGAGATAAGAATGTGGTTTAGGATTTCGGCTTTTAGAAAGAACTAATCGAGAGAAGAAAAATAATATCAAACGTAAAGAAGTGATAGAAACGGTATAGGGAAAAGGAGAATTTCGACAAGACTAGGGCAGATTCGGCTATGACAAAAAAGTGTGAAGAGAAAGAATGCCTAATGGAGTTTTCGGCTCTTACTCAGGAAAGAAGAAAAAGAGAGAAGATGAGGACCCTAAATGCCGAAAATAAAGAAGAGAATTCTTACCTGACTATTTAAAATTTCGGCACTTAACACTCAAAAAGCCGAAATTTGTAAATAACGAAAGGCACTGAGTCCTATGGCTAAAGAGAATTCAGCACACCCTTGCACAAGCCAGAACCGATTCCCCCCTTCCCCCTTAGTGTTGGAAATTCGGCCACCACCTTGACCAATAGATAATTCCTAAACTTTCTCCCTTATCATTATCTGATCTCTCACCCACAAGTGGCCCAGATAACACCACCTCTTCCTTCCTTTATCTGCCACATTATCAGCCATATTATCCACATTATCCCACTCATTAAATCTCCCTATTTTTAAGCATTCCAACCGACTCCAACTCCCTCTCTTTTGACGCCAAAAACATTTAAAATAAGTGGGTAATGCGACTCGAAACTTGGACCCCCTTGCCTGCTAATGACGCCACCTCCTAGCCCCTAAATAACGCCACTGACCACTGTGCTACAAGCCCATTTTGTCTTAATTCACAGATAATAACTTTTAAGCCCTATCCTACCTGACTCTCCACTAGAATGCCCAAGCAGAAAATTTGACTATGGCCTCGGCCCAACCCTGAGCCCAATCTGAACCCCTTAAACACTCTAATTAACGCATTAAACATAACATAAACATCACAGCACATTAAATACGAAGCCCCACCAATTCAGGATGTTACAGTTCTACCCCCTTAAAGAAATTTCGGCCTCGAAATTACCTGATCAGAATAGATGCAGGTACTGCTACTGCATCGTCTCCTCTGGTTCCCATGTAGCCTCCTCAAAACTGTGATTCCGCCATAGAACCTTAACCAACGGAACTGTCTTCCTTCGCAACACTTTGACATCACGATCCAAGATTTCCACTGGTTCCTCTTCAAAGGATAGGTCAGGTCTTACCTTGATTTCCTCCACAGGAACCACATGAGATGGATCCGAACGATATCGTCTCAGCATAGAGACATGAAACACATTATGAATCTAGCTTAACTCTGAAGGTAGCTCAAGCTGATAGGCTACCAATCCTACTCGTTTCAACACCCGATATGGTCCGATGAATCTGGGACTTAACTTACCCTTCCGTCCAACCTTAATACTTTCTTCCACGGCGACACCTTCAAGAAAACCTTGTCACCCACTGCAAATTCTATGTCCTTATGCTTCAGGTCAGCATAGGACTTCTGTCTATCTGACGCTTCCTTTAATCGATCCCGAATTAACTCAACCTTCTCCTCTGTCTCGGTAACCAATTCTGGACCCAAAATCTGACGGTCCCCTAATTCCGTCCAACAGGTAGGAGTACGACACCTCCGCTCGTACAAGGCTTCATAGGGCGCCATCTGAATACTAGACTGGTAACTGTTGTTGTACGCAAACTCCGCCAGTGGTAAGAACTCTTCCCAACTACCCCTGAAATCAATAACACAACCCCTTAACATGTCCTCTAAGACTTGGATTACCCGCTCAGACTGACCATCGGTCTGAGGATGGAAC
Organism: Gossypium australe; assembly: GCA_005393395.2. NCBI lineage: Eukaryota > Viridiplantae > Streptophyta > Magnoliopsida > Malvales > Malvaceae > Gossypium > Gossypium australe. The sequence continues at coordinate 62,398,719 of CM016621.1, read as the reverse complement.
GCTGTACTGAAATCCAACTTTGTACCCAACGCTTGATGCAACACCTTCCAAAATCGTGATGTGAACCTAGGGTCCCTGTCCGATATGATTGATACTGGTACTCCATGTAGTCTCACCACCTCCGCTATATATAGCTTAGCCAATTTCTGCAGAGAGTAATCGCCACGTACTGGTATGAAATGAGAAGATTTCGTCAAGCGGTCAACAATTACCCAAACCGAATCTTTCTTATTAGATGTGAGAGGTAGCCCACTAACAAAGTCCATGGTGATCCTTTCCCATTTCCACTGTGGAATCTTCACCGGCTGCAACAACCCTGATGGTAACTGATGTTCCTCCTTTACCTGCTGACAAGTCAAACACTTCCCCACAAATTTGGTCACCTCTCGTTTCAGTCCCGGCCACCAAAACTGTTCTCGCAAATCCCGATACATCTTACTCCCTCCAGGGTGCATAGCGTATGGGCTACTATGCGCTTCTAACAAAATCTTATGCCTCAACTCAGGATCTTTCGGCATGCACACTCTCCCTTGAAAACATAATAGCCCTTCCTCATTCACAGTAAATTCTGTTGATCCATCACTTGATCCTACCTGAAACTTCCCCTTTAGCAACTCATCAGTCTGCCACTTCTCCTTAACCTGACTGACCCAAGAGGGTTTCACTTGAAGTTCAGCTAATAACCCCCCATCATCGTATAAACTGAGGTGAGCAAACATCGCTCTCAAGTCAGAGATTACTTTACGACTTAGGGCATCTGCCACCACGTTAGCTTTACCCGGATGGTACTCAATCGAGCAGTCATAATGCTTTAACAACTCGATCCACCTCCTTTGCCTTAGATTCAAGTCCTTCTGATTCAAAAGATATTTTAAGCTCTTATGATCGGTATAAATGACAGATTTCTCCCCGTACAGGTAATGTCTCCAGATCTTCAAAGCGAAAACCACTGCCGCCAATTCCAAATCATGCGTAGGATAGTTTGATTCATGCGGTCTTAACTGTCGAGAAGCGTACGCAACAACCTTTCCATCTTGCATCAACACGCATCCTAGTCCCGTGTGTGAAGCATCACAGTAAATCACGAACTCCTCTCCAGCCTCTGGCTGAATCAACACTGGAGCCTCCGTCAAGATCCTTTTTAACCTCTCGAAACTCTTTTGTTGCTTATCAGACCAAAAAAATGGAACCCCTTTCCGTAAGAACTTAGTCAACGGTGCTGCGATCAATGAAAATCCTTCCACAAACCTTCTGTAATACCCGGCTAAACCAAGAAAACTCTGAATTTCTGCTACCGATTTAGGCGGCTTCCAATCCAACACCGCTTCAATTTTCCGAGGGTCAACCCTAATCCCTTCTGCCGACACAACATGACCTAGAAAAGTAACTTCCCTTAGCCAAAATTCGCACTTACTGAATTTGGCATATAGCTGCTTCTCCCTCAGAATCTGCAGAACCACCCGAAGATGTGAGTCATGTTCATTCTCTGATTTTGAACAAACCAGGATTTCATCTATAAATACCACGACAAACCGATCCAAGTAGGGTTGGAACACTCGGTTCATCATGTCCATAAACGCTGCTGGCGCGTTGGTCAATCAAAATGGCATCACCATGAATTCGTAGTGACCATAGCGGGTCCTAAAGGCCGTCTTATGAATATCCACCTCCTTGACCTTGAGCTGATGGTACCCTGACCTCATATCTATCTTCGAAAAGACTGAAGCCCCCTTCAACTGATCGAACAAGTCGTCGATCCTCGGCAATGGGCATTTATTCTTGATGGTCAACTTATTCAGCTGGCGATAATCAATGCACATACGCATTGATCCATCCTTCTTCTTAATGAATAACACCGGCGCTCCCCAAGGCGACACACTTGGTCGAATAAACCCTCCGTCCAGCAACTCTTGGATTTGTGCCTTTAATTTCGCCAACTCCCTCGGCGCCATTCTGTATGGAGCAATAGATACTGGCGCTGTTCCAGGAAGAAGATCAATACCAAACTCCACTTCACGGTCTGGAGGTAACCCCGAAAGCTCTTCTAGGAAAACATCAGGAAATTCCTTCACCGTCCTAACATCTGCGACAGTTAGTTCCTTGGCTTCCAGAGCCTGAACAAACATTAAAGTTGCCTCGCATCCTTTTCTCACCATCCTTTCTGCTCTTAAGGCAGACACCACATTTGACAAACAGTTCCCCCTTTCACCTATTACCAACACTTCGCCACCCTCGGGGGTTTTTAACACCATACGCTTGGTTGCACAATCTACATTAGCTTGCTACTTCACTAGCCAATCCATGCCTAAAATTAAATCAAACTCCCCGAACGGTAATTCCATTAGATCAGTCTGGAAAACTATCCCCTGAACTTCTAAGGGTATCTCCCGATAAAGTTTGTTCACCACCACAGATTGTCCTAACGGGCTAACTACAGTCATCTCCCTAGAGGAAATCTCAGAATCTACGCTTAAAGTTTCAGACACCCTACTAGCAACATATAAATGCGTCGACCCAATGTCAAACAATGCAGTGTAAGGCAAGCCAAAAATTAAAAACGTACCGGTTATGACATCTGGTGCGTCAGCCTCCTCTCGACGTCTGGCAGCATAGACTAACCCCGACTGTCTCGCCTCAGTGTTTCCTGCCCCTCTGCCTGGTGCTCCACGGCCCCGACCAAAACCGTTACCACCCCTGGCTGAACCACGACCTCTCAGCGGCTACTGACCTCCTCTACCCGGCTGAGCATTCCCCTGACCCGTGGGCCCTGCACCGCCCCGTGGCTGTGGACAATCTCTAATCTAATGGTCCATAGACCCACACCTGAAACACTTCCCATTGCTCAACCAACACTCACCTGAATGGAATTTACCACATCGAGCACACCTCGGTGTCTGGCTAGCAACAGTAGGTCTCTTAACCCGACTCTGTCCCTCTGACCTAGGCCTTTTCTTACTACGCCCAGCTGGCCCTGACGATCCAAAATTCCTCTTACTTCCACCCCTATCTCTATCCCGATTCAGCTTCTCTGTCCGCTTTACCTCCTCAGCTATCTTCGCTTTTTCCACAAGCACAGCAAATTCCCTCTCCCGCTGTGGAGCTATCAATACACGCAGATCATCTCTCCGACCATCTTCAAATCGAACAGAACATTCATGGTCTGTGGCCACCATCCCTCGAGCATAACGGCTAAGGCGTAAAAATTCTGCTTCATATGCAGCCACCGACCTACTTCCCTAAACCAGATTCAGAAACGCCCTACGCTGCGCATCCACATAACTTGTCCCAATGTATTTACTCTGAAACATTGTTTTGAAGAAATCCCAGGTGATACGGTCAGCCACCGTACCATCCTTAACCGTAAGCCACCATTGATAAGCTTCGTCCCGCAGGAGAGATACAACCCCTTTCAGTTCTTCCTCTTCCGTGAAATCCAGATCATCCATTATACGCTCAACTGCCTCCAACCAGTACTCAGCTGTACTCGGGGCTATACCAAAAATTCCCCTAAACATTTCTACCCCAGTGGCTCTAAGTCGCTCCGACACAGATTTCCGAGCTCTTGCACCCATGCCTGCCCTAGCCACTCTCTTTAGAACCCGCAACATCGCCTGAGATACCGCATCATCTCCGGCCATCTGGTCCTGAAATTCTGCCTCTGCAGCTGGTGGAACTGGCTTCTCGTTTCCTGACCCATGGCCAGATCCTACTGGTTCTGACACGGCCATTCTACCCCTACCACGGCCACGCGGCAGACGTCCTCGACCCCTTGTACTCATACTACCGATTTACTTTTATCTGATTAGAAGTTTTATGGATTAATAATTTCTTTCACTGATTCAATAACGAACAGTCTTATGAAAAGTAATTCCAATAGTAGTTTTTTCGAAGTCAAAATTACATCTACACGGTTCAGTCTCAAGTCTGTATCTCCTAGTTCTAGGAACCACATACATTCAACACCCGTATGCATTCTAATAGAACATCACATACATGCATCAAACATACGAATAACATCCATAACCTCACCTTCATCACACAAGGGTATTTTCATCATTTCACTACCCAGAGGTATTTTCGTAATTCTTCCCTACAGGGTATTTTTTGTAATTTCACAAAATGGGTCTTGGTAATTTTTCCGAAATAGGGGTATTTTGGTATTATCGTAACATAGGGGTATTTTGAAATTTTTTTCAAATCGAGGGTATTTTGGTAATTTCACAAGTTTCGATAATTTCGTAAACTGGGGTATTTTGGTAATTTTGTAAATCTAGGGTTTTTAGGGTAAATTTGCAAAACATGGATAATTTATAAAACCAAGGGTGTCTTGGAAATTTTCACAAACCAAGGGTATATGAGTAATTTTACAAAGGTAGGGTATTGGTCCTTTTCGGGTTTTAGTTATGATCTTTGGCCCATCAACAAGTCCTCGCGGCTAGGGTGAACAGTCATTACGCACCAGGTAGGATTCCAGTGAAGAGGAGGTGGGTCACTAGGACCGCTTAAGTACCAAGCTCTCCCTGAATCCAATCCTAGACATGCGTATGCCTGTTGCCACACCCTACCCAGCGACTTGTTTACGAGCATGTTTGGTTAGATTAAGTCTTATGAATTTAAAGAGTTGTTTAAACTAAACCTAAAGTCCATTAATGCCTAACATACTAGTCTACGTCCCCATAAAGCCCATCAAACCCATCAAACCCAACATGTATACCTCATCAAGAGTTAGAATACTTACTTGCGTGGATCGGGTGTTGGTAGACTCGAAGGTCATATCTTAACCAAAGCATTTTCACCAATTTTTATAAACTACTACTGGACCAATCTCACAGCCCGAGTTTTGCAACCGAGCTCTGATACCATAATTGTAACACCCCAAACCCGGCCCAAACGCTACGACCAGATCTGGCATGTCACGGGTTGAAATGTTAAAATCAAAGTTCTTTATTTACTTTAAAGAGAGCACATATCTCATTTGAAAAACTCTTCGATGACGCGTTGTGTTGAAAACTTGGCTTTGCTGGTTTTGGAAATCACGATTTAATTAATCAAATATCGTTAACTTAGTGTTTTTTCCGAAAATATTTCTTTACGTTAAGCTGAGGGCCTTATTACATGCTAGCGAAAATAAACCCAATTAAATAAAACAAAGTAAAAACCAGAAATAAGTTCGCTTAAATAAAATACTTTGTGGCCCCTTGAGTCCGCCTCGGCTCCCATATCCACGACCTACTGCTCACCTGAAAGATTAAGGAAAATAAAGGGTGAGTCACCAAGACTTAATGTGCAAATCCCGGAATCACATATACGGGTTGAGGCCCAAAAACACATTCTAGCCCTTGGTCTATGCAAAATGGCAACAAAACAGGTACATGCAGAACATCCCAACCAACCTAGAGTTCCATCCTCTACACGCCACCCCTTACCAGCCATCACACCGCGGGGATTTCTACAATCAACCCACCAACCGCTACACGCCAGTTTGACAGCCTTGCTGTCGATCATAATAATTAGGAATCAAATCAACGTGGCATTGCCACCGATCACTATTGTGACCTAAATACACATATCGTGGTTTAACCACCGATCACCAAGTGACCTATTAACATGCTCTTCCCCTTCATCATATCAAACCCGTGCCCCATGCATATACACATGCCAGAACAAAAGTAATATATAACATTCACAGAGTAACAGGTTAACGCATGCATCGATACACATAGAGAATATACTATGTTTACGTACCTGGCATCCCTAGCCTAACCCCTAAGGGTTATTCGACTGCCCACACAGCCTTTTCCGGCTTTTCAGCCCATAACAGATATAATACAGGAAACTTATGTGATAAAGATCTACACACCTGATTACGGTCAAGACGATACTTTCTATGTCGACACTATCAGTAGCCGATACGACTGCTAACTGCCTACGGTTTTGTTCTGAAGCTGGTCCACAACCTGGTGGCCAATCTCTGACGGCAGACACCGAACGCTTCTTAAACTTAGGGATTGGGTTTACGGATCCAATCCTCTCCTTCGCCTGATCGATATTTGATTCCATCAAAAGTCCTTGTTAGAAACTACTATAACGAAATGTGGTTGTTAAACCATAAGGTAGGGTTAAAGTAACAGTATGATAACGAGCCCAAACATAATCCAAAGAAACACCTTTACCTCAAAATCCTGAAATTATAAAGTTTAGAAACTAGCGGTTTTCGGCTTTTGGGATCTAGATGATACGATCTACTTCGATTCCTGACGTGTCGCCCCAAAATAAGAACACGAGAATAATCAAGACATTACTCCAAAGATAATCTTATCACACCAATTAGCCTGTCGGCTTTGGCCTCCAAAAAACGAAAGAGAAAGGTGAAACATAAAAAAAATCGGCACTTACCTTGACACCAACAGATTCGACTACTCCTAACAGGTTTCGGCTTCTGCGATAATCAAAAGAAAGATGGTGCACAGGGATCTATGGTGGTTCGACTTAATGAAGAAATCGGCAAAGAGAAAAAGAATGAACAGGGGGACCTTCGGCTATTGCATAGCAATGGATATTAGAATTGGGTTTAGGATTTCGGCTTTTAGAAAGAACTAATCGAGAGAAGAAGAACAATATCAAACGTAAAGAAGTGATAGGAACGGTATAGGGAAAAGGAGAATTTCGACAAGACTAGGGCAGATTCGGCTATGACAGAAAAGTGTGAAGAGAAAGAATGCCTAAGGGAGTTTTCGGCTCTTACTCAGGAAAGAAGAAAAAGAGAGAAGATGAGGACCCTAAATGCCGAAAATAAAGAAGAGAATTCTCACCTGACTATTTAAAATTTCGACACTTAACACTCAAAAAGTTGAAATTTGCAAATAACGAAAGGCATTGAGTCCTATGGCTAAAGAGAATTCGACACACCCTTGCACAAGCCAGAACCGATTCCCCCTTCCCCCTTAGTGTTGGAAATTCAGCCACCACCTTGACCAATAGATAATTCCTAAACTTTCTCCCTTATCATTATCTGATCTCTCATCCACAAGTGGCCCAGATAACACCACCTCTTCCTTCCTTTATCTGCAACATTATCAGCCATATTATCCACATTATCCCACTCATTAAATCTCCCTATTTTTAAGCATTCCAACCGACTCCAACTCCCTCTCTTTTGAAGCCAAAAACATTTAAAATAAGTGGGTAATGCGACTCGAACCCATTTTGTGTCTTAATTCACAGATAATAACTTTTAAGCCCTATTCTACCTGACTCTCCACTAGAGTGACCAAGCAGAAAATTTGACTAAGGCCTCGGCCCAACCCTGAGCCCAATCTGAACCCCTTAAACACTCTAATTAACGCATTAAACATAACATAAACATCACAGCACATTAAATGCGAAGCCCCACCAATTCAGGATGTTACATCCATCTTGCGAGTTGAACATATCTTCTTTGATCGAATCGGTAAGTGGCTCTATTCTATCATTGTATTTTCTTGTCTCTATGCCGAATTTTGTGCCCTTGTCTTGGGATGGTTTTCTTAACCGAAAACATCATTTCTTCTATTTTCTCTAAACGTGATCATCTTTCCTCTCGTAGTGTTCTAGTGTGTGTGGTTGTAAAGCACATTTTTGCCGATTCCTCTCTAGTCTTAAGTCAATCGATTGAAGTCAGATCTATCATCATTAAGGTAAAGGGTTCATTTTTTGGATTTTTCGTTATATCTCTATTTGGCTATGTTGCAAATCGGATTGAAGTTTCAACTAATCGATTATGTTTTAGGGACAAAATCATTCGATATATTCTATTTGCTAATCCTTCGGATATAGTGGTAAGTGATTCAAGTGTAAGTAATACGTTGGGTATGAAATCTTTTGGAAATCCGAGGCTAACTTTTGGTTGGTATTGTTCTAGGGTCAACGAAGAGTGGTTCTTTAGGAAATCCAAATAAGGTGTGTAATTCCATACCCTTCCAAATATATGTTTAAAATGGTGTGTAATCTCACACTTCTCTAAAAGTTTGCATGAAATATTCTGTGATTTGGTCGAAATACCAAAGAAAACCAGAAACCGACATCCGTGACCACTTGGGCGTGTATATGTTCGTAGTAGTAACCATATTTCGCAATGAAACAGTTTGGTCAGCAGCAGTGACGTGAATTTGAAAAATCCCAAAAAATAGGAGAAAGGGAATTAATAAGTGAATAAGATATTGAATTAAATCTTACTGTGTCTATTTTGATATAAAAGAAATGGAGAACAAAAAGGAATCTTATATTCTGAGATATCTTAATTTTAGTGAGACTAGTTCTGATTGACTTCGTGGTTCCATGATCTGTCTTAGAAAAATCATATAAAATTGTACAAAGTGAATTATGGGTTATAATTTATATGTATAGATTCCTTAGTGAGCCTATTTTCATTAGAAACAAGTGGGAGCAGTATATGAAAACCGTACAGTGAGATATTTGAAAATAAGATAAAAGAGGTTAGAATCATTGGACAGTGAAATAAGGGAAACTTTAAGGAATAAACTGTACTAATTGGTTAAGTCAAAAATTCTGGAAAAATTACAGTAGAAAAATATATGAGTCTAGCTTCAAAGAAAATTTACGGATTTAGGTTTTGAGATTCCTAACTCAAGTTATAGTCAATTTAGTCAATATGACGCAGATGGACAGTTTCAATTTTTATGCCCACATTAGTAGTTAAGTCTAGGTTGCGAATTACCAAATTACCCTTAGTGGGTAAATTACCGAATTACGAAAATGCCCCTAATGGGACGAATTGATATATGGGCCGATTTGATAAATTGATATATGGGTCGATCTGTGAAATTGATATATGGGCTGATTTGATAAATTGATATATGGGCCGATCTGTTAAATTGATATATGGGCCGATTTGATAAATTGATATATAGGCCGATCTATTAAATTGATATATGGGCCGATCTGTTAAATTGATGTATGGGCAGATTTGATAAATTGATATATGGGCCGATCTGTTAAATTGTTATAATGGGCCATAATTTTGTAATAAATATCCGAATAAATTATGGTTGTTATATTGTGATATGTTATGCATTATATACATGATTTGCATGGGATGGGATAAATTTGAAGAGAAGTTCTAGTGGCTCTGCCACATAATTCTGGTGGCTCTGCCACAAATCTGTATAGTGGCAATGCCACGTAAATTCTGTTATTCTGGTGGCTTGTCCACAATTATATTTGTTATAAATGGCTTAATGCCTGCGATTGGTGTGTTGGCGGGGTGGGTTGATTTGATCCCCACAGGTGTGTTGGTTGGTACAGGTGGTGTGTAGCGGATGGATTACTAGGTTTGGTTTGGGAATTGCATTTCATACACATGTTATATTTGATATATTATTATTATTGTAAATGGGCTTCAGCCCAAGTTATTGTTTTATGGGCTCAGGCCCAAGTTTTTGCTAAATGGGTTCAGACCCAGTGGATGACAGTAAGGGGATTATACACCGAGTTCTTGTAACTCACCCCCCTTTCTTAACCCTTGTAGGTAATGCTCAGTGATGAGGACTTGGGGCCATGGATGACTCGATGGAGGCCATACTTCAGAAATGGTGCTTTGAACTTTAGATTTCCATTTACATTTACTTTATTACTTTTACTATTTTGGGTTTTTATGTTGTAATAAGGCCTCTGGGATATTTTTATTTTGCTTATGTTTTTGTCGTACTTAGTATTTTGCTCGAATTTTTTTAAATGGGGATTTTTCTAAAATCTTAAATAATGGTTTTCCAAAAATTGATTAACAAATGATTTTCATAACAAACTTTTACAAATGATTTAACTCAGAAATTCTCTTTCAAATTATCGACGACATTTTCAAAAGTCACGGTTAAAGTTCACTACCTCGATTTTTGACTCATCAATCAACCTCTCAAAAATATTTGTATTTTATCTACGTTTCCGGAATGTTTTCAAAATGCTCCTACAACTCTATTTCCAAACATCATATTTTCGTGAATTGTTTATTTCAAATATGTTTTCGCAACCAAAAAGGTTTTTTTAAAGATAATTACATTTTGGGTTTTAACAAAGAGGCTGTAATTCTCAAATAAGTTTTTAACAATCGCAAAGATGGTTTTGAAAAAAAAAACACTTCCATGTGACACGTCAGATTCGGGCCTAACTTCTAGGCCGGGTTTGGGGTGTTACAGTGTGTGTTGGTCGTGTGACCCAAGTTAGAAAGTTACACGGGGTCAAACACGGGCTGGGACACGGCCATATAATTCCATTTCGAATGTTCACACGGCCTGTGAGACGGGTGTTTATTTGGCATGTGAGATATAGGGTCGGGCCACACGGGCATTTGTCCCCTGTATTTTGCAAAAATTTTCTAAGGCTCTGTTTGTTTCACTGAAAATGACTTCCAGAAAATGATTTTTGGAAAATGATTTACTTTTCTAGAAAAGCTAATATTTTCTGGTGTTTGGATGAATCAATGTAAAATATTTTTTGTTGTTTGGTAGATTTCTTAAAAATATTTCATAAAAGTTGTTTTCAATTAAACAAACATACATTTGAGATTTTTTTATTTTTTCATTGTTTAATTGAATTTACTTTTATCCATAATTTTATATTTTACATTGTTTTTTCATATATTAAAAATATTATGTTAAATTCAGATTCATTACAACGTCATTTTTTAACTACATGACTACTAAGTGAGTATTCTTTATTTAAAAATGTGACATCAACAAAATTGACAACAAAATTAACGATGTCAACAATTGGACTTGAATTTCAAATTTGAAAAGTAAAGGGACTAAATTCTTGAAAATAAAAGTACAAAGACTAAATTAAAAATCTGTGAAGTGTACATAGACATATGACATATTTTAACCTTTATACTACAAAACATTTATTATTAATATATTTATAATTGTAATAAAATTTATTATTAAAATATTAATATTGAATATTTTCAATAATATGTCAATAATATTATTTAAAATTATTATTTGTAAAATTTATCATTAAAATAAAATTGAAATATTAAATAATTTATTAAAATAATAAATTATATTTATTATATTAATAATTTATTATATGACTAAATATAAATAATTAAATATGTATGTTTAATAATATTGAAAAATATAATATTTTAAATATTTTTAAAATAAAAATAAAATTTATTGTCAATATAATAATATTAAGCTTGATTTAAGTTAAATTTTATAAAAAAATAAAATTATCTATAGATGAGCTCTTTTCCGGAAAATGACTTACGCTTTTCAAAATAGTAAGTTATTTTACAGGAAAAAAAGCTTATTTTACCTTGACCTGTAAGTCATTTTCTGTTGACCAAACTATTTTCTGTGAAACAAATACAGGAAAATGCAGAAAATATTTTCCGTAAAACCTTTTACATGTAAACTAACGGACCCTAAGTGTTCCAAAAGTTTCATAAGTTAGTGGTTTAGTCCCGAACCACCCCAAATTCATGTTTTAGGATTTATAGGCTTATACTAGGGACGATATGTATGTTGTTGAATGATGATTATTTGAAACTTGAAAATGTATGTGAAATGTATGTGTAATTGTATAGTATGTTCGGTAATGCTCCGTAACCCTTTCCAGCGTTGAATACGGGTGAGGGGTGTTACATTTATTGGCATCGGAGCTACAGTTTAGTCGATTCTCGGATTAACGTAGCATGTGTGAGAGTCTAGCTATACATGCCATATATAACCTGTGATAGTGTGATATCTCCTAACAGTTTAAAATGTATTTTCGTATAGTAAATGGATCCCAATCGAGCTGTAGCTGATGATGTTGAAAGTAATGTGCCAGCCTCTGTTCACGGTGTAGCGCAATCGGAGTCTAGACCCGTATCGGGTAGTCAGGGAGGAGAGGCTAAAGAAGCCTTCTTCCAAATGATGAATGAATGGCTTACAGAGTTTGTTCGAACAAATCTGGCTGCTCAACAACCTCCACCCCCACCTAATCCCTAATCGGTTCCCGTAGCTCCTCAAGTTGTGGAACATTTACAACTGAATAAGCCGCCAGTTGATAAGATTCAAAAACACGGAGCCGAAGAGTTCAGAGCTACTGTAGACAACGATCCTGAGAGAGCCGAATTTTGGCTTGAAAATACGATTCAGGTATTTGATGAACTTTCTTGCACACCTGTAGAGTGTTTAAAATGTGTCATATCACTTTTGAGATACACTGCATATCAATGGTGGAATACTTTGGTGTCTGTGGTACCGAGAGAAAGAGTTACCTGGGAATTCTTTCAAACTGAGTTTAAAAAGAAATACATCAGTCAACAATTTATTGATCAAAAAACGCAAAGAGTTTCCAAAGTTGAAACAGGGTCGTATGTTTGTGACAGAGTATGAGTGAGAGTTTTTTAGACTCAGTAAGTATGCATGAGAATGTGTTTCAACTGAAGCAATATGTGTAAAAGGTTTGAAGATGGATTAAACAAAGACATCAGACTATTGGTCAGAATTCTAGAGTCGAAAGAATTCATGTTGCTAGTTGACAGAGCCTGTAAAGCGAAGAACTTGGTAAAGAAAAGAGAAAGGCGAATTTCGAGGCTAGAGATTTGAGAAAAAGATCGATGAATAAGCCATATCAATCTTCGTCAAAGAAATCAAAAGATTCATATACTCATTCGAATACTTCAATCGGGTATCCAAATAGAGATCGTGAAAAGCAATACTCAAATCCTAAAGCTCAAGCTACAACAGCATCGAGTGTTGGCAGCGTGAAAAACAAAAAACCCGAGTGTCAACAATGTGGACAATGACATTTTGGAGATTGTTGGATGAATAATAATAATAAATCCTGTTTCAGATATGGTTCGCAAGAACACATTAATCGTGATTGTCCTTGTAACGCGTAGGTTTGTGCAAGTGTACACTGTCGTTAACAAGTAATAAGTAAGTATCAAGTTATCGTCTCCACAAGGATTGTATTTGTGCTAAGTCACTTAATTTGTAAAATTATATTAACAATTTGGTAAATAAAAACACAATATGGTTAAGAAGTGATGATTAAAATTGAATATATTAAACTAAATGCAATGATCCCTAATGTAAATTATCCTAAGTATGCAAACTATATGAATGAAATAGATTTTAGCAAAATTAAACACGATTTGCAACAATTATAACATAAATAAACTAGGACAATTACTTTAATTAAACTCAATTTATTATCAACATGCTTAATAACATTCGGAAAAACATTCCATGGCAACTTGATCTTTCATGAGTTTGGAAACCACATTAGGTCCTTTCGGAATCCTTTAATTAGTAAATACACATTTTTACTAATCCTTATTTACTAAGGGTTTCTTAGCATTCGTGTGAGGTAACAGGGACGTGTCAGGTTTGAAACAGTTTAATCACACAAATCGAAAAACTATGCAGATAACAGAGCTTGGTTAGAGTTGTTATGCAACCTACAATTTAATCGGGTTAGAATCTAAATTGAGCATGCACATTTCAATTATGTGTCCATTAGCCGTCGTCTGGTCAGGATCGCTCAGCTAATTCAGGTGCATTTCAATCACGTATGAATGAAATACAGACTTGATTTTAATTTAAAACATGATCGATTGAGGCACAAACATTATAAGCATGAATCAAATAAATATTATTTAATCAAAGCAATCATCCTAGCTTAAATAAAATTAAGCTAACATTGTTGTAAAAAAGAACAAAGAACACATAGCAAATATCTTTAGATTAAATTAAAGAAAAGAAAGATTAAACCCAATTCAGAGTGGCTGTCACCCAAGACTCTGACTGACGAGGCTCTTTCATTCATTTGCTTTGCTCCTTTGCTGATGGCTCTCCAAAGTGGCCGACCAAGGGTTCTTTAAGAGAATTGCTAAAATCTCTATGAAGAGATGATGCTAGGTGTGGGAATGGAAAAGGCTAAGAGAATTTGGAGAGAAGAGATAATGATGAATGATGAGAATGAATGAGGAATGCTTGAGGGATGATTGAGGGATGATAAATGAGGGAATGAGAGGGTCTTATTTATAGGTGAGGAGAGGGGGATAGTTTGCTAAAAATAGTGGATGTTAAACTCTTCAAATCTCCCCAAATTGTGGCCGGCCATGTTTAGTGGCTTTTGACTTGATTTTTGCTTGATTTTTAAGCAATTTTGGATGCCACAGAACTCAAGATTGAGACTAGGTCAATCGTAAATCTTCGGGCAAATCTCTAATTTCTTCAACACTGCAAGGACCTTGTGTAATTAAACCAAAGAGTGGTTTAAATGGACAGCCATGAGTATCCGAATATTGAGTTGAATTGGTCTCCAATTTGGACGGTTTTGTAATCCAACAAAGCTATTAGACTTGTCTAGAATAAATCAACAAGTTAAAGGACTAAAGAATAAAATTTATCCAATTTAATTAATTAATTAAGACCCAAATGAAATATTTTAAAATGAATTATTAAATATAAGTTTTATATTTTATTATTTAATTTAATCATGCATGGCTCACTTTATGTCTTAAAAAATATAAAATATTCAAATTAATATAAAAAAGCCATTTATTGCATGAAAATTATATAATAAATCATAAAATCACATTTTAATAATTTCTATGTCCTAATTTCATATTTTCACATATTTCATTAATTTATTAAACAATTACTTAGTTTTAACAACGAATTTAAGTAAAAAGGTGATATATTACATAGGAAAAATCCTATATATTTTTCTGTTTACACACCCCCAAACTTAAATCATTACTCGTCCCGAGTAATGTTTATGCACAGCAAAAGTTGTGCTAAGGAAAAATTGGTAATTGTGTAAGCAGCATCAAACTTTGTCCCATAATCATGCATTAATAACTTCATGCTTATCGATCTTCTTTATTAACACGTAATTCATATGCAAACATTCCTTAAGATTATACTAAGTTTCAAAATATGCCAACACAAATCATAGTTTGCATGTATGTCACAGCCATAGATAACATTCTTCATTCAACATAATTTCCTATCAGTCAAGCAAACAATCACAAGGCTTGTTTATGATCTTCATATGTTGAACTCAGGACTTCCTCTCCACTAATGTAGGTGACATAATCAATAGGTCTTTTATAAGGTTGTAATGGGGCTCGGTTAAAGGTAGGGATTTTAAAAGATGGGACATTTCGGTTTTAAAAAATCTTAACCTTTAACTTTGTCTTGGTTTTCTCATAATACAAACTTTTTCTTTAAGTGAACCTTTGGAACACCGCCAAACTTATTTTGAACTTAAGCTAATACATTTTTCCTTTTCTGGAGACTGAGCAAATTTTTCTTCACTCTTTTTTTTTTTTAGCATGAGCACATACATCTTTATGAAAATTTCCTCAAATGTTTATTCCCAAGACAACTTTAGTTAAGATAGGTGCACAAAATTATGATAACTTTAAAAAGATGGTAGTTGGCTTATAATGTAGGTTCATTGCAAAAGACAGGCCTTTAAGCTCAAAATTACAGTTTCAAGGGTCTAATATCATAGGGTAGGCTTGAAAAGGCTCAAACGGTCCAAAGAAATAGTGCCTATATCATTTTAGATTTCTATGTCCCCTAGGATTTTGCCTCAAGAAAGTTACTATGTAACACCCCAAACCCGACCTAGACGTTATGGCCGAATCTGGCGATATCACATGATAGTGCTTTTGAATCCGTAGCCACGCTTAAACCATTTCTCCTTTTTTTTTAAAAAAATTCATTATTTTATGTTAATTCTAAATAGTATAATTCGTTTCCGAAACTCTGTCTGTTTTCCAAAACATTTATACTTTGCGGAAGCATTTAAAATAGTTTGCGTAATCGTGATGTTTTGGTAAAACATTTGCTTCTTTTGAAAACTCTCGCTTTCTTACATCTAGCAATAAAAACTATAAAACATTTCAAATACTAAATTTAAACAAAAATCCGTAATGGCCATAGTTACATAAACTTTTCCCAGATATAATCAAAACCATAAATAAGAATAAAAATCGTGAATCTATCGTGAAGCAAAAGCAGTGGTCACCGTCGAGTCCTCGGCTGCACCAATCGGTCTAATGTTGGGGATTACCTGAACAGATTAAACATAGAAAAGATGAGTTTTCTCAAACTCAATGTGTAATCCCCACAGAAAACATGCACACAGCATAATATCAGGAAACAATCATATATTTATAGTTCGGGTCTGAGCCCATTACAGAATCGGTGTGGACCTTAGCCCACTTAGATACAAAATAATATACAATTTAGGGCCTCAGCCCATCAGATATAACATGCGTAATAGAACAGAATATCAGAATCCTATCCACCAGCCTCTACACACCATCTCTGACCAACCCTACACACCATGTGGGGATAAAATCAACCCACCCATCCTTACACACCATGCTGTACCGAAATGCGGCACATAATCAGATAATTGTAGCTGAGATGCCAGATAATAGGCTTGATAACCTTTTAGATACTTTGTAACACCCCAAACCCGACCTAGACATTAGGGCCAAATCTGGCGTGTCACATTGAAGTGTTTTTCAAAAACCATGTTTTCATTGAAAACCCTTCTTGAAATTTAAAACTTCTACAAAACCTCAATTTGCGTTTGTTTATTTTCTATCGTAGTTTATTAAAAAGTTATCCCCTTTTAAAACGTTATTGCCTTTAAAACCTTATTTGTTGCGGAAGCTTAATTAAAACAGATGATTTATGAAAACGTGATATTTAAAATTGAGTTGCGGAAATGTAATGTTTTGAAAACAGTTATCGTTTTGGGAAAACCGCGTTCTACTTCTAACAAGTATAAATCATAATGATTAAAATCTTAGATGGAAAGCTATAAAATTGGAGAGGCCTTATTACAACTATAAAACCCAGACAAAAACTATTAGTAAATAAAAGCCAAGTAACGAAAACAGGAGCAGTAGTGTGGCCATCTTCGAGTCCTCACAACACCGAATCATCTAACGCTGGGGATTACCTAAAAGGTTAAAAATGGGGTGAGTTCACAAAAACTCAGTGTGTAATCCCCTTATTAAAGAAACAGTCAGAATATAGAAACATAATCAGTCTGGGCCTGAGCCTAGTAACAGTAACAGTAACAGTAACAATACAGTTCAGTTCAGAGTATATGGGGCCAAAGCCCAAAACAATATCATTTGGGTCACAGCCCATACCAAAATTGTAACACCCTAAACCCGGTCTAGACGTTACGACCAGATCTGGTATGTCACAGGGAGAGGTTGTAAAAAAGATTTTAAAATTTTGTAGGAATACCGTAAGTTTGAAATCTTTTTGTTTTGGTTGATGTTTTAAAAACAGTGGTTCACATTTCGAGAAAACTTTTTGAGTTGAGTTAATCGAATATTCATTATCTTTGTTGCCACTTGAGAGGAAACAGTTGTTTTATGTTGCTTAAGTTTTGAAAAATCCATCTAAATTTCCATGTTAAAAAAAAACATAATAATGGCATATCTTGGATAAATAATAATTAAGAAAAACAAAATATTAGCTTAAGAAGGCCTTATTACATAACAAAATTCCCAATTAGAAATAATTTATAGAAAGGAAACAGATTTACGAAAAGAAACACTTTATGGCCTCTACGAGTCTGCCTCGGCTTCCAGAACCACGATCTACTGATTACCTGCAAGATTAAGCAGAGGGGGTGAGTCACCACGACTCAGTGTGTAAATCCCCTTGTGTCACATGGATGGCTTCAGGCCCACAATCGCATATTAGGCCTTAGCCCACTCAAGACAGCATACACAAAGAAAGAATGAATGTAATATGTCCCAGCCTAACCTAATTTTCCATCCTCTACACACCACCCGTACCAGCCCATCACACCGTGGGGATTTCTACAATCAACCCTCCATCCACTACACACCTCATATGTGGCACCAAGCCACTCGTGGTTCCAGACCACTGTGATACTAGATCACCGTGACAGAGTTACTATTAACATACGTGGGGCCAACCCACTGTGGTACCAAATCACCGTGACAATCCCTGATAAATGTATGTGGGGCCAACCCATTGTGGTACCAAACCACTAGGATCAGTCACTGAATCATAGATATATATATATACGTGGTATTAAACCACCGTGGCACCAAGCCACTGAGACATGGTCACTGAATCAGATATATGTGGGGCCAACCCACTTGTGGTACCAAACCACCGTGACAGTCTCTAACACTTCCCCTTTCGCATCATATCCCGAACCCATGCAGAACATACAAATCATATGAATGGACATGCTTTCAACATAGTGACAGATTACAGCATACATTTCCATATCCATTAATAGAACGTTATAGTCACTTACCTGGTATCCTCAACTTTACCCACAAGGGTATTACGATTGTTTTTCCAGTCGCTTCGGCTTTTTAGCCCAAATAGTTAATATCACAGAATAATAACAGAGTGTGAAATTTTACACACCTGATAACACGCAATACTATGCTTTCTATGTCGACACTCTCGTTAGCAGGGACGAGGGCTATCTGTCTACCCTGTTCTGAAGCTGGTCCACAACCCGGTGGCTAGTCTCGTACTGTCGATACAGCTCGCTTCTTAAACTTAGGGGCTGGGACTACGGGTCCAACCCCTTCCTTTACTTGGCTGGCATTTGATTCCATGAAAACGATCTTGGTCAAAAGACCGGGTTCAGGCATTGAAGTAGAGAAGGTAAGGATGCATGCTCAAAATGAAAAGATTTCTTACCTAGATTGTCAGAAACCGAAAGCTTCAGGTTGGATTAAGAGTTGATCGAATCCCTAAAACATTACTATGTCAGAACTGATCCTCCACATACATAAAAGAATAACCTTTCGGCCAAACAAGCAAATGAGAAACTCTTACTACCATTCGGCCAACACTACTTACCAAAGATCTCCCCACCACAAGCCAGATGCAAAGAAGAATACGAACACAAAGCCCCTTCTACATTCAGCCAAAACACTCAAAGCATAAAGTTACAAACCCCAGTTTATCAATCAACAAGGGAAAAGAAAGGATTGAGAGAAAAGAAGAACACTTACCACCAATCGAGGAGAAACTGGTTGGAAAAGTTAAGAGAATGAGCAACGGCAACCCATTGAAACAAGAACGAGTGAAGGAAATGAAATCCTAGGAGAGATTCGGCCAAAAAGAAAATAAGAACACTCAAAGAAAATGAAGAGAGAATAAGTTTCGGCCTTTAAAGAGACAGAGGGAAGGTACAAGAAAAAATGGCTAGGAAGATTCAGCTTTAGAAGAAATAGAGAAGGAGTTGAAGCAAACTGATGTTTCGGCTTTGAAGGAAAACAAAAGGGATTCTACGGCTTGAGTAGATGAAAAAAGGAACAGAAAGGAAAAAAATGAAAGCTAAGAGAATTTGGCTAGAGGGATGAAAGCTTGGTACAAGAAGCAAATGAAAGGAAAAGAGAAAGGAGTGGAAAGGGAAAAGAGTGCCCTATAGGTTTCGGCTTTACTAAGCAAAAGGATGCACCAAAATAGTTGAGGAGTTTCGACAATCTAGAGAAAAAAATTGAAAAAGAAGAGGAATACCGAATGCCAAAAAGAAAAGAGAGCTCTCAACACCCAAATGCTAAACACCCCACAAAATTTCGGTACCTAAACCCCCCTTCACCTAACCGAATGCCTACACACTCCAAAGACCCCATATGACCGATTTTGCTCCCCCTACACTATCCAAAATTTCGGCCAACACCCTTCTCACCTCAAACCCCATGCTTCTTCCTTGATTCTCTCCTTAATCCCCTCTCCTCCACTCATTCAATTTGGTTTGAATGATTCAAACTCCCCAAATGGCTCTCCACCACTTATTTGAATTATTTGACCAAGTCTTGTCTCTCTCCTCCAGAGTTTGATTACCATCCAGCTGCCTCCCTTGCCTGAGCCAAAAATAATATCCCTGAGTGCTGCTTGAGAGATTCGAACCCTCTCCCTCACAGTTCCTCTTGTGACGCCACTTCTCTGCATGCTAGATGGTGTCTCCTTGCCACCTTACCGCTGCACTTCTTGTGTCAACAAACACAAGCAATAACCCTTAAAGCTTGCCTCAACTAGCTCTCCCCTAAAGTGCCCAAAATTGAAATTTTTACCAAGGCTTCTGCATAACCCCGAGCCTTCCCGAGGCCCCCAAACACACTCAAACAACAAGTAGAGCAAACCAACCACACAGAAGCATAATAAACGCAAAGCCCCTAATTCCCGGTTGCTACAAAACCAATTGGGCTTAGCCCATTCCAGTAACGGTGGCAATTGGGCCTTAGCCCCCATCAGCCTCGGTCGGGCCTGAGCCCATATCAAAAGTCACATATCACATATATCTGGGCCTAAGCTTATCTCAATATCAAAATCAGTATATGCAACGCATAAATACCCAAACCAACCCTTCACTCCGTCTCTTTTCCAACCCTAAACTCCTGTGGGGATTAAATCGACCCACCCAGCCAACACACCAAGCTTAGCACCGGTTGTGGCACTAAGTCAACAGAATGGCTCGACACAGTAGACAGAACGGCTAAAAGCCATAAATATCGTAGCACCGCTACCGGTTAACAAAACGACTAAAAGCCATAGATATCGTAGAAAGGCTGAAAGCCTTGAACAGAACGGCAACGACCGTACACTTCCTCCATAACAATATCCCAACCCCATGCAGTATGTCGTGTATGCAGTATGCCATGCTCAGAATCAGTCATATCATTCACAGTTAAGTCAATCAAACCATAGCCATACAATCATAATCAAATCAGTCAAATCATAGTACAAGTCAGTCATTTACCCTCGAGAGGCAAAATAGTCATTTACCCTATAGGGGCATTACGGTCATTTTACACTATAGGGGCATTATGGTCATTTTACTTTATAGTGGTATTACGGTCATTTTACCCTACAGGGGTATTACGATCATTTTACCCTACAGAGGCATTACAGTCATTTTACCCTACAGTGGTATTACGGTCATTTTACCCTACAAGGGTATTACGATCATTTTACCCTACAGGGGCATTACGGTCATTTTACCCTACAGTGGTATTACGGTCATTTTACCCTATAGGGGTATTTTGATCATTTTACCCTATAGGGGCATTATGGTCATTTTACCCTACAGTGGTATTACGATCATTTTACCCTACAGGGGTATTACGGTCATTTTATCCTACAGGGGCATTACGGTCATTTTACCCTACGGGGGTACTACGGTCATTTTACCCTACAGGGGTATTACGGTCATTTTACCCTATAGGGGCATTACGGTCATTTTATCCTACAGCGGTATTACAGTCATTTTACCCTATAGGGGTATTACGCTCATTATACCCTTTAGGGCTATTTCAGTCATTTTACCTTACAGGGGTATTACAGTCATTTTACCCTACAGGGGCATTATGGTCATTTTACCCTATAGGGGTATTACGATCATTTTACCCTACAGGGGCATTACGGTCATTTTACCCTACAGTGGTATTACGATCATTTTACCCTACAAGGGTATTACGGTCATTCTACCCTTTAGGGGTATTTTGGTAATTTTACCCTATAGGGTTATTACGGTCATTTTACCCTACATGGGCATTACAGTCATTTTACTCTTTAGGGGTACTTCAGTCATATAACAACCTTCCCAAAGGTCTACAGTCGCCTCGAGCGACACAGATAACATATATGGTCGAAACAGTGTAAATGGGCCCAAAGCCCAATATTCGGCCCAAGTGGGCCCACACGCTCGTGTGGCTCATTTAGCCCAAATTCAGTCACAGCTATGTGAACGTTATAGCCCAGTTCAGTATTTGCCATTTATCGTAAATTTTATCCGTGTGGGGCCCACAAGCCCATTTGGGCCCACATGGCCCATTTCGGCCCAATGAGGCCCATAAAGGCCCAAGAGCACGAGAACGCTCATGGTGGCCTCTACAGTCTATCGCCCATGATTGTGGGCTCAGTTTTTTCACACGAGCGATCGCACGCTCGTGAGGCCTCAAATGTCGAAGTTTCGGTTTTTGTCGATTCTTAGCGGAGATAGTGTGATTACACACCCTTTTCAGCTTTTAAGCCGACTATCATTTACGAAAAACAATTACACACACCCTTTTGGATTTACGACAGTAATGATTCACGGTGTACAGATACACACCTGATTACGTAGAGTACTAAAAGTCCACGAGCGCCAGATCCTTGACTAGATCGTTTGACTGTGATTTGCCTACTTGTTCCAGAGCTCGGTGCAGCCACCCTTCATCATCCTGGTGGTAAATATCGAACAGCTGACACCTTACGCCACTTAAACTTGGGAGTAGAGGCTACGCGCTCAAATCAACCGGTACCTTTGCTATCCCTTTATTACTAGCACCCTCTTCACCCATCGGAAGTTCTAGAACCCGGAAGAACATACACATAGGAAAAAGAGAAGAATCAGTAATAAGGGATTGCACCATTTGGCTTAAACAGTAAAAGAGAGTACTGAAAGGAACCGAGAGACTTACCGATTAATAGAGATTACTTGCCAAATCAAAAACAAGAATGGAGAGAGTACGGAATGTAGGAGCAGAGGATCCCTTAAACCAAGCTAACCGTCAGGGGTTTGAGAGGGGAACAAAAAGTAGATTTAACCAGAAGTGAAGAGTATAATCACTTACCAATAATTAGAATCCTTGCAGCACTGGAATAGCAGTAAATAAAGTAGAGAAGGTCGACGCAGAGAGAGGTAACCCAAAGTGATATTCAGCCAGACTAGAAGGTAGAAAGTGGAATATTTTGACAGGGTACACCAACTGGGAGATAAAGAATATTCGGCCAGAAGAGAGTTCAGTTTGAGGAAGGGGAAAAGGGAGAAAAAGAAAGGAAGGGTTTACCTTAAAATCGACCTATTGACAAAAAGGAAAGGGTCGAAAGAACCAAAAGAAGGGAAAAAGGGTGTATGCGGCAAAGGAGAAGAAGAAAAAAAACGCAAAAGAGAAGTGTGTAGAGAAACAAAAGTGCCCAAAAGAAAACCTACCACATTAGGCCAAAGAGGAAAAAATAGCCCACTGAGCAGTACACCTCTCTTGGACGAATTCTTGAGTGCCAGAGTTCCAAATCGGTACAAACTCCCTCCTCTCTCAACTCCTTGATTTTCTCCCCGATTCTCTCCCCTTATCCCTCCTTGCATTTCTCCATGACCAGTTCAAACTCTCCCTTAGTTGTGTTTCAGTCCAACTCTACTACCTACACAGCTTAAGAAGCAAAATAAACACTTAATTGCATAACCCAGGACTTGAACATCAGACCTCTCAGTTATACCACATGCCACCTTGCCACTACACCACAGGCTCTTTTTGTGTCATGAAACTAGCACTATTTTGAATAAGGCCTATGTGCCAATGTCCAGGTTGCTTTAAAAGAAAAACCAAAATAAATTGCAAGAGCCAAGACTTGAACCCAGGCTTCCTTGCAACCTTAATGACGCCACAACCATTGGACCACATGCTTCCTTGTGTCCTTTTTTAACACAATAATTTAAAAGGCCTACATCCAAGCATCTAGGGTTTTATCCACTTAAAACTAAATTTTTTTACTAAAGCCCAAGTTTGAACCCAGGACTTCTCCAACTCCTCTCAGGACCCTTAACCACTTGAGCAGAAATTTAATTGTGTCATTTCCTAGCTCACATAAACTTTTATGCATAGTTTCCTAACCGTTCCCTTGCTCAAGGCCCAATACTTCTAGGCCCAAATTTCGGGGCATTACATACTTCCTCCAATATCATTAACCCTCCCTGATGAAATGCAACATACCAAATATGACATGCAACATGCAAATAACCGATCATACATTCAGTTCAGTACAGATATCATGCCTAGTCAGACACCATATAATGAGGTCATGTAAATATGGTCTAAGTAATACTTACTGACCCTACAGTAGGTTCACAGTCGACTTAGGCAACCAGTGCAACTCTATAGATCACTTCAGAAAAATGGGCTCACACGCTCATGTGGCCTGCCCATGTGGATCACACAGCCTGGCCCAAAATCCCACACGCCTGTGCCCGTGTCTCACACACGGTCTCACCCAGCCATCACACGACCGTGTCCTTCGTGTACGGCCTGGCCTCATTGATCACACGGCCGTGTTGTGGCTCACAACCTTGTACACGGCCTACTACACGGCCGTGTGGTGTCGAAAAATAGTTTTTTAACTTTTGCCGATTCTCGTTTTCTGTGCTTCCGAGTACACACCTGGTTCGTTTTCGACGCTTAATCACTCCTGAGCACTCCAGAACCTATATTCGACAATTGGAAACTCAATCTTAGTCACTAAATCTGAATTACTTACAACAATCAATTCCCATAACTATCGACAACCTTACCTCGCTTGAGCAACCCCGGTTTTTCCATAAGCACAGTGTCAATTGAGATCTACCAGCCCCTTGATTATCGCCTAAGCACCAAACAAACCCAGTAAATAATGGTTCATGATTCTAAAACAATAATTCACCACTATACTTATGAAAACGCGAAAGGAGAACCTAAGCGGTGGATTGCAGAGACCAAGTGACAAAAGAAAATGATTGTAAACAGTAAAAAGAGGGGAAATTCGGTAGCAAGGTGGAGAGGAAGGGATCAGCCGAATTTTGAAAAAACAAAAACAGAAAAATCAGAATTAGATTTTCTGATAAACCCCAACTCAAACTCCCTTAATTCTCTCCACCAACTCCCCACTACTTAGATTTTCAATAAAACTCAAACTCTAGTCGAATTTTGCTACAAAAAATTCTATCTATTGCTGTCCCTGGGAATCAAACACAAGACCTCTAACACACCCACACTACACTTAACCACCAGGCCAGTAGGCCTATTTTGATATGATTTTACCAACAACTTAAAAGCCTACCGGCCCTAGTGAGAGCTTTATTCATAAAAATGCCAAAATTTACTCAAGTTGTGGCTTGAACTTGGACCTCTCACACACACCCAGAACACATAACCACTAAATCAGACAGATATTTGTGTCAATTAATTTCAGAAACACATACAGATATTTTTGTGCTCCAAAATCACATAAGCCGGAATTAAAGAAATTTGGGGCGTTACAACTCTACCCCCTAAAAGAAAATTTCGTCCTCAAAATTTTACCTCATCAGAAAAGGTGAGGATACTACTGACGTATCGAATCCTCCGGCTCCCAAGCGGCCTCCTCAATGATATGATTCCACCACAGTACTTTCACTAAGGGGATAAACTTCCTTCGTAGAACTTTAATGTCGCGATCCAGGATCTGGACCGGCTCCTCCTCAAACGTCAGATCTAGTCTAACCTCAATGTCCTCCACCGGAACAATATGTGTGGGATTAGAGCGGTAGCGTCTCAATATCGAAATGTGAAAAACATCATGAATGCAATCCAACTCCAAAGGTAGTTCCAATTGATATGCGACTGGCCCCACTCGCTTCAGAATACGGTACGACCCAATAAACCTAAGGCTTAGCTTACACTTGCGACCGAACCTCAAAACCTTCTTCCATGGCGAGACCTTGAGAAAAACTAAGTCCCCCACAGAATACTTAATATCCTTTCTCTTCAGATCGACATAGGACTTCTTCCTATCAGATGCCGCTTTCAGTCAATCCCGAATCAATCGGACCTTATCTTCAGGTTCAGAAACCAATTCTGGACCCAGAACACGTCGCTCACCTAACTCAGGCCAACAAAAGGAAGTGCGACACTTACAGCCATACAGGGCTTCATAAGGTGCCATCTGAATGCTAGATTGATAGCTACTTTTATAGGTGAACTCAGCCAACAGAAAATACTCCTCCCAACTGCCTTCGAAATCTATAACACAGCTCCTCCACATATCCTCCAGTACTTGAATCACCCTCTTCGATTGACCATCTGTCTGAGGATGGAAAGCAGTACTGAAGTCCAACCTTGAACCCAGAGCCTCATGCAATTTCTTCCTGAGCTGAGATGTGAAGCGAGGATCCTTATCGGAGATAATCGAGACGAGAACCCCATGCAGTCTCACTATTTCAGATATATATAGTTTAGCCAATTTCTGGAGAGAAAAGTCCGTCCTGACCGGAATGAAGTGAGCAGACTTGGTCAATCGATCCACGATGACCCAGACAGAATCCTTTTTAGTAGGTGTTAAAGGCAACCCAATAAAGAAGTCCATCGTTACTCGTTCCCATTTCCACATCGGTATCTTTACGGCCTACAGCAACCCCGAAGGCAACTGATGCTCAGCCTCAACCTGCTGACAAGTCAGACAGTGAGCAACGAAGTTAGTAACCTTACGCTTCAACCCGGCCACCAGTAAAACTCTCAGAGATATCAGTACGTCTTGTTCCGACCAGGATGCATAGCATAAGGACTACTATGCGCCTCCATCAGAATCGACTATTGCAACTCCTCATCACTCGGTACACAAATTCGACCGCGGAAAGAAAGTACCCCATCACTGTTAATCCCAAAATCAGTAGCATCGCCAATCTCAACTTGACGGAAATGCAACTCAAGAGACTTATCCCCCATCTGTCTACCTCTCATTTGATCAATCCATTTAGGCTTAACATGAAGTTCCGCTAACAGATTCCCATCGTCAAATAAACTGAGTCGAGCGAACATCGCTCTCAGATCGGTCATAGCCCTATGGCTCAAAGCATCTGCTACCACATTGGCCTTACCAGGATGGTACACGATGCTGCAGTCATAATCCTTAAGTAGTTCAACCCATCTACGCTGCCTAAGGTTTAACTCCTTCTGAGTGAGGAGATATTTGAGGCTTTTATGATCAGTGTAGATAGTACACTTCCCACCGTACAGGTAGTGCCTCCAAATCTTTAAAGCGAAGACTATAGCAACCAGTTCCAAATCATGAGTAGGATAGTCTACCTCATGCGTCTTAAGTTGACGTGACCATAAGCTACAACCTTACTATCCTACATCAGTACGCAACCCACACCCACATGTGACGCATCACTGTATACGACGAAATCCTTCCCAGATTCAGGCTGTATCAGAACCGGAGCCTGAGTCAAAACATTTTTGAGCTTCTCGAAGCTCTCTTGTTGCTTATCAGTCCAGACAAAGGAAACTCCCTTGCGCAGAAGCTTGGTTAATGGTGCTGCGATCAAGGAGAACCCTTCTACGAAGCGTCGATAATAACCCGCTAGCCCCAGAAAGCTACGAATTTCAGACACATTCTTCGGCTATTTCCAACCCAACACAGCCTCAATCTTATGAGAATCAACATGAATCCCCTCTGCATAAACCACATGTCCTAAAAAGGTTGCTTCCCGGATCTAGAACTCACACTTACTGAACTTCGTAAACAACTGTTTCTCATGAAGTGTCTGTAGTACCACTCTGAGACGCTCATCGTGCTCGTCCTCTGTCTTAGAATACGCTAGGATATCATTGATGAATATCACCACAAACTAGTCCATATAAGGCTGGAACACACTGTTCATCAAATCCATAAATGTCGCTGTTGCATTGGTCAACCCAAAAGGCATAACCAGGAACTCGTAATGTCAATAACAAGTCCTAAATGTCGTCTTATACACATCAACCTCTTTAACCCTCAATTGATGATATCCTGAATGTAGAACAATCTTGGACAACACAGAAGCCTCTCTGAACTAGTCAAATAGATCATCTATCCTTGGAAGTAGGTACTTGTTCTTGATTGTTAGCTTGTTCAGCTGCCGGTAGTCGATACACATCCTCATTGTCCCATCTTTCTTCTTCACAAACAATACCGGTATCTAAACAATTTACTCACTCAGATAATTTGCCCCAACGAACTCGCAACAGTTACCTCACTAGAAGTACTCTCAACCGAAACCCCCAAGGCTTCAGACACAGTACTTGTTACATAAGAGTGTGTAGAGCCTATGTTTATCAAATGCCAAATAAGGTACATTATAAATTAAAAATGTACATGTGATGACATTTGGAGCATCTCGGTCCTCACGGTGATGAATAGCATAAACCAATGCGAACTGCCTCGCCTCAGTCGGCCCGGCACCTCTGCCCAGTGCTCTCTGTCCTTGGCCATGCCGTTACCACCCCTGACCTGACCTAGGCCACTAGGTGGTTACTGAACTACTCTCGGTGGCTACGTAGCACCAGTAATCGGAGCTTGCATCTGATCAGTTCTCAACGGGCAATCCCGAACACGGTGCTCAGTTGACCCACATCTCAAACATGCCCTAGTCGTCCTCCAACATTTGCCTGATGGCGCCTACCACAGTGCCCACAAAGCGCCACCCCAATAGGTGCAACAGGAGGCCCAACTTTCACAGGCCCATCAGATCTGGCCTTTTCCTTTGGCCTTATCACAGAACTCGAGGGCTCAAATTCTCTCTTATTCTTTCCTCTCTCTCGGTTTTGGCGCTCAGCGCGCTTAACTTCTTCGACGATCTTCGTTTTCTCAACCAGTGTAGCAAACTCACGCTCCCTCTGCAGAGCTATTAGAACTCGCAAATTGTCCCTGAGTCCATCCTCAAAACAGACGCATCGCTCATACTCGGTCACCACCATGCCCCGGGCATAACGGCTCAATCTTAGGAACTCGGCCTCATACTTAGGCACTGAACGATCCCCCTGTGTGAGATTAAGAAACTCACGCCTCCTAGTATTGATGTAGCTGGCTTCCATATACTTACTCTAGAACATGATCTTAAAGTAATCCCAAGTTAGGTGTTCGAGCTGAGTGCCCTCCTTAACCGTCAACCACCACTAGTAAGCTTCATCGCGAAGTAAAGAAACAACCCTCTTAAGCTTCTGCTCAGCGGTAAAATCCAGGTCGTCCATAATTCTTTCTATGGCCTCCATCCAATATTGGGCCAAGTTAGCGGCGACTCCAGTGACATCCCTGAATAGTTCAACCCCATTGGACTGGCGTCATTCTGTAACCGACCCTCAGCCCTCAGATCCGATGTTGGGCCCAACGACCCTATCCAATATCCTCAGCATGGCCTGGGATAGTGCGTCATCCCCAGCCATGCGATCTCGAGACCCAGTCTTTGTCGTAGGTGATACCGGTGTCTCACTAGTATCTAGATTAGGCAGATTTCTAGATGATGAGGACCCTACTTGAGCCCCTCTACGGCCTCTACCACGGCCTCTAGTACCCTGTCCGCGGATACCTCGTGCGCTCATCGTAATTTTAAAGTTTATCTGTATTAATAGTTTTATGCATTAGTTATATTTCCAATATTTGTTAACAGATATTTTATGTAGAACAGTATCAGAAGTTCAAAGTTCATTATCGCGAGTCTCAGTCTCACTACGGTTTTCAGTTTCGCTACAATTTTCAGTTTACACTACCTAGAGTGTTTTCAGTACAGTATACTACCTATGATTGTTCCAAACATGCTAGTAGTATTTTCAAACAAATCTAAACAGAGTTCTAGAACACTTATAGGATCAGCACTGAAGACTCGGTGTACCACATACTCAGACTAAAAATATTTTAAATCACTTAAAAATCATTTCTTAAAACCAATCTTTATAACCCAAACCCATAGTCGAGTTTTGCAACCTGGCTCCGATACCATTAAATGTAACACCTCAAACCAGGCCTAAACGTTATCGCTGAATCTGGCCATATCACATGATAGTGCTTTTGAATCCGTAGCCACGTTTAAACCATTTCTCCTTTTTAAAAAATTTTCATTATTTTATGTTAATTCTAAATAGTGTCATTCGTTTCCGAAACGCTGTCTGTTTTCCAAAACATTTATACTTTGCGGAAGCATTTAAAATAGTTTTCGTAATCGTGGTGTTTTGGTAAAACGTTTTCTTCTTTTGGAAACCCTCGCTTTCCTACTTCTAGCAATAAAAACCATAAAACATTCCAAATACTAAATTTAAACAAAAATCCATAATGGCCATAATTACATAAACTTTTCCCAGATATAATCAAAACCATAAATAAGTGTAAAAATCGTGAATCTATCGTGAAGCAAAAGCAGTGGTCACCGTCGAGTCCTCCGCTGCATAATCTGTCTAATGTTGGGGATTACCTGAACAGGTTAAACAGAGAAAAGATGCGTTTTTTGCAAACTCAGTGTGTAATCCCCACAGAAAACATGCACACAGCATAATATCAGAAAATAGTCATATATTTACAGTTCGGGTTTGAGCCCATTACAGAATCAGTGTGGACCTTAGCCCATACAGATATAGAATAAGATACAATTTAGGGCTTCAGCCCATCAGATATAATATGCAGAACAGAACAAAATATCAAAATCCTACCCACTAGCCTCTACACACCATCTCCGACCAACCCTACACAGCATGTGGGGATAAAATCAACCTACCCATCCCTACACACCATGCTGTACCGAAATGCAGCACATAATCAGATAATTGCAGTTGAGCTACCAGATAACAGGCTTAATAGCCTTTCAAATACTTCCTCCAATATCATTAACCCTCCCCGATGCAATGCAACATACCAAATATGACATGCAACATGCAAATAACCGATCATACATTCAGTTCAGTACAAATATCATGCCTAGTCAGACACCATATAATTAGATCATGTAAATAGGGGTCTAAGTAACGCTGATCAACCCTACAGTAGGTCCACAGTCGACTTGGGCGACCCGTGTAACCTTACAGATCATTTCAGAAAAATGGGCTCACACCCCATGCGGCCTGCCTGTGTGGGCCCACAAGCCCGTATGGCCCACTCGACCCAAATTGGCCCTAGCCGTGTGGATCACACGACCTGGCCCAGAATCCCAAATGCCCGTATGGTTCACCTATGTGGGCCCACACGCCTGTGTGGCCCACACGACCCAATTATTCGAGCTCATGTCTCGCACACGGTCTCACCCAGCTATCACACGGCCGTGTCCTTTGCACACAGCCTAGCCTCGTCGATCACACGACCGTGTTGTGGCTCACAGCCTTGCACACGGCCTACTACACGGCCGTGTGGCGTCGACAGAATAGTTTTTCAGCTTTTTCTAATTCTCATTTTCTGTGTTTCTGGGTACACACCTAGTTTGTTTTTGACGCTTAGTCACTCCCAAGCGCTCCAGAACTTATATTCGACAATTGGAAACTCAATCTCAGTCACTAAATTTGAATTACTTACAACAATCAATTCCCAAAACTATCGACAACCTTACCTCACTTGAGCAACCCCAGTTTTTCCACAATCACAGCGTCATTTGAGATCTACCAGCCCCTTGATTATCTCTTAAGCACTAAACGAACCCAGTAAACAATGATTCATGATTCTAAAACAATAATTCAGCACTATACTTACCAAAACATGAAAAAAGAACCTAAGTAGTGGATTGCAGAGACCAAGCAACAAAAGAAAATGACTGTAAACAATAAAAAGAGGGGAAATTTGGCAGCAAGGTGGAGAGGAAGGGAACAGTCAAATTTTGAAAAAACAAAAATAGAAAAATCAGAATTAGATTTTCTAATAAACCCCAACTCAAACTCTCTTAATTCTCTCCACCAACTCCCCACTACTCAGATTTTCAGTAAAACTCAAACTCTAGCCGAATTTTGCTGCAAAAAATACTATCCCTTGCTGTCCTTGGGAATTGAACACAAGACCTCCAACACACCCACACTCCAGTTAACCACCAGACCAGCAGGCCCATTCTGATATCATTTTACCAACAACAACTTAAAAGCCTACCGACCCTAGTGAGAGCTTTATTCATAAAAATACCAAAATTTACCCAAGTTGTGACATGAACTTGGGACCTCTCACACACACCTAGAACACATAACCACTAAAGCAAATAGATATTTGTGTCAATTAATTTCAAAAACACATACAGATATTTTTGTGCTCCAAAATCACATAAGCCGAAATTAAAGAAATTTGGGGCGTTACATACGAAGTCAATTCTAAAGATATAAACCTTCATGCACGTCAAATCTTAAAAGCAACAAGTTTTCATGGCAAACATTACTAAGGTTAAGATCATACAAGCATTCCATTCTTCATGATAACATACTTTCACTTAGATAAAATCATCATTCATAATTGCATACAAACTATCTCAGTAACAATAAATATCTCTAAACATTCATTTATTAAAACATACTTATGAAAGAAATGATTGAAACATACTTGAAAACTTTAAAAGTTTGAGCAATTTATTTTCCTTACCCCCCTTTAAAAAGAAGCAATGTCCTCATTGCAAGAACAAAGTAATGAATGAAAACTAAACACCAGGTAGGGTTGTAAAGAAAGAGAGGTGAGTCATTAAGACTGCTTAAATACCAAGTCTTCCCTAATAACCCAATCCTATACATGTTCATTCCCATTACCATATCAGTTAGTCTTATTCTTTCTAAAGAAATGTTAAGTTTGTTCATGCTTGCTATGTTTTATTCTGCAGAAATTAAATCCTAATTACGAAAGAAATAAATTCCTAAGAACCTAAAAATAATTAAATAAATAACAAGACAAGAATCCCCCCTTTTATTTTTTTGACTCATTCCCCTTGTCTTCTTTAGCTCTATCTCCGCTTGCATAGTCAGTATATTCCGTCCATGTCTCAAAGATAGCATCTGGGAACTCAGAAACAAAAGTATTAGAGATATTCCTAAAAGTATTTCGAATTGAGTCATCTCTAATTTTTGCATATTTCTAGTAAGTTTGTTGTTGATTGTACATGAACTTGCACATATCCATCAAAATTGACAACTCTGATTTCCTTGAAGTACTTGCAGAAGTCGGCATGGGAGTTGTATATTCAAGTTCAACACTTAGCTTGACTGGTTCTTCTTCTGGCTCAACCCTTGGTTCAGGAATGTTCAGTTCCTTATCAGATTCTTCCTCTTCAGTGTCTGTAACTGAATTAGCTTCAGTTTTAGTTCCATCTGTTGACTCCTCCATATCCGGCTCAATTGGCTCTTCTTGCTCGCCTTGATTCAGCTCATGCACCCTCTCTACTAATCTTTCAAGATCATAATTTGTAATGCATCCTTGACCATATTGCCCCTTCAGATTTGCTTGTGTTTTAACACGGGCCTTTAAGTAAAGTGAAGTGATTAATGATGGGAAATAAGCACTTCCTGCCTTCTTTTTAGCACAATTGTGAATCTCCTTGGGGATAATTTTCCCAACATTAATGGACTTTTCTGTCAAAATTGCATATAACAAAAGCATGCGTTCCATCGAGATAGTGGAACTATGTGAGATAGGCATAAAACTGTAGCGAATGAAATAAAACCATACCTTTGCTACTGGTTTTAAGTATTCTCTTCGACAAGAATGGCTCACATGCTTTCTTATAATCTATTGGGATCCCGGATTGTCACAACATCAAGCACTTGTTGAAGAAAATCCCAATTGATATTGTTCATCATAGGGTAGTACTCATCTTCTTCAACATCAGGTAAATTAAACAAATTATTGATGGACTTAAAAGTAAAGGGTACCTTCTTCTTTCGAACAATGACTTCAGTAGCATCTTGCGTTGTTAAACTAGCATAGAATTCTCGAACTAGTTCATCGTCGGGAAGTGAACGAGCATCACAAAATCGTTCCCACTTGAGAGCATTTATTTTCTTTCTAATCGGTATAGGAACAACCATCAAATCAATACTCTTCAAGTCAAAACTCAGATTGTATCTTACTAAAAAAATTGATTAGTACTTGGGCCAAATTTGACCCCATTTATTAACATAAAAATTTAAAATTTAGACAAAACAAATGAAACTTAAAAATTTTAAATCTTAATTAGAAAATTTCTTCTTAACAAATTACATTAAATTAATTCCCAGGAAAGGTTGGAGGGGTTACAACAGTCCCGCTTAAGTTCCAATCTCCTTAGACATAATTAATTAAATAATGTAATAAGTTAAGAAAATAAGTTCTAATTATTTATTTATTTACAAAATGAGTTCATGGAAAATTAAGGGTCTGTTAATTTGAACGAGGATTCAACTTGCTCAACATCACCATCCCAGTAGTGTTTGAGACGTTGACCATTAACTTTAAACGTACCTCCGTAATTGTTGTATAATTCAATAGCTCCATAAGCATAAACTCAGTAGATGGTATAAGGTCCTTCCAATCTTGATTTAAGCTTCTCGAGAAATAACTTAAACCTTGAATTAAACAACAAAACCTTCTGACCTTCTTTAAACTCGCGAGGTTGTATATGTAACATCCCAGTTTTGGGCCTAGTCAGAATAGTGGTGTGAGACCACAAATTCGAGGTCTATGTATGAGTTTTTGAGGGTTATGCCATGTATGCATGTTAGTATAACAGTTTCATGAAGCAATTTGGTGGAATTATAGTTGAATTGTCCAAAAGGACTAAATTGCAAAAGTTGCAAAATATGAGATTCTAGAAGCTATTTGTGTGAAATAGCTTTAGAATATTAATTAGAGGTCCTTAATGAGTGATTTTCCCAATTTTTAGTTTTTGGAAAAAATTGGGCATGAATGAGTTAAAATAGAAAGTTTATCAAAAAGGGCATTTTGGTCATTTAACAATTAAATGATTAAAAAGGGAGAAAAGATGACAAAAAATCATTCATCTTCTCCCCCAAGCTGCCGAAATTTGAAGGAAGCCATTGTTAGGGCACTTCAACTTTTCAAGCTAACTAGTAAGTGTATTCTAGCCCCGTTTTTTATATTCTTTGTATTTTTGAAGTCCTTGTAGCATGAGTAAGCTATTTTTAGGCAAATGTGGCCATGTATGACATGCATTTATTTTGATGTTTTATGAAAGATTATGAAAGCTTGATGTAGTAGGAACATCTTTTGTTAAATGATTTTCTATGAAAATGCATGTAAGGACTAGTTTGTAAAAGTTTTAAG
The DNA here is from genome assembly GCA_005393395.2 of Gossypium australe. Lineage (NCBI taxonomy): Eukaryota > Viridiplantae > Streptophyta > Magnoliopsida > Malvales > Malvaceae > Gossypium > Gossypium australe. The sequence goes on along the minus strand of CM016621.1, from coordinate 62,363,890 downwards.
TTGGTCATATATGTGTGATTTAGTGAGAATTGATGATTGCTTTAGTTGAGTAAGTGATTCGGCTAAGCATGAAAGGCTAGAAAATTGAACAAAATCACTTTCCGAGCCTTGGGCCAAAAGTGTAAATATGAGAAAGATTAGGGGCAAAAGAGTAATTTTGCCAAAGTATGATATAAGAGTCAATTTAGTCAATGTGTATATGAATGAGCTGATTTATTCAATATAGATCAAGAAAGACGAAGCTCGGATCAAAACTGAGGCAAGAACAAGGTGGTGGACTAAATTGCACGTTTCTATACTTTTGAGTATCGAGGTAAGTTTATGCGTAAATAATGCATTTATATCTACACATTCTTAATGCTAATTAATGTGTAGCAAGAATGAGAATGTGTAACAGTCCGAATTCGACCCTAATCGGAATAGTGGTTTCAGGACCACGAATCTGATTTAAAAAAAATATTATCTTGATTTATGTAACACCCCAAACCCGGCCCAAACGCTACAACCGGATCTGGTATGTCACTTAAGGGATTTTACAAAACATGTCGCATTTTGGAAAACAACTATTAGGTTTAAACATTTATACCGAAACTTAATAATTCATTAATTCATATAAAATATAAAGTTATAAATTACCTTGGTGAATTTTAAACAAAAATTATAATTTCATACATGTCTTAACTTAATTTAAAACATAAAACTTAAAAGCCCAGTAATAAAAGCCCAACATAAAACCAAAACATAAATAATAGTCTAGTGGTCCATGACCATATTACAATAAAATTTAAAACCCATTAAATAAAAATATAAAATAATAAACTGGAGTCTTCTTGTTAAATCCAAGAGTTCTTTTGCATGGCCACCTTGTGCTCCTCTCCAGCCCGGTCCGATGCACTAGGTGCTACCTGAAGATGTTAAGAAATTGGTTGAGTCGCGAGACTTAGTGTGCAACCCTTATGAACCATTAGATTTGGGCCTTAGCCCCACAGAACAGAATAACAGTTTAATATATATATAACAAAAAAAATTATGCAAGCCCAACCCAAATCCTAAGTTTCCATCCGCTACACGCCTCCCATACCAGCCGTTCACACCATAGGGGATTTCTACAATCAACCCGCACTACTACACGCCGTTGATGGCAGTCGTGCTGCTCATCGTCAGAGTTGTGACAGAGTCACCAGGCTAAAATGGCAAAAAGCCACCAGCAACAGAGTTTGTGACAGAGTCACCAGGCTGAAATGGCAAAAGCCACCAGAACAAATCACTTCCCTTTTTCATCAATTTCCTAACCCCAAGCATACAATGAAATCGTCATACAAAGCATATCGTTTTAACAGGGATAATCACTGAAATAGGACAGAAGTCACTAACCTGTTGATCAGCCTTTACCCTTCAAGGGTTTTCACTTGTTATGCCGAGATTTCGGCATTTAGCAGAGTATAGCAGATTTATATAGCAATCAATCTAATAGTGTGAAAGGTTACACACCTGATTAATGTCGATACCCTTGCTAGACCGATATACAACTTTGCTCAAAAAGCCTGAAAGATGTGAAAATAGGGCCTCTCCTATATTCGGCCAAGGGTTAGTAAATCCTGAATTTACACATTGAAACTAATAGATCTTCTTACCTTGAAATCTCGAAAGTAACACGATTCGAGTGCTACCGATCTATAACTTAGAGATCTATGCGATTGACTCCACTAAAGTTCCCTTCAGATTTCGGCACAAGTAGGCACCACAGAAGTAATTTGGCAATCACAGGAGATGAGATCTAGGGATTTCGGCTTTTAGGAAAATCTCGAAAAAAGTATGAACAAGAGAAGGCTGATGTGTCTTTGGCTTTTGAGTGAAGAGTTTCGGTTTTTGAAAGGAAAAGAGAAGAAGAAAAGAAAACAAGGAAGAGACTTGAAGATTTCGGCTAGGAAGAAAAAGAATGGAAAGAGTTTCGGCTTTTGAATCAAAGTGAAGATGAGGGAATTGGCTTAGAGATTTCGACTTTTGCAGAGAATGAAGAGGAAGATGGAACTTTAGGAGTTTTCAGCTTTTACTCAGAGAAGAAGAGAAAAGAATGAGAGAAAAACCCAAATGCCGAAATTGAAGAAATATTCCCCTTATTTATAGAAATTTCGGCACTTACCTAACCTTGCAGATAAATCCTATCTTTTCTCCTTTATCTTAATCTACTAGCTCATCTAAAAGAGACTTAATTATCTCTAACTCCTCCCTCCTTTATCAGCATATTATCCACATATTTTAATCATTAAAATCCCTAAATTTTAGCCTTTGTCTGCTTATTATCCACATAAAATAAATTCCTAAATAATAGCCTTTATCTGCTTATTATCCACATATTTTAAACATTAAAACCCCTAAATTTTAGCCTTGTTGCCATCCATTCCACTTAATCCTAATGCCCAAAATTTAGCTAACTTAAATTAAAAGAATTGGGCTCCATGAAACTTAAATTTGGGCCCCTTACTCCCTTGTGTGGAGTCACCTCCTAAGATTGGGCCACAAGCCCACTTTGGTATTTTAAACATAGATACTACCTTTTAAACCCTATAATGCCCAAACAGATAATTTTAATCAAGGCCTCTACCTAAGCTTGAGCCCAAGTTGGACCCCTAACACTTAAATTAACACATTAAACATATCCACCCATTAAACGCATAGGCCCAAAAATTCAGGATGTTTCAATTTATTTGATGTCTATGCTAAGTGTTTGTGTATGAGTGAAAATATTTTAGTATAAATTAATTGTTTGGATGTTTAATTTGATAAAAGGGCCAAATAGTTAAAGTGGAAAGAGTAGTGTGCATGAAATTAGAAAGGTAATTGAATTGTTTCATTAAATGCAAGGACTTGCATGTCAAATTTCCACTTTTCTTGTGGGTGGACGGCAATGATGATGGGGGAAAGTTTCTTTTAATATTTTATAATATTAATATCATATTTTATGAATATGATAATATGTGTTATGTGTTTATAATAAAATAAAGATAAGAAAACCCATTTCTCTTTCCTTTCCTTCATCTTCTTCACCGAAATCCCCATCAAAGGAAAGAAAATTTTCTTCCTCCCTCATTCGGCCTTGCATGTGTTGATATGGTGAGTAATTGAATTTTAAATTGGAAAATCTATATGTAAATGAAATGGTTACTTTGTATATTACCGAAAGCATGTTGGAAATTTTAAATTTAGGTATGTTGAGCTTCGGCCATTGGGAAATAATTATGGCTTGTTGTGCCAATGAATATGAGATGAATAGGGATAGAAAATTTAGATGAATTGGGGAGTAGAAATTTAAGCTTGCATGAATGATAGGTAAGTTGTTCAAGTTGAGCATGAAGGTGCCCTTACATTCGGCTGAATGTTGAAATGACTATATATGGGGTTGTTTATTTCTTAAATTGTTGGTTATGCATACATATATAGTGAAATAGTAAAATTGGCCATGGATAAGTGTTTATATTTTGATGTGGTTATTAGTTGAATTAAATATTAGGGGTTTAATTGCACGAATTAAATAGTTGAAGGGTTAAAATGTTAGAAGGGAGATTTATGGAGTCTTGTAGGGGTTTAGTGATCATTCGGCCATTGAGGAGTAATCTCAATTAGTTGTATTTTGTGTTTTAGTGCATTAAGGACTAAATTGAGTAGGTTGTAAATGTCAAGGATAAATTGGTAAATTGCACAGTTTTGTACATTCGAATTTAATTGAATGAAAATGCAATTAAAAGAGGTTTAATTTGACATTCTAGATCAAGTTCATAAAGAAACGGGTGTAGATCGGGGAAAGGCAAAACTAAAAGAGTAGCCGGGAAACCTTGAATCGTCGCTTTTTGAGATATGATTTAAGCAATTGAATCAAGTTGAATTTGGTACCTTATTATATGCTTTATTTTAAATGGTAATAAGTATATAAAACATGCATGACCGAATGTACAAATGCTTTTATTTTACTTAAGCCGAATGTGTGGATATATATGTGTTAAGGATATGGCATGATATGCATATGTGTTTTCATGAGTGATGCTTTTAGATAGGTGAAATATTGAAGTTGAATAATGAAAATAGACTACAAGGGTTCGTGAATGAATGATATTGCCCAATTTGGATGTAATATAAAAATTTGTTTGTAGGCATATATGTTATTCGTATAGGGATATGCATATTTATGGAATTAAGGTAGATGAGATGTGTACACGAAGTTTGATATAATCGAATGGTTGACAAATTATATTAAGTACCTTGAATGTAAAGGATTGAGTAACGGCTCTATGTGAGCGATACGTTACGAGTTGTATAAAGTAACGACTCTATGTGAGCGATACGTTACGAGAGGCTTAAGTAACGGCTCTATGTGAGTGATACGATACTAAATATTATTACTAAGTTTGCAGGTATGAGCTTTGATGAGAAATCCTATTACTAGTGGAATTAAGTATATAAGCATTTATGAGTATATTGTTATTTGTTATATTTGAACAGTTATGTCTGGAAAGAAAGTTGAATTAAAGGTATGTACTATACTTCTTGTTTTAAGATTTGTATTGGTTTTGGAGGTAAATAGAAGACTATGAAATCTTATAATATGTGTGCTAGATTTTCATCATGAGATGGTGGTTCATGGAAGCTATTATGAATTTACTTGTGGATATGTATTGGTTTAAGATATGTTACTTGATGGTAAAGTTTAGTACGGATAATGTAAGTCAAATACAAGAATCTTGAATAGGCTTATAAATTCATATATCTAAGTGTATAAATTGCTTAATCATACTAAGCTATGAAAGCTTTTTTCGTTCTTGGTTATTTACATTTGTAGTTCTCTCTTGGAGCTTGGCTGCGCTTGGGGATCAATTTGGAAGTTTATCATACTATCACTTACCTTGGTACTTTAGTCGATATTTCATTCTGGGTTATTATGGCATGTATAGTTTTAACACTTTTGAGGCATGTTCGAAAGACTTGAAATCATGTGTATACATATGCCATGCGAAAATGGCCATGTTCTTTTTGTGCTTGAGTATATATATTAGTAAAGTCAATTATGGTATTAATGTTGTTAAGATTCGGCCTTGCCATAAGTTAACTTGTAATGTTCTTTGTGAAATATTTGAATGATGGATATGATAATTTGGGTGCGATCTATGTACGTACGATATATTTCAATGCTACACGACATGTGGTGGTTGTGTTGTGGTTAAAGGTGGTAAATATGTCGAAAAAGAATAAGGTAAAAAGATTATTTTACAAATTTGTATGTTAATGACTTGAGTATGTCTTGAGTTGAATTATCATAACTTTTGAATGATACTAAATTTTATACCATGACTATTTAGGTATGAATATGTGAATTGGATAGTAAATGAGATATTTGTATGAAATGGTATTTGATTGAGTATGAATTACGTTTCATATGTGAAATTATCAAAGGTGGAACTCGTATAGTAGGTCCCGATGAGTGTTATGTGGTTACTTGAGCATTACGAAAGTTAAGTTCTTCTGGTAATACTCGTAACCCTAATCCGGTGACAGATACGGGTTAGGGGTATTACAGAATGATTGAGAACCCATGTGGTTCAAGTGGAATGGATGTGGTAGACATTTTGAATGGATGAATGATTGAGTAAGTAGATATGTGAATGTGTAGTGATAATGCTAAACGGTGGGCTAAGTGCGATACCATCTTAAGGCATATTGACGACGAGCTGGCTATGTGCGATGCTATCGTTAGGTATATTGTTTAGTGGGCTATGTGCGAAACCACTATGATTACCTTTGTGGTAGGCTAAGTGCGATACTACCTTATTAATTGATTGTGGTGGGCTAAGTGCGAAACCACTGAGACATTAGCTGTGTGGATTAGCTGTGTGGTTGCATTATTGAGTAAAGTAGCTGTGTGGATGTATTATCGAGAAATAATGATGTGTTGTATTTTGTGTAAATGTGATATTGAATACAGGGGTGCATTTCAATGGTTATGAGTATGGGACTCATGATGTGTTGGGAATGTGGTAAGGGATAGAAAGAGTAAGCATAGTTGTACATTATATGTTAGTATAATGCTAATTGTTGTTTAGCTTATGCTATGATGTTTATTTGTTTATGTGTAAACTTACAAAGCTCAAAGCTTACTCTCTTACTTTTCCCTTGTCTTATAGAGAAAAAGTGTTGAATCGAGATACGAGGATCAATTGGAAGACCGCCGACATTGTCAGCACACTCTGGTACATGAGACTCAATGTTTTATATATGGCATGTATAGGGGTTAGACAAGTTAGTGAATTTTGTTGTAAATGGTTAAGATGTATTGGTCTTTAGATGGATGATACATTTTGTATAATGCCATAGTTGTTGGCCATTCTGTATTATATGAAAAGATGTAGTTATCTATGTGAGATTGCACTTCAATTTGAGTTGATTGTGGATGTGTAAATAAATGCATATTGTGTATGCTAGAGGGGTGAAAGGAACTTAGCACATAGCTTTGTTTTTGTCCATGTGGATAGACACATGGGCGTGTGTCTAGACCATGTGTGACACACGGTTAGACCACGGGCGTGTGACTTGGTCATGTGTCCCCTGCATGTTAACATTTTAAGTCAGAATAGACCATGGACTAGCCACACGGGCGTGCGCATAGGCCGTGTGAGTTTAGTCACTGTTGGCTACGGGCTAGCTACACGGGCGTGTGACTAGGCTTTGAGGCTGTGTGTATGTAGTCGGTGTTCACCACGGGTGGTGAACATGGACGTGTGTGACTACCCATGGGCGTGTATCATCTTACACGAGCGTGTGGCCCCTGTCTAAATGGAGAAAATTTTTAAAGATCGTAAGAGTTTCCGATATGATCTCGAGAGCTCTTGTGTGTATGAGTGAGGCCTCGTAAGTCAAGAATGAGGTTGTTGAGGTGACTAGAGAGTAGTCACGATGAGCCTAAGTGGCGATTAGGTGGTTTTATTACTGTAACGCCTCGGGCTCGGTTCCGGCGTAGAACTCGGGTAAGGGGTGTTACATTTAGTGGTGTCAGAGCTATGGTTTAGTCGGTTCTAGGACTACTGTAGCGGGTGTAAGAGTCTAGCTATACATACCATAAGTGTACAATGATAGTGTGGTTTTTTCTGATGATTTTAATTCTTGTTTCATATAGTATATGGATCCCGATCAGTCTATTGCTGATGAAGCAGCTAGTAATGCGCTGGCTCCTGCGTAAGGAACCGTGCCTGTACAAAGTGGATCCGAGCCTATGGGTCAAGGGGAAGAGGCACGGGAAGCCTTTCTCCAGATGATGAGTAATTGGTACTTGGACTATGTTCGAGCGAACCCTAATGCTCAACCTCCTCCACCTCCTCGTATACCTCAGCCAAATCCTGTGGCTCCTCAAGGTATTGATGTAGTGAGGATATCGAAACCCTCGGTAGATAATATTAGGAAGCATGGGGCTGAGGAGTTTAGAGCTAAAGTAGATGATGACCCTGAGAGGGCGGAGTTCTGGTTAGAGAACTCGATGAAAGTGTTCGATGAACTCTCATGTACACCAGAGGAGAGTTTGAAATGTACTGTATCCTTGCTGAGAGATGCGGCATACCATTGGTGGAAGACATTAACGTTAGTGGTCCCAAAAGAGTAGGTGACGTGGGACTTCTTTCTGGAAGAGTTTCGGAAGAAGTATATAAGCCAATGGTTTACTGATCGAAAGAGAAAAGAATTCCTTGAATGGAAACAAGGAAGAATGAAGGTAGCAGAATATGAGCGTGAGTTTGTTAGGCTCAGTAAATACGCTCAAGAATGTGTGTCGACAGAGACCATCTTGTGCAAAAGGTTCAAAGATGGACTGAATGAGGACATCAAACTCCTTATAGGTATTTTAGAGATGAAAGAGTTCATGGTGTTGGTTAAAAGGGCAAGTAAGGCCGAAGAGTTGAGTATAGAAAAGAGGAGGGCTGTGAGTGAAGCCCAAGATGCGAGAAAGAGGCCGATGGGCAAGTCGTATCAAGCCCAGTCGAAAAGGTCCAAAGAAGTGAATCCTTGGACGACAATACCAGTGGGTTATTCGCATCAAGATTTGGGAAATACTCGTGCGGGTTCGAGAGTCCAAGCCACTTCAATGGAAAGTGTGGGTAATACGAAAAGTAAACCGGAGAGTCCAAGTTGTGGTAGGTACCACATCGGAGAGTGTTGAGGTAACAGCCGGAAATGTTATAAGTGTGGTTCCCCCGACCACTTTATTGGAAACTGCCCCAAGATGGACGATAAGGAAGAGAAACAAGAGATGAGACCAAGTGATGTGCCTACAAGGGGTAGACCACCAAGAAACCCAAGAGGTGGGGTTAGTGGTAGAGGTGCGTCCAGAGACTCTGATGTGAGACCGGAGGGTCGGGCACCTACGAGGACTTATGCTATTCGCGTTCGCGAAGAGGCATCCTCCCCAGATGTAATAACGGGTACTTTTTCTCTCTATGACACCTTTGTTATTGCTTTAATAGATCCAGGGTCTACTCACTCTTATATTTGCATGAGATTGGCATCTAGTTTGAGTATGACAGTTGAGTCTACAGATATTGTGGTTAAGGTGTCAAACCCATTAGGAAAGCATGTGTAAGTGGACAAGGTGTGTAAGAGTTGTCCTTTGATAATTAGAGGTCATTGCTTTCCGGCAGATCTAATGTTGTTGCCGTTTGATGAGTTTGACTTAATCCTAGGCATGGATTGGTTGACTACCCATAATGTCTTAGTGAACTGTGGTAGTAAGTTTATTGAATTGAAATGTGAGAATGGAGATGTGGTTTGGGTTGAATCAGGTGGATCGGATAGTCTACCAGTGATGATTTCTTCCCTAGTGGCGGAGAAATGTTTGAGAAAAGGGTGTGAATCTTATCTCGCCTTCGTGTTGAATACTCAAGAAGTTGGAGTAAGGATTGAAACAGTGCTGATAGTATGTGAGTATCCAGATGTATTTCCGGAAGAGTTACCCGAATTACCTCCAGTGAGAGAGGTTGAGTTTGGGATTGAGTTGATTCCAGGAACGGCATCGATTTCAATCGCTCCATATAGAATGGCACCTTTAGAGTTGAAAGAACTGAAGGTACAGTTGCAAGAGTTGACATATAAGGGTTTTGTAAGACCGAGTTACTCACCGTGGGGTGCTCCGGTATTATTTGTGAAAAAGAAAGATGGGTCTATGAGGTTGTGTATAGACTATAGACAGCTCAACAAAGCGACGGTGAAGAATAAGTATCCTTTACCAAGGATTGATGACCTTTTCGATCAACTGAAAGGAGCTACAGTGTTCTCCAAGATAGACCTGAGGTCAGGTTATTATTAGCTCAGAGTGAAAGAGCAAGATGTGTTGAAAACTGCATTTCGAGCAAGGTATGGCCATTATGAGTTTTCGGTTATGCCGTTTGGACTAACGAATGCACCTGCGATTTTTATGGATCTGATGAACCGTGTTTTCAGACCATATGTGGACAAGTTTGTGGTTGTCTTCATTGACGACATATTGATCTATTCTCGGGATGAGAATGATCATGAAGAACATTTGAGAACTGTTTTGCAAACTTTAAGAGATAAGCAGTTGTATGCTAAGTTTAGCAAGAGTGACTTTTGGCTCCGAGAGGTCGGATTTCTAGGACACATTGTGTCTGGTGATGGTGTCAGAGTTGACCCGAGTAAGATTTCGGCTATTGTGGATTGGAAACAGCCGAGGAACGTGTAAGAAATCAGAAGTTTTTTGGGATTGGCAGGATATTACAGACGTTTCGTAAAGGGGTTCTCTGTGATTGCTACCCCAATGACGAGACTATTGCATAAAGATGCCAAGTTTGAATGGAATGAGACATGTCAACAAAGTTTCGAGAAACTAAAAACAATGTTGACTGAGGCACCAGTTTTGGTTCAATCAGAATCAGGGAAAGAGTTCATGGTTTATAGTGATGTGTCGCTTAATGGTCTCGGTTGCGTGTTGATGCAAGAGGGTAAGGTTGTCGCTTACACCTCGAGATAGCTAAAACTGCACGAGAAGAATTATCTGACTCATGATTTGGAGTTAGCTGCGATTATTTTCGCATTAAAGATTTTGCGACATTATTTGTATGGTGAGAAGTGCCGAATCTTTACGGATCACAGGACTTTGAGATATTTGATGGATCGGAAGGATCTGAATTTGAGATAGAGGCGGCGGCTTGAGTTGTTGAAAGACTATGAGTTAGTCATTGATTACCACCCAGGAAAAATGAATGTGGTTGCGGATGCCATGAGTAGTAAATCCTTGTATGCTCTAAAAATTATGAGCACGAGTTTAGCATTGTCTGATGGCGGTGCTATTTTGGAAGAGTTGAGAGCTAGGCCACTATTTGTTCAACAGATATGTGAGGCTCAAAGAAATGACAGTGAGATACAAGCTAAGAAAGCTAAGTGCGGATCAGAAAGTGATTCTGATTTTCGAGTGGACTCGAATGATTATTTGTTATACTGTGACAGAATTTGTGTACCCAGAGATGACGAGTTGATCCGAAAGGTTCTGCATGAGGCACATAGTGGTTATTTGTCAGTGCACCCGGGCAGTACGAAAATGTACAACGACTTGAGGAAGTTTTATTGGTGGCCAGGTATGAAAAGAGATATTTCAGAATCTGTAGCAAAGTGTCTGATTTGTCAACAAGTGAAAGCTGAGCACCAAGTGCCTTCAGGATTGCTTCAGCCAGTGTTGGTTCCCGAATGGAAGTGGGATCGGGTTACCATGGATTTTGTGACGGGGTTGCCAATGACTCCGAAAAAGAAAGATGCTGTGTGGGTTGTCGTGGATAGACTAACGAAGTCGGCTCACTTTATTCCAGTACGTGTTGATTATGCACTGGATAAGTTAGCTGAGTTGTATGTTGCAGAAATAGTGAGATTGCATGGCGTGCCTATGTCTATTATATCGGATAGAAATCCAAGGTTTACTTCGAGATTTTAGAAGAAGTTGCAAGAGGCCATGGGTACGAGGTTGAATTTCAGTACTATATTCCATCCACAAACTGATGGTCAGTCTGAAAGAGTAATTCAAATTCTTGAAGATATGCTTCGATGCTGTGTGTTAGAATTCGTAGGTAGTTGGGAGAGATATCTACCTTTGGTCGAATTTGCTTATAACAACAGTTATCAGTCGAGTATACAGCTAGCTCCGTATGAGGCCTTGTATGGTCGTAAGTGTCGGACTCCATTGTATTGGACCGAGCTTAGTGAAAAGCGGATCCATGGAGTTGATCTGGTAAAAGAGACCGAAGAGAAAGTGAGAGTAATTCGTAATAGTCTGAAAGTTGCTTCGAACCTACAGAAGTCGTACGTGGATTTGAAAAGAAAAGAGATTGAGTTTGATATGGGTGACAAAGTGATTTTGAAAGTGTCCCCATGGAAAAAGATTATGAGATTCAGACGAAAAGGGAAGTTGAGTCCAAGATTTATAGGGCCGTATGAGATTACAGATAGAGTTGGGCCAGTAGCTTACCGGTTGGCTTTGCCGGTAGAGTTGGAAAAGATTCATAATGTGTTCCATGTATCAATGTTGCGACGGTATCGTTCCGATCCTTCACATGTGATTCCTTCAATGGAAATTGAAATAAGACCGGATATGTCTTATGAAAAGGAGCCGATTAAGATCTTAGCTCGAGAGGTGAAACGGTTGAGAAATAAGAGCATAGCATTAGTTAAAATGTTGTGGCAGAGACACGGCGTGGAAGAGGCTACGTAGGAAACAGAAGAGGCTGTGAGAGAGCAACATCCAAACCCATTTACTGGTAAGATTTTCGAGGGCGAAAATCTCTAAAGGGGGGAGAGTTGTAACATCCCAGTTTTGGGCCTAGTCGGAATAGTGGTGTGAGACCACAAATTCAAGGTCTATGTATGAGTTTTAGAGGTTTATGCCATGTATGCATGTTAGTGTGACAGTTTCATGAAGCAATTTGGTGGAATTGTATTTGAATTGTCCAAAAGGACTAAATTGCAAAAGTTGCAAAATGTGAGATTCTAGAAGCTATTTATGTGAAATAGCTTTAGAATATTAATTAGAGGTCCTTAATGAGTAATTTCCTAATTTTTAGTTTTTGGAAAAAATTGGGTATGAATGAGTTAAAATAGAAAGTTTATCAAAAAGGGCATTTTGGTCATTTAACAATTAAATGATTAAAAAGGGAGAAAAGATGACAAAAATTCATTCATCTTCTCCCCCAAGCTACTGAAATTTGAAGGAAGCCATTGTTAGGGCTCTTCAACTTTTCAAGCTAACTAGTAAGTGTATTCTAGCCCCGTTTTTTATATTCTTTGTATTTTTGAAGTCCTTGTAGCATGAGTAAGCTATTTTTAGCCAAATGTGGCCATGTATGACATGCATTTATTTTGATGTTTTATGAAAGATTATGAAAGCTTGATGTAGTAGGAACATCTTTTGTTAAGTGATTTTCCATGAAAATTCATGTAAGGACTAGTTTGTAAAAGTTTTAAGTTGGTCATACATGTGTGATTTAGTGAGAATTGATGATTGCTTTAGTTGAGTAAGTGATTCGGCTAAGCATGAAAGGCTAGAAAGTTGAATAAAAATCTCTTTCTGAGCCTTGAGCCAAAAGTGTAAATATGAGAAAGATTAGGGGCAAAAGAGTAATTTTGCCAAAGTATGAGATAAGAGTCAATTTAGTCAATGTGTATATGAATAAGCTGATTTATTCATTATAGATCAAGAAAGACGAAGCCCGGATCAAAATCGAGGCAAGAATAAGGTGGTGGACTAACTTGCACGTTTCTATACTTTTGAGTATCGAGGTAAGTTTATGTATAAATAATGCATTTATACTTACACATTCTTAATGCTAATTAATGTGTAGCATGAATGAGAATGATTGAGAACCCATGTAGTTCAAGTGGAATGGATGTGGTAGACATTTTGAATGGATGAATGATTGAGTAAGTAGATATGTGAATGTGTAGTGATAATGCTAAATGGTGGGCTAAGTGCGATACCATTTTAAGGCATATTGACGATGAGCTGGCTATGTGCGATGCTATCGTTAGGTATATTGTTTAGTGGGCTGTGTGCGAAACCACTATGATTACTTTTGTGGTAGGCTAAGTGCGATACTACCTTATTAATTGATTGTGGTAGGCTAAGTGCGAAACCACTGAGACATTAGCTGTGTGGATTAGCTGTGTGGTTGCATTATTGAGTAAAGTAGCTGTGTGGATGTATTATCGAGAAATAATGATGTGTTGTATTTTGTGTAAATGTGATATTGAATGCAGTGGTGCATTTCAATGGTTATGAGTATGGGACTCATGATGTGTTGGGAATGTGGTAAGGGATAGAAAGAGTAAGCATAGTTGTACATTATATGTTAGTATAATGCTAAGCATAGTTGTACATTATATGTTAGTATAATGCTAATTGTTGTTTAGCTTATGCTATGATGTTTATTTGTTTTTTGTGTAAACTTACTAAGCTCAAAGCTTACTCTCTTACTTTTCCCTTGTCTTATAGAGAAAAAGTGTTGAATCAAGATACGAGGATCAATTGGAAGACCGCCCACACTGTCAGCACACTCTGGTACATGAGACTCAATGTTTTGTATATGGCATGTATAGGGGTTAGACAAGTTAGTGAATTTTGTTGTAAATGGTTAAGATGTGTTGGCCTTTAAATGGATGATACATTTTGTATAATGCCATAGTTGTTGGCCATTCTATATTATATGAAAAGATGTAGTTATCTATGTGAGATTGCACTTCAATTTGAGTTGATTATGGATGTGTAAATGAATGCATATTGTTTATGCTAGAGGGGTTAAAGGAACTTAGCACATAGCTTTTTTTTTGTCCATGTGGATAGACACACGGGCGTGTGTCTAGACCATGTGTGACACAAGGTCAGACCACGGGCGTGTGACTTGGCCGTGTGTCCCCTGCATGTTAACATTTTAAGTCATAATAGACCACGGACTAGCCACACGGGCGTGTCCATAAGCTGTGTGAGTTTAGTCAGTGTTGGCCACGGGCTAGCCACACGGGCGTGTGATTAGGCTTTGAGGCCGTGTGTATGTAGTCAGTGTTCACCACGGGTGGTGAACATGGATGTGTGTGACTACCCACGGGTGTGTATCATCTTACATGGGCGTGTGGCCCTTGTCTAGATGGAGAAAATTTTTGAAGATCGTAAGAGTTTCCGATATGATCTCGAGAGCTCTTGTGTGTATGAGTGAGGCCTCGTAAGTCGAGAATGAGGTTGTTGAGGTGACTAGAGAGTAGTCACGATGAGCCTAAGTGGCGATTAGGTGGTTTTATTACTATAACGCCTCGGGCTCGGTTCCGGCGTAGAACTCGGGTAAGGGGTGTTACAGTATATGACTATCATGCCATCTCTTTGATCTTTCTTTACACATTTTGGCATTCTTATAGGAAAACAACCTCAACTCGTCCAACTCATCAAGTTGTAACATCCTTCTCTGACTGGCTTGCTTAAGATCAAAGTTCAACTGCTTCAAAGCCCAGTGAGCTTTATTCTCCAACTCTAATGGCAAATGACATGCCTTTCCAAAGATTAATCGATAAGGAGTCATTCCTAACGGTGTCTTAAATGCTGTTCGATAGGCCCATAATGCATCATTGAGCCTTCGAGACTACTACCTTTTCAAGGATACCTTTGATTTCGCTATTCACTCTTTCAACTTTCCCATTAGACTGGGAGTGATAAGCAGTAGCAATCTTGTGCTTCACATCATATTTGTCAAGCAACCACTTAAGCCATTTATTCACAAAGTGAGAACCTTCATCACTAATAATAGCTCTTGGTGTCCAAAATCGTGTAAAAACATGCTTATGTAGGAATCACATGACTACCTTAACATCATTTGCAAGGTATGTTTCAGCTTCAACCCACTTGGATACATAGTCCACAGCAACTAAGATGCATTTGTTCCCATACGAAGAAGGAAATGGGCCTAAGAAGTTAGTTCCCCATACGTCAAACAATTCAATCCCCAAAATGTTTGTCAACGGCATCTTATTCCTCCTTGATATATCTTTGGTCCTTTGGCATTTATCACAATTCTTTACATAAGCATAAGCATCTTTAAATAGTATAGGCCAAAAGAAACCTGCTTGCAAAATCTTTGCTGCAGTATGTGAACCATCAAAGTGTCCTCACTTGGAGATGAATGGCAATGATACAAGACCTCAGCAATCTCGCTTTCAGCTACACCCTTTTGGATTATATTATCTGCACATTGTTTAAACAAAAACGGATCCTCTAAAAGATAATACTTACTATCATGAATGAATTTTTTTCCTTTATTGGTATGTCATTTCTCGAGGAATTATTCCATGTACAAGATAACTGGAAAAATCAATGAACTAGGGTATTTCATGAATTCAATTTACATAAAAAAAGTGTTCATCTAGGAAATTCTCGTTGATAGGCACACATGACTGAGTTACCTCATCTTGCTCTAACCTCGACAGATGATCTGCTATTTGATTTTCGACACTTTTTCTATCTTGGATCTCAAGGTCAAATTCTTAGAGTAAAAGTATCCAACGAATTGGCCTTGGTTTTGCATCTTTTTTCGTGAGCAAGTATTTAATGGCTCCATGGTCAATAAATACTGTAACTTTGGTACCTATAAGATATGAGCGGAATTTGTCAAAAGCAAAAACTATAGTGAAGAGTTCCTTTTCGGTTATCGTATAATTGAGTTGGGCTCCCGCCGAAGTTCTACTTGCATAGTAAATAGGGTGAAACACTTTGTTTCTTCTTTGACCCATCACAGCTCCAACAGCATAGTCACTTGCATCGCACATCAACTCAAAAGGTGAGTTCCAATCAGGTGTAATGAGGAATGGGTCATGGTAGACTAAGAGAAGAGAACCTGAAATGAAAGGTAAGATAGTGAAAGATGAACAAGAAGCCACAACTCGAAGGCTAATTCATGCTTTGCCAATAAGTGATGTGATTATTTTACTTAATATCCCAAGTTAGGAAGAAGATCACAGCTAGAATAGCAATATTATAAAAAATTCTGTGTAGTATATATAGATGATATTCTAATTTTTTCAGAAACACTGGAAAATCATAGAAAACATCTAAATATCATAGCTAGAGAGTTTATAAAACACGGAATAATATTAAGTCCTAAGAAAATAGAATTAGAAAAAACTGAAATAGAATTCTTAGGATTGATATTATCAGCTGATGGTCTTAAACTCCAAGATCATATTATAGTAAAAATAAAAGAATTTCCTAAAAATATTGTTGATAAGAAACAACTTCAACAATTTTTAGGAATTGTTAATTATGGTAGAAATTTCTTTCCTGACTTATCTAAAAAATTAGATGAGTTATATGAAAAACTAAAAAATGACAAACCTTTTGAATGGACTAAAAAAGATTCAGACATTATAAAAAAGATAAAGTCTGAAATAAATTATATTCCCAAAGTTTATTTACCTAAACATGGTGATAAATTAATTCTTGAAACAGATGCCTCCAAAAAAAATTGGGGATGTGTATTAAAAGCTAAAACAATAGCTAATGAAGAATTAATTTGTGGATATAGTTCTGGAAAGTTTAAACCAAACGAAATAAATTATGCTATATATGAAAAAGAATTACTTGCAATAAAAAAAGGAATAAAAAATTCTTAATATATTTAGCACCCGAACATTTTATTATAAAAACTGATAATCAAGCTGTTAAACAATTTCTTACTAATAAAAGTTTAGAAACAGTACCTAGAAGAATTAGATGGTATAATGAATTATGCCAGTTCAATTTTGAAGTCATATACATAAAAGGTACTAACAATATGATTGCTGACTTTCTTAGCAGGCCTTATGGATAGAGGTAAACAACCTCTAAAAGAAAATGATGGATGGAGAATTATCCATAAAAAACCCAATAAGGGAAAACCAATGAGTCCTAAACAAGGATTTATTGCTGCACCTACACAAGTACAATTTTATCCTAATCAGGGATATTATGTACCATATCCGATGGTAAACCAACCATTTGGAACACAATCACCAACCCCGGTGAGTTATTTTGAATTCTCACAAAATCCATATTCAGAATATCAAAAAAGCTATTCTGAAATTATAAAAAATACAGAAGATTTGTTGAAAAAACAACAAAATCTTGCATTTCCTGAATTGAAGGATTTTTATAATCCAGGGCTACCATTAGAATATTACAATTTTATAAACAGAATATGGAAAAACCATATTTTGGAACAAAGAGCAAATTTCAAAAAAGCCCTTACATAGTTTTCGGAATTCTTAGTTGAAAAAATAACTAAAGAAAATAAATCCGAAGAGTTATTACTAAAATCTATTTTATATCGAGAATGGGATGAAATCCTAATCGAATATATGGATATTAAGGAGATAAATAATCTTCTTGATATATTTCAATATTTTACTGATAACGGGAAAAACAGTCCTATTATTAATAAAATGTTTAGTTAATGTCTATATAACAAATGTAGACAAATTCTACCTCCTGATATTTTTTCAAAAATAAATCGAGCTATTTGCAACCAGCAAGCTCAATTTTTAGAAGCTTTTTCATAACCAAGAGTGAGCTTATTCAAGAGGATAAGATAACGGCGGACAAGGCGACAACAACTGTTACTTGTGCTGCGACAAGAGCGGACATCCCTCAAAGACTAGCACCGTCTTCTCTTCGTCCTGAAAACATCTACAGAGCTAAGCCCAGAAGTCACGAAACTCTAATTGCGAAGTTCGTTCTTGATTAGTTATGTGCGGAGGGAGAGAACGATGCAATTGCCCCCAGACCAAGTCTCATCTCCTACTCCAAGGTGCTTTACACTTTGGGAGTTCCTTCTACTTGACCAGCTTATTCATATTTGGGCTGAGATTAATTGCTTCTTAAGATCTTCAAAAGCTTCCAAACATGCTTTGTTGATATCAAAAATTGTATTTTTCTCTAACAACAAACACAATGGTTTAGAAATTTTTGAGAAATCTTTGATAAACCTTCGGTAAAAACCGTTATGGCCTAAGAAACTTCTAACTCCTTTCACATTCATTGGGGCCGATAATCTTTCAATTACGTCCACCTTTGCTTTATCGAATTCAATTCCTTTCTTTGAGATCTTATGACCTAAGACAATCCCTTCATTGACCATAAAATGTCATTTTTCCCAATTAAAGGCAAGATTCGTCTCTTCGCATCTCTCCAGTACCTTAGCCAAATTACTCAAACAACTATCATAAGTGTTACCAAAAACAGAAAAATCATCCATGAAAACCTCAACAAAATTTTTAACCATATCAGTAAATATAGCCATCATGCATCGTTGAAAAGTTGCAGGTGCATTGCATAAACCAAAAGGCATTCGCCTAAAACCAAACATACCGTATTGACAAGTAAAGGTTATTTTATGTTGGTCCTCTGGGGCTACAACTATTTGGTTATATCCTGAATAGCCATCTAAAAACCAATAGAATTCATTACCTACCAGTCGATCTAACATCTGATTCATAAAAGGCAACGGAAAATGGTCCTTCTGAGTGGCTTTGTTCAACTTTCTGTAATCAATACAGATTCTCCAACCGGTAATAGTTCTCATTGGAATTAACTCATTATGCTCATTTTCAACAATCGTGATTCCACCTTTCTTCGACACACACTTCACCGGACGTACCCACGAATTTTCTAAAATAGGATAGATGATTCCTGCATCTAACCATTTGATCACTTCCTTTCTAACAACTTCTTTCATAATAGTATTGAGCCTCATTTTCCCATGAATTCGAGCTCTTTCACCTTCTTCTAAAATAATTTTATGCATGCAAAAAGAAAGGCTTATACCTCGAATATCAGCTATGGTCCAACCAATTGCTTTCTTAAATTTCTTTAGAATAGCAATTAGTTACTCCTCTTGATCTTTAGTCAGTTCAGCTGAAATAATCACAGGTAAAGTAGAGCAGTCACCTAAATAAACGTATTTCAAATGGGAAGGAAGTACCTTTAGTTCGAGTTTAGGTGGTTCTTCAATTGACAACTTGGGTTGCACAAATTCTCTGACTTCCAACTCCAACGGTTCAAACCCTGTGGATTGAATAAAATTTCTCGGATTGGTTTCCATCAAAGCCATGTTTTCTCCACCTTCTTCATCCTCCAAAGGGTCAAGATCTAAGGCTTTCTCCAATGGATCTTCTTCAAAATTTCTTTCCATAGAAACCAAGGTTTCTATCTCATCCATAACTGAACACTCTTCTGTCGGATCAGGAAATTTCATCGCTTTTCAAATGTTAAAGGTTACCTATTCGTCTTGAACTCGCATGGTGAGTTCACCTTTCTGCACATCAATTAACATTCTTCCCGTGGCTAAGAAAGGTCTCCCAAAATTGATCGGCACTTCATTGTCTGCTTCAAAATCTAAGACAATGAAATCAGCAGGAAAATAAATTTATCGACTCTTACCAAAACATCTTCGATCTTTCCTTTGGGATATGCTAAAGATCGATCTGCTAGCTGAAGCGTCACAGTTATAGGTCTTACTTCACCTATCCCTAACATCTTGAAAATAGACTTAGGCATCAAATTGATACTCGCTCCTAAGTCACACAAAGTTTTACCACAGTAAGAGTCACCAATGTTACAGGGTATAGTAAAACTTCCTGGGTCTTTCAATTTCGGTGGCAATTTGTTCTGCAGGAACGCATTGCACTCCTTTGTCAAGGCAACAGTCTCACACTCACTTAGTCGTTTCTTCTTGGACAGTATATCCTTCATAAACTTCACATAATTCAGCATTTATTCTAAAGCCTCCACCAACAGAACATTGATGTGTAATTGCTTTAGAACATCCAAAAACTTCTTGAATTGCATGTAATATCCCGAAATTGGGCCTAGTAGGATTGGGCCGATTGGGCCTTGGGCTTTAGGAAAAATTTGAGTATTATTTTATTATTTGTGTTAGCTCGGGTATGAATTATGTGTGTTTAGCATAGTCTTGTGAATGATTGATTTTATTAATGAGGCTAGAATAATTCTTAGTATTGAATATTTAGTGAAGTGGATTAGGTGAACTTGACACTTAAGTTAATTTAAGTGTTAAATTCTAGCACATGAGGAGTTAGTGGCAAGGTGGTTATGATGCATGAAGGGTTGCTTGAGGGAAGAGGTTCGAGTAGCATGGGTTGCATTTGGAAGACTTTATTTTTATGCACCTTACATTAAGTGTTGGTCAAACTATACATATGGTAAGTTAGACTTTAGATTTTATGGCAAGTTGAATATTAGACTAGGAAAGCTTGTATTTTGGGTAAAGAATCTTAAGATTTATGGAAGGATGGAGGGATAAGGGGCTTGAATGATGGAGAGTTGTTTTGGAAATATTTTTATGGTCATTTTGACCATGAATGTGGACGCATAGCTAGGGGGGTTGGCCGAATTTTTGGAAGGATTTAGGAGGAATTAAAGAGGAAATATGGGATTTGGGTGAAGGAATTGGTGTTGGCCGAATTTGGGACTTGGTAGGATGGCATTTTTGGTTTGGTAATAGTAGGTTAGGTGTGCCAAAGTGATTCTTTTCTCATCTTTTTCATTTGTGCCGAAAGTTAGAGTTTTCTTTTCTCTCTAAGTGCCGTTCTTGTGCATAAGCCATTTAGTTTCGGTTTCCCTTCTCTTTGTTTTGTGTTCGAAACTTCAAAAACCATTAAGGTCACTAGCGTTTTCTTCTTCTCTCTATTTGCTAGTTTGGTCGAATCTATCTCCTTTCCCAAACTCTTTCTTTTCCTTTTGATAGTCGAGTTTGTCATCACCTTTGGTAAGGCTTGGCCGAACCCTATAGCCTCTTTCTCTCTTGTCTTTGCTTGAAATTTTAAGAAAACACCATAGCCAAATCCTCTAAGCATTCTACTCCCTCCACTTTGGCGTAATCCCTTTTCATCAGTAAAGTGTCGAAACACCATCTCAACCTCATTTCTATACCTATCTTTGTGTTAGCCGAATATCCCATTACCATTGGGAAGGTTTAGCCGAAACCCTTTTCTCTTATTTGATCTCTTCAAGCAACGAGGTGGTAAGTAATTTCTATCCTAGCAATCGATGTAGGTTCTCTTTCTTTTAAGTGTGCCGAATCAAGGATTAAGCCTTGGTTTAGGGATGGCCGATTATGCTTGTGCCATGATATGTGTTTCTTGTGATGGTAGCTAGCATTAAGGAGCATTAAAGGAGAAGCTTTCGGGATTCGATTCTTCAAGGTAAGTAAGTGTAGCATTCGGACAAGGGCCATTCTTTTGGATTATTGCTTAAAGCCGATTCTAATGTGGATTGTTTAAGGAATTTCGACAGAGTTCATAATCAAGTGGCGTTTTCGGGATTTAATCGACTGTACCAAATAGGTGCGTAGTTATCGCACTGTCTCTTAATTGTGTGTATGTGTTATATTTATGTATATGTGATATGATGTTAATGGTAGCCGAATTAAGGGCTAAGATTGTGAATACCAGTGGTGGGTGATCGAATACTCAGGTCAGTGATTTACGATATTAAATGATCATTAATGAATATATGAAATGTGATGGCATGTGATGCATAATTGTTCAAGTGATATGTTGCCATGATACACATATATGCATGGGACTTGGGATGTGACTATCGAAGGAAAGGGTGTACATTATGTACGTGGTCTGATGTTAGCCTTGTGCTACATTGGCGCTTGATGGTGGCTATGTGCTCCATCAAGGGAGGTGTTGGCTAGGTGCCCATCTCGGCGGATGATAGCTGTGTGCATCACCGTAGATTGAGGATGACCTCGGGTCACCTCGTGGATACAGATATGTGGATCACTATGTGATCGGTGGCTTAGCCACGGCCTTGGGCAGCAAGTCTGCCAAGGTAAGATATGTGGATCACCATGTGATCAGTGGATTAGCCACGGCCTTAGGCAGGGAGTCTGCTAAGGTAGGAGTAACGGATGGACTCTAGGTTGGGTTGGGCTTCATGTTGCATATTTATGCATTTTGCATGACTAATTATGTGGATCAATGTGGATATGGGCCAAGCCCAACATGTGGAATTATGTGGATATAATACCTTATCATCTGATATGTGATTGATGTGTGGATATGGGCCAAGCCCATACGTGGAGACATGTGAAATAACTATGCACTGAGTCTGTTTGACTCACCCAATTTTTTTCTCAAACCTTTCAAGTGATGCATAAAGCTTGGACCGGGTTGGAGTGGATACGAGGTGGCCCATGCAGAAGATATTTTATTTGTTTTACACATTTTATTTATGAAAGGTTATTTATTGTAATAAGGGTCACTTTAAATATTTAAGGACTTTTATTATGTTTAAAGTTGGATTGTCGATTATATTATTATTTGAAAATGTTTTATTTTAAACAACTTAATTTTATTTGTAACTTTAATTACACAATGTTTTAGTAAAGACAACAAATTTTTATGTTTTTAACTCTAAGTCAAAAGTTTTTCAAAAGTTTTCCGCAGTGGCATTTCAAATTCGGTCGTATTGAATGGGCCGGGTTTGGGGTGTTACAAATTATAAATTATGTGGTTAATTTAATAATTGAGCTCAAAGTTTTCTAAAATTTTAAACACGCAATGGTTTTAAAATCTTACCATCGGGTAATTTAAATCGTTTGATAGTAAAATATAAATTAAGTGTTTTCAACAATTTAAATGATTTCCAAATATTAAGTTTCTACATTCAAATGCAAATGGTTTTCAAAGTAATAATTCGAGTTTTCTTAAAATGATTTTCTAACCTATGATTTATCAACTAAGCTTTAAAGTTTTATTTATGAAATTTCAAAGTAAATTATCATTTTAAACTTATTATACATCTGTTTTCTACAAATATAGAATTTTAAAAGAGTTTTTCACTAAAATTTAATTCTTAATTCGATTTTCTCCAAAATTTTTCCTCAGTGACATACCAGATTCGGTCGTGGCGTATTGACCGGGTTTGGGGTGTTACATTGCATCTCATGTTTCTACTTATGTTGCTGCAATCTTTGCGGATATAGAGGTGATGGAACTTTCGGTTGAACCGGACAACTTTTCTGAGTAGGTAAATATGCATCCAAAGAAGATGTTAAAATATCTGAATTCACTAAGTCAGGGTTTACCTTGTCAAACTTTGCAGATTCTGATTCCTTTGGTGTAGGAATTTCAACAATTGGTTGATTCTTCTCAACGGGCTTATCTTCGACATCAATTAATCAGGGTTCTAGAATTTTACCACTTCGCATTGCCACTGCCTTGATATGTTCTTTATCCAAATTTCTTGAATTCTCAGTATCACTCGGGAAGGTTCCTTGTGGTCTCTTACGAAGCTCCGTAGCTAACTGACCCAAACGGTTTTCCAAATTTTTCAGTGTTGCTGCTTGGCTTTGGATCAAAGCGTCATTCTTTTCCATGTACGCTTTCAAAAAGTTCTCCAACCTGTTTGATGTCTCAGCTTGAGGTGGTTTTGGAGCTTGCTGATTAAACCTTTGAGATTGGTTGGGTCTATGCTACAATAAGTTGTTATTCAGACCATTTCCTTGGTTGTTACAAGAAAAGTTAGGATGATTACGCCATGAAGAATTGTAGAAGTTGGACTGGGGTCCTTATCCACTCCTATTTTGATATTGGTTCCCCACATAGTACACCGATGTAATATCCTAGATTAGGGTTTATGCGTTTGGAGCATAACTCAAGTGTTAGTAGGCCTCAAGTGTGGTTGAGTATGTTTTAGGAGTTTTTTAGAACCCAAGGATGAAGGGGAAAGCTTTGGGAAAATGTTGGATTTTAAGTCTAAAATAAGAAACTAGGCGAAGGAGGCCTTAAAGAAAATTTCAGGAGTTTATGGACATGAAAGTGGGCCTGGTAAAGTGGCTATGAGGCGCCACTTAGGGCCTTGGTGCATGACGTCATAGGCTGGGAGGAAGGGAGGTGGTTCGAGTTGCAGAGGAAGCAAAAGGAGCATTTATGTTTTTGCGTCAAGGAGGCGCTCGGCTAAGGATGTCTTAAAAGAAATTCGGGGGGAAACATGTCACAAAAAGCACCTTGGCAGAGTGGCTTGGAGGCTTGCGTCAAAGGGAGTGCAGGAGGGAAGAGGTTCGAGCAACGTGGGAAGCAAATGGGCTTTTGTTTTTGCGTCAAAAAGGGGAACTGGGCTAAGGAGGCTTTAAGTGGAATTCGTGAGGGGTTTATGCCATAAGAATCACCCTGGTAAAGTGGCTGCCAGGCGCCACTTAAGGCTTGGGCAAGTGACGCCATGTGCAGGGGGGCAAGAGCCTTGGTTCGAGTAACTTGGGGAGCACTTGAGTGCTTTTATTTTATTTTGCATGTGACGTCAAGGGGAAGGAAAGGAATTGGACGGCAATTGGATTTTTAATTTGATGAGGATTAAGTTTGCTTTTATTTTGGAATTTGGCTAAGAGTAGGATAAGGGTTGTTTTAATTATTTATTTTAAGTTGGTAGATATAAGATAATTGTAGTTTTAATTATTTATTTTAATATAGGATAATTGTGGTTTTATTTAGATTAAATGAGATTTTATTTTATTTTATTTATTTTAGGAGATAGGATAAGAGATTAAATGGGATATTAGTAAGGGAGATTGTTGTTAATTTTATTTATTTTTAGATAGGTAGATAAGAGATAATGTGATGGTTTATTTTATTTTAAATAGGTAGGATAATTGTGGATTTAATTATTTTTGTGCAAGATAAAGAAGAGATGAATATGGATTTATTTTATTTATCTTGAATAAGTGATCAAGAGGTAAAATAGGAGATTGATTTGGAGTTTGATAAGAGCAAGGATGTAGTAGCCGAATTCTTTATAAGGGGGAGTAATCATCCTTCATATCTTTTTCTTCTTTAATTTTTTTTGTGCCGAAATTCCCCTATTCTTCTCCTCTTCTTCCTTATTTTCTTTCAACACCAAATTCCTTCCTATTTCTTGAAAGCCGAATGCCCCTTTGCCATTAAGAGTGGTTGCCGAATATTCCAACCTCATTAGAGGGTGTAGCCGAACCTTGTAAGTGCTCATACTCCCATTTGTATGTTATTTTTTATTAAAAAGCCATAGCCGAATATCAAGTACCCTTATTCCTATTCTTTTGTCGCAAGTCTCAAAAGCCGAAGATCAAGCGTTTTCTCTCTTTTGTCGAATACACTCTCTCTTGCATTTCAAACGGGTGATTGTGGTAAGTATTTTCTGTCCTAGCAATCGGTTATAGGTTCTCTTCCATTTGTGTGCCGAAAGCAAGTGTTTAAGGCCTTGGTTTTGGTTTGGCCAAATCTAATAATTGTTTAGCAGGGGTTTCGACAGGAATAAGTGGTGATTCGGGAAATAGGTAAGCTTGGTAAGTGAATTGTGATATTCGGCCATAGGCCACATTAAGAGTTCCAAGTGATGACCGATTGTGTATTATGGTTCTTAGGAGCAAATCGACAGGAGTTAAGAGAAGTCTTCGGGATTCTGATCCATCTCTGGTAAGGTTGATAAGTAATAGTTTATTCGATTAAGATTTAGTACATTATCATTTAATCGGGTCTTGATTAGATATCATTAATGGATGCGAATACCAGTCAAGGAGGCCAAGGGGTAGTTCCTATCCCCAAGTTTAAAAGGAGAGCCGTTTCTGCAGTTAGGGATTGGCCACCGGGGTGTGGACCAGCGTCAGAACAAGAAAGTAGGTAGATAGCCGTAGTCTCGCTTAGTGATAGCATCGGTATCGAAAGCGTAGTTCTTCAAGTAATCAGGTGTGTAGTTAGCCTACCGTTTTCCGGGATTTATGATTGTATGTGATATCTGTGAGTGTTATGAATGTGCTAACTAGTGCAGTGGAAATTGTGATGTGGATACCCTCAAGGGGTATGTCAATAAATCGGTAAGTATCAAATCTGATAAAATGTGACTATTGTTATGAATATGTGATAATATGCGAAATAACATGTACATGCATTATCATCATGGCATTATTTTATGTTGCATGTGCATGGGTGGGATATGATATGAAAGAAGGATAGGGTGTACTTCGAGTACGTGGTTTGATGAATGGCTCTGTGCCTCATCGTGATTGATATAGGCTATGTGCCATATCGTGGTTAATGATGACTTTGTGCTCATCGCAGTTTTGATGTTAGCTTCAGCTACATCGTGGATTGACGTTGACTGAGGTCACATTGTAGATTATTTGCGATTAAGTTCGCGTGGATGGCATTTGTTGCCTTATTGGAGTAAAAAGGAGAGGGTGATTTAATAGTCCCCTGGTGTGTGGTAGGCTGGATACGGGGGTGTGTAGAGGATGGACCCTAGGCTGGGTTGGGCTTCATAATTGCATAACATGTGATATGAATAAATGTGGAAATGGGCCAAGCCCAGAATGTGATGTGGATTAATGTGGTAATGGGCCAAGCCCAGTATGTGGAAACATGTGGTTAATACACTGTTATAAGAATGTGATATGGTTATGGGCCAAGCCCAATATGTGAACTCTATTAATATGAATGTGGGCCAAGCCCAATAAGTGAAAGCATGTGAATAAGTTGCATTAATATCTGTTATATGGGTTAATACATGGTTTGACATGTGGGTGGAATTCAGTAGAATAATTACACACTGAGTCTGTATGACTCACCCAAATATTTACCAACATCGTAGGTGATAGACGTTGATCGGACCGGGTTGGAATGGATACAAGGTGGCCCATGCAGAAGAAGACGATTTTATTTAATTCAGACTTTTCATATTTCAGTACTTTTAATTATTTATTTATTGTAATAAGGGCCACTTAAAGTATTTGAATTTTGCTATGTTTCCGTTGGAATTGTAATTAAGTTAAAATTTTGTAAGTTTAACTTTAAAAGCTATTTTAAATCTCAAAAGTCATATTAAAGTTTTGAATCCGGTATTTTTATAACAACTTAATTTTTACTTAGAATGTTTTAAATTACGAAAATATTTTAAAGGCAACAAATTTTTAACGGTTTTTACTCCTTAGTAAGAATATGTTCAAACGTTTTCTGCAGTGGCATTTCAAATTCGGTCGTAGTGAATGGGCCAGGTTTGGGGTGTTACGGTTTGGTATCAGAGCTCGGTTCAAAACTCGGCTTTGAGGGTTTTGGGTCCAAAAATATTTTTTTAAATGGGCTTTTCAAAGATTTGGGGCTTTCATAAATTTTTCAGGTTTTCTGGCATGGCACCTGTATCTCTGACCCGAAGTCCACCAGGTAAGTACCTCTAATTGTTGAAGTGATTTATATTTGTTATGGGCTTATTTGGGCTCGTAGATTAGATGATTAGGGTTATTGAACCCTAGGACTAGTACACTCAAACACATGCATAAGACTTAAGGACAATCAAACAAACCTGTGAAGTAAGTTGCCGGGTTAAGGTGTGGCAACCATTGTGCGCATGTCTAGGAGTGGATTCAGTAAGAGCTTGGTACTTAAGCAGTCCTAGCGACTCACCTCCTCTTTACTCGAATCCTACCTGGTGCGTAGCTACGGTTCACCCTAACCAAGAGGACTTATTCACAGGCAAAACCAATAACTAAAACCCGAAAGGGGACTAGCCGTAATTTTTATATAAACCCTAGTTTTAAAACTCTTAAAATTACCCTTTTGATTTGTAAAGACTATTTTTATAAATGTTTCTGAAATATTTCTGATTTACAAATTTACTAAAATACCCCTAGTGATAAAATTAGTAAAATGCCCTTGGTTTCTAAAATTATCATATTACCCTCGATTTCAATAAAAGTTTCTTACTTTGCAAAAGTATTCATGAAACCGTAACTTATGAAAATTCAAGGTACCCTGATTTAAAAATTTTACGAAATTACCCCTGATTGACAAAATTACCTAAATGCCCCGGTGTTGTAAATCACTAAAATACCCTTAGTTTTAAGATTATCAAAATACCCTCGACTTTTGTTAAAATGTTCTTACTTTACAAAATGTCAAAAACCCTATTTGCAAAATACCAAGATACCCTGATTTGAAAAAAAATTACGAAAATGCCCCTGACTTCTAAAATTACCAAAATGACCCCAATTTTTCTGAAAATTTCTGCCATACTTTTGATTTAGAAAATTTTCAAGATACTCTCGAGTTTTGAAAATTTTAGAATGCCTTTGATTCGTAAAGATTTCGAATTGACCCCAACTTATTACCAAAATACCCTTATAGGAAAAATGACGAAATTACCCCTGGGTTGGGAATGGTCAAAAATGCCCATGGAAGTATGATTGAATGATGTGAATGAATGAATGTGTCTCTATCGAGAGAATGTGAATGTGATTCCCTGAATTAGAATAGAAGCTTGAACTGAAACTTTGATTGATCGAAAGAACCACTATTAAAATTCCTTTTCATAAAACTGTTCGTGGGATAAATAGTGAAACAAAATTTCTAATGCATAAAACTTGCTAACCAGATTAAATCGCGAAGGTAGATATGAGTTCTAGTGGACGTGGTCGAGGTAGAATGGCTGTATCGGAACTAGTAGGGTCTGGCCATGGGTCAGATAGTGATGTGCCGCTGCCAGCAGTGGGCGCGGAGGATTAAGATCAGATTGGAGGAGATGATGCAGTATCGTTAGCTATGCTGCGAGTGCTAGAGCGAGTCGCGGGAGCTAATGTGGGCAATGGAGCTCAGAAGTCAGTGCCTGAAAGACTTAAGTCACATAGAGCTGAGATTTTTAGATGAGTATCTGGAGTAGCTCCGAACGTGGCGGAGTATTGGTTGGAAGCAGTTGAAAGGATTATGGACGATTTGGATTTAACTGCTGAGGAAAAGCTGAAAGGTGCTGTCTCGTTGCTCCGGGATGAAGCTTATCGATGGTGGCTCACTGTCAGGCAAGGTACCCCTGCAGATCGAGTAGATTGGGAGTATTTGAAGGTTAAGTACGAAGGAAAGTATGTTGGAGCTAGTTATTTGGACTCGCAAAGGAAGGCGTTTCTAAACTTGGTACAAGGAAATATGTCAGTAGCAGAATACGAAGCGGAATTTGTGCGGTTAAGTCAGTATTCTAAGGGGATCGTGGCTATTGATTATGAAAGGTGTGTCCGGTTTGAAGATGGATTGCGAGATGAGCTGCGAGTGTTGATCGCTCCGCAGAGAGAACGAGACTTTGCTGTTCTAGTGGAGAAGGCTCGGATAGCTGAAGAAGTCAAGAGGACTGTGAGGCAGAACCGAGAAAAGAATAGGAACTGGAATAAGAGAAGTGTTGGATCGTCAGAAGCATCTGGAGATTTTCAGAAAAGGCCAAAGATCGAGAATTCTGTACGTGCACCTGTACCAGTTGCTGAGAATCGAAGTCGTGTATGTGCTCAATGTGGGAGAGCTCATGTAGGAAAATGTTTGGGAAATAACAAGGAATGTTTCCGGTGTGGGTCTAAGGCTCATTTGGTCAAGAAAAGTCCTCAAGTGATGGATAGGGCTCGAGGTCAAGGTCGTGGAACCCCAAGCAGAGGTGCTGAAGGTTCAGATGCGAGATGAGATAGCGGGTATGTTCCCTAATCCTGGAATCTCTTTATTGACTTGGTTGTTATAGAAATAATTCGTGATTGTATGCTAGTGAAGTATGGAACTTTGAATACGAATCTTGAGATAGTATCTAAGAAATGTGTTAGTTTTGTTAAGATCAGAGTGCGCAGCAGTGGAGTAGTGTGATGAGTTAAGGATGCACGATTAAACGATAGTAAGTAATTTCGAGGACGAAATTATTTTTTAGGAGGGTAGAACTGTAATATCCTAGATTAGGGTTTATGCGTTTGGAGCATAACTCAAGTGTTAGTAGGCCTCAAGTGTGGTTGAGTATGTTTTAGGAGTTTTTTAGAACCCAAGGATGAAGGGGAAAGCTTTGGGAAAATGTTGGATTTTAAGTCTAAAATAAGAAACTAGGCGAAGGAGGCCTTAAAGAAAATTTCAGGAGTTTATGGACATGAAAGTGGGCCTGGTAAAGTGGCTATGAGGCGCCACTTAGGGCCTTGGTGCATGACGTCATAGGCTGGGAGGAAGGGAGGTGGTTCGAGTTGCAGAGGAAGCAAAAGGAGCATTTATGTTTTTGCGTCAAGGAGGCGCTCGGCTAAGGATGTCTTAAAAGAAATTCGGGGGGAAACATGTCACAAAAAGCGCCTTGGTAGAGTGGCTTGGAGGCTTGCGTCAAAGGGAGTGCAGGAGGGAAGAGGTTCGAGCAACGTGGGAAGCAAATGGGCTTTTGTTTTTGCGTCAAAAAGGGGAACTGGGCTAAGGAGGCTTTAAGGGGAATTCGTGAAGGGTTTATGCCATAAGAATCACCCTGGTAAAGTGGCTGCCAGGCGCCACTTAAGGCTTGGGCAAGTGACGCCATGTGCAGGAGGGCAAGAGCCTTGGTTCGAGTAACTTGGGGAGCACTTGAGTGCTTTTATTTTATTTTGCATGTGACGTCAAGGGGAAGGAAAGGAATTGGACGGCAATTGGATTTTTAATTTGATGAGGATTAAGTTTGCTTTTATTTTGGAATTCGGCTAAGAGTAGGATAATGGTAGTTTTAATTATTTATTTTAAGTTGGTAGATATAAGATAATTGTAGTTTTATTTATTTATTTTAATATAGGATAATTGTGGTTTTATTTAGATTAAATGAGATTTTATTTTATTTTATTTATTTTAGGAGATAGGATAAGAGATTAAATGGGATATTAGTAAGGGATATTGTTGTTAATTTTATCTATTTTTAGATAGGTAGATAAGAGATAATGTGATGGTTTATTTTATTTTAAATAGGTAGGATAATTGTGGATTTAATTATTTTTGTGCAAGATAAAGAAGAGATGAATATGGATTTATTTTATTTATCTTGAATAAGTGATCAAGAGGTAAAATAGGAGATTGATTTGGAGTTTGATAAGAGCAAGGATGTAGTAGCCGAATTCTTTATAAGGGGGAGTAATCATCCTTCATATCTTTTTCTTCTTTAATTTTCTTTGTGCCGAAATTCCCCTATTCTTCTCCTCTTCTTCCTTATTTTCTTTCAACACCAAATTCCTTCCTATTTCTTGAAAGCCGAATGCCCCTTTGCCATTAAGAGTGGTTGCCGAATATTCCAACCTCATTAGAGGGCGTAGCCGAACCTTGTAAGTGCTTATACTCCCATTTGTATGTTATTTTTTATTAAAAAGCCATAGCCGAATATCAAGTACCCTTATTCCTATTCTTTTGTCGCAAGTCTCAAAAGCCGAAGATCAAGCGTTTTCTCTCTTTTGTCGAATACACTCTCTCTTGCACTTCAAACGGGTGATTGTGGTAAGTATTTTCTGTTCTAGCAATCGGTTATAGGTTCTCTTCCATTTGTGTGCCGAAAGCAAGTGTTTAAGGCCTTGGTTTTGGTTTGGCCAAATCTAATAATTGTTTAGCAGGGGTTTCGACAGGAATAAGTGGTGATTCGGGAAATAGGTAAGCTTGGTAAGTGAATTGTGATATTCGGCCATAGGCCACATTAAGAGTTCCAAGTGATGACCGATTGTGTATTATGGTTCTTAGGAGCAAATCGACAGGAGTTAAGAGAAGTCTTCGGGATTCTGATCCATCTCTGGTAAGGTTGATAAGTTGTTGTTTATTCGATTAAGATTTAGTACATTACCATTTAATCGGGTCTTGATTAGATATCATTAATGGATGCGAATACCAGTCAAGGAGGCCAAGGGGTAGTTCCTATCCCCAAGTTTAAAAGGAGAGCCGTTTCTGCAGTTAGGGATTGGCCACCGGGGTGTGGACCAGCGTCAGAACAAGAAAGTAGGCAGATAGCCGTAGTCTCGCTTAGTGATAGCATCGGTATCGAAAGCGTAGTTCTTCAAGTAATCAGGTGTGTAGTTAGCCTACCGTTTTCCGGGATTTATGATTGTATGTGATATCTGTGAGTGTTATGAATGTGCTAACTAGTGCAGTGGAAATTGTGATGTGGATACCCTCAAGGGGTATGTCAATAAACCGGTAAGTATCAAATCTGATGAAATGTGACTATTGTTATGAATATGTAATAATATGCGAAATAACATGTACATGCATTATCATCATGGCATTATTTTATGTTGCATGTGCATGGGTGGGATATGATATGAAAGAAGGACAGGGTGTACTTCGAGTACGTGGTTTGATGAATGGCTCTGTGCCTCATCGTGATTGATATAGGCTATGTGCCATATCGTGGTTAATGATGACTTTGTGCTCATCGCGGTTTTGATGTTAGCTTCAGCTACATCGTGGATTGACGTTGACTGAAGTTACGTTGTGGATTATTTGCGATTAAGTTCGCGTGGATGGCATTTTTTGCCTTATTGGAGTAAAAAGGAGAGGGTGATTTAATAGTCCCCTGGTGTGTGGTAGGCTGGATACGGGGGTGTGTAGAGGATGGACCCTAGGCTGGGTTGGGCTTCATAATTGCATAACATGTGATATGGATAAATGTGGAAATGGGCCAAGCCCAGAATGTGATGTGGATTAATGTGGTAATGGGCCAAGCCCAGTATGTGGAAACATGTGGTTAATACACTGTTATAAGAATGTGATATGGTTATGGGCCAAGCCCAATATGTGAACTCTATTAATATGAATGTGGGCCAAGCCCAATAAGTGAAAGCATGTGAATAAGTTGCATTAATATCTGTTATATGGGTTAATACATGGTTTGACATGTTGGTGGAATTCAGTAGAATAATTACACACTGAGTCTGTATGATTCACCCAAATATTTACCAACATCGCAGGTGATAGACGTTGATCGGACCGGGTTGGAGTGGATATAAGGTGGCCCATGCAGAAGAAGACAATTTTATTTAATTCAAACTTTTCATATTTCAGTACTTTTAATTATTTATTTATTGTAATAAGGGCCACTTAAAGTATTTGAATTTTGCTATGTTTCCGTTGGATTTGTAATTAAGTTAAAATTTTGTAAGTTTAATTTTAAAAGCTATTTTAAATCTCAAAAGTCATATTAAAGTTTTGAATCCGGTATTTTTATAACAACTTAATTTTTACTTAGAATGTTTTAAATTACGAAAATATTTTAAAGGCAACAAATTTTTAACGGTTTTTACTCCTTAGTAAGAATATGTTCAAACGTTTTTCGCAGTGGCATTTCAAATTCGGTCGTAGTGAATGGGCCGGGTTTGGGGTGTTACAACCGACTTGGGATTTGATGGACAATTCTCAAAAGAATGACCTTCTCCACAGTACACACAGGAAACTACTTCAAATGGACTTGGTGGCTGAGCTGCAAAATTATTAGCACTATTAGTAGTAAATTGTTTTAACATATAGGAAATAGACGATACCTGAGCTGATGACGAAGTGAGGGCATCAACTTCATGAACTTCAGCTACACGTCTTCCTGAAGATGTTCAATTTGTTGGCCATTCATAGTTATTACTCGCGATCCTCTCGATGATCTCATAAGCCTCATTATAAGACTTAGACAAAATTGCACCATTCGCGGAAGCATCTACCATCAATCTTATATGTGCATTGAGACCATTATAGAATGTCTCCAACTAGATACAATGAGGAATCCCATGATGAGGACACTTACGAAGTAACTCCTTGAATCGCTCCCAAGCCTCATACAAAGACTCGTCATCCAATTGTTGGAAAGTTGTGTTCTCGTTCCTCAACTTAGCATTTTTGCTAGGTGGGGAATACTTAACCAAAAATCTCTCTGCTAATTCTTTCCATGTATATATGGAACTTGGTGGCAATGAATTGAGCCATGCTCGTGCTCGATCTCCCAACGAGTATGAAAACAACTTCAACCTCAGTTCGCCTTCAGTCACACCGGCTATCTTGAATGAATCACTCACTTCCATAAACAATTGATGGTGGAGATGTGGATCTTCCGTGGGCATACCACTAAATTGGCCTACCGTTTGTAGCATTTGATACATAATTGGTTTCAATTCAAATTGGGTTGCCTCAATATCTGGCCTTCTAATTCCTGGATTTAATTCACTGAAAAGTGGCACAACATATTGTCTGATGCATTGACCCCTATCATCGGCAATGAGGATGGGATTTCGTACATGATCGGCTTCGTTGCCTTGGTATTGATTCTGATTTCGAAGTTCCATCTTGACTTGTCTTTGAGCTATTCGTTCACGTCTTCTTTGTCTGAAAGTTCGCTCAATTCCAGGGTCTACAGGGAGTAAATCTATAATTCGTTCTACGCTCATAAGCACCTGAAAAGAAAATCACAAAAATTAAAATGAATAAGTTAGTAATGTTAGAAATGAATCAAATTGAAAATAAATAGTAACACGAAAAAAATGACTATGGCAATAGTTGACCATCCCCAGCAACGGCGTCAAAAACTTGTAATGCGTAAGTTTTTGCAAGTGTACATAGTCGTTAACAAGAAATAAGTAAGTATCGAGTTATCATCTCCATAGGGATTGTATTTGTGCTAAGTCACTTAATTTGTAAAATTATATTAACAAGTTGGTAAATAAAAACACAATATGGTTAAGAAGTGATGATTAAAATTGAATATATTAAACTAAATGCAATGATCCCTAATGCAAATTATCCTTACTATGCAAACTATATGAATGAAATACATTTTAGCAAAATTAAACACAATTTGCAACAATTATAACATAAATAAACTATGACAATTACTTTAATTAAACTCAATTTATTATCAGCATGCTTAATAACATTCAAAAAAACATTCCATGGCAACTCAATCTTTCATGAGTTTGGAAACCATATTAGGTCCTTTCAGAATCCTTTACTTAGTAAATACGCATTTTACTGATCCTTTTTTACTAAGGGTTTCTTAGAATTCGTGTGAGGTAACAGGGACGTGTCAGGTTTGAAACAGTTTAATCACACAAATCTAAAAACTATGCAGATAACAGAGCTTGGTCAGAGTTGTTATGCAACCTACAATTTAATCGGGTCAGGATCTAAATTGAGCATGCACATTTCAATTATGTGTCCATTAGTCGTCGATTGGTCAGGATCGCTCAGCTAATTCAGGTGCATTTCAATCACGTATGAACGAAATACAAACTTGATTTTAATTGAAAACATGATCAATTGAGGCATAAACATTATAAGCATGAATCAAATAGATATTATTTAATCAAAGCAATCATCCTAACTTAAATAAAATTAAGCTAACATTGTTGTAAACAAGAACAAAGAATACATAGCAAACATCTTTAGACTAAATTAAAGAAAAGAAAGATTAAACCCAATTCAGAGTGGCTATCACCCAAGACTCTGACTGACGAGGCTCCTTTGTTTCTTTGCTTTGCTCATTTGCTGATGGCTCTCCAAGGTGGCCGACCAAGGGTTCTTTAAGAGGCTTAATTACTAAAATCTCTATGAAGAGATGATGCTAGGCGTGGGAATGGAAAAGGCTAAGAGAATTTGGAGAGAAGAGAGAATGATGAATGATGAGAATGAATGAGGAATGATTGAGGGATGATTGAGGGATGCTTAAGGGATGATGAATGAGGGAATGAGAGGGTCTTATTTATAGGTGAGGAGAGGGGGATAGTTTGCTAAAAATAGTGGATATTAACCTCTTCAAATCTCCTCAAATTGTGGCTGACCATGCTTAGTGGCTTTTGAATTGATTTTTGCTTGATCTTTAAGCAATTTTGGATGCCACACAACTCAGGACTGAGACTCGGTCAATTTTAAATCTTCGGGCAAATCTCTAATTTCTTCAACACTGCAAGGACCTTTTGTAATTAAACCAAAGAATGGTTTAAATGGACAGCCATGTGTAGCCGAATATTAAGTTGACTTGGTCTCCAATTTGGACGGTATTGTAATCCAACAAATCTATCAAACTAGTCCATAATAAATCAACAAGTTAGAAGACTAAAGAATAAAATTTATCCAATTTAATTAATTAATTAAAACCCAAATGAAATATTTTAAATTGAATTATTAAATATAATTTTATATTTTATTATTTAATTTAATCATGCATGGCCCACTTTATGTATTAAAAAATGTACTATATTCAAATTAATATAAAATAAGCCATTTATTGCATGAAAATTATATAATAAAGCATAAAATCACATTTTAGTAATTTCTATGTTTTAATTTCATATTTTCACATATTTCATTAATTTATTAAACAATTACTTAGTTTTAACAACGGATTTAAGTAAAAAGGTGATAAATTACATAGGAAAAATCCTATATATTTTTCCATTTACAGTCCTCAAATATCCGGGAAAGATAATCTTCAGACTTCAAGGCCGAGTAATATAGTTGCCAGGGGTAGACCACCTCGA
Source organism: Gossypium australe (assembly GCA_005393395.2). NCBI lineage: Eukaryota > Viridiplantae > Streptophyta > Magnoliopsida > Malvales > Malvaceae > Gossypium > Gossypium australe. The sequence goes on along the minus strand of CM016621.1, from coordinate 62,327,561 downwards.
AGTGTTGGAAGTTTGATTAGTAGTAAAGGTGCGGAAATAGATTTGATTGTGAGATCTGAGGCCAGAGCACCTACTAGAGCTTACACTATTCGAGCTCGGGAAGATGTGTCGTCATACCGGTACATTTTCTCTCCATGATACTGATGTAATTGCTTTGATTGATCCTGGATCAACTCATTCTTATGTTTGTGACAATTTAGTGTCTAGTAAGAGTTAGCCTGTTGTGTAACACCCCAAACCCGGTCAACACACCACGACCAAATCTGGTATGTTACGGGGAAAAACGAATTTTTACGAAGATAGGTTTCCGTTTAAAAGTTTGATAAAACACTTTGCTTGTGTTTTATACTTGTAGAAATCTTGGGCATGATTGTATAAAAACCGATTATGTATTTGAAAATCCAGAAATTTCAAAAAAACTTAATCAGTTATGAAGTTAAAACATAATTATTGACTTAGTAGAAAATCGAGTTTAAGTTTGAAAAACGTTTGAGTTTCCTTTATCTCAAATTACAGTGTGATACCCGATGGTATAGTTTAAAACATATCGCTTTGTAGTTTTGAAATCTTTATCTTTCCAAGTTCTAGCAAATTTTAACCCAATTAATTTGTTAAGGCATATTAAAAATCTACTTTAAGCATAAACATAGCAAAACATAATTTAAAGGCCGTTTACAATCCAGAAAAAAAAAACCAAATAGAAATAAATAAACTAAAGTACCAAATTTTTAAAAGTCAGAGCAAATCCGTATTTATTCATGGCATGAGCACCTCGAGTCCATCCCGGCTCCATGTCCGCGTCTAAGTGTCACTTGAAATGTCAAAGGAGAAGGTGAGTCGCAAGACTCAGTGCATAAATCCCCCTCCCGATAATACAACATGCTAACACACATCATAACAAAGCAATACAATTAATGCACCCGTTCCTAACCATCCATAACACCTTTTCTACCCCGTGTGGTACCAAACCACTGGTGGTGCCAAACCACTGGTGACCCAAAGTCACGATATCCATCAATGTGGTGCCAAACCACCGGTGACCCAAAGTCACAAATAAACCAACTGTGGGGCCAACCCACGTGTGATACCAAATCACTAGCGACAATCCCGTATCTCTCAAGTGGGGCTAACCCACGGTGGTGTTAAACCACAGGGACGAGTCACGATGAGGTGCCAAACCTCTGGTGTCCCAAAGACACAAGTGTGATACCAAATCACTGGTGACCGTAGTCACGAATCGAATGATGGGGCCAACCCATCGTGTGATACCAAATCACTGGCGTCGATCCCGTATAATCAACTGTGGGGCCAACCCACTGTGGTGCTAAACCACTGGGACGAGACGCTGAGGTGCCAAACCTCTGGTGACCCAAAGTCACAAAATATCATCTGTGGTACCAAACCACTGGAGGTGCCAAACCTCTGGTGTCCCAAAGACACGGATATCATATTTCCCCCTCCTCTCATATCACCCATACATGTCATACTGATGCAAATCATGTAAATCGTGTAGTCATGCTAATATGTTTAATATCGCATCTCATATCACATACATCAGCAACCATGATATCATATACCATTAATAGAACTCATAATAGGACGGACTTACCCAGATCTGTACACATACCCCATTGGGTATCATATCCCTCAACCATATTGTTTTGATCTTAATAGGCAAACAGGTTATTAAACATATCACTAAGTAGATAGTGTGTTAGTCTACACACCTGGTAAATCACAAGTCTAAATCCCAAAGAACCCGTCTAAATCCCTCAATCACCTCGACAACCTTGTTCCTATAATCGGCCAAACAGGAAATTAGTCACTCATACCATTCGGCCAAGACCAAAAAAAACCAAAGGGTTATCATCCGAACCCTTACCTTGCAAACGGTTTGGTTTCCTACCAAACCCCGAACCAACAATGGTTCTTCAGACAATCGGCCTCCCCCTAAAACACAACAAATTAAACCTTTAAAGACTATGGCTTAACGAAACTAGAAGAGTGAACTAGCAAAAACATCCCTTACCATCACTTACCAACGATTAACAGAGGAGGAAGACTCCTCTTGCTTTCTTCCAAAATCCAAATGTCCTACAATGGAATCGGTTCATACAAAACAAAAGATTAACTCCTTCGCCAATCACCACAATCGGTTCTTAATCAAACCGATATCAACAAGAAACAAGGAAGAAAAGAATTACCCTTCGGCTATGAACTTACCTTCCTCGACGATAGAAAGAAACAAATGAGATCAACCACCACACTTAGTATTCGGCTACACGAGAGAACTACTAGGAGAGAGGAGAGTTTCGGCCAAGGTGCTTACCCCACCTATGATTGGCTTTGAGTGGAACGAAAGGGAGAGTAGAGATGAGAAGAAATAAAAGCTACGGTAATGGGGTTTAAGAGAAGAAAAAAGAAGGTTTGAAGGGACAAGTTGAGAGGGTTTCGGCTCAAGAGAATTGGGAAGAAACAAATGGAGAAGTATGAGTAGAAAGGGTTGTAGTTTCGGCCTACACAAATGAAAAAGAAAGAAAGATAGTTGAGAACATTCGGCCACACCAACTCAAGAGAGCAAAACAAATTCGGCAAATAAGTGCTTGAACTTTCGGTTTGCAAGAGAAAATATGAAGAAACTTACTTTAAATTTTGACTAACAACACTCAAAAGGAGAACTCTTGCTTTTACCCAATGTGACCGAAAATGCACAAAATGAAAAGTGCATTTCGGCACACCTCACTCCCCCACTACCAAATCGTCCACTCCTCCCCCAAAATCTCTCCAATATTCGGCCAAACACCTCCCACCACTCCAAGCCACTAATTCAAATTAATTTGAATTAGTCAAATCCCTTAATTCACTCCTTGCCATCCATTTGAACTGTTGACTTGGTCTATGGCAGAGTTTGAACTGCCAACAACTTCTCCCCTCCTTGGCGTCAAAATGAAAGACAAAAGGTGACTTCTGTAGCTCGAACACAGGACCTCCCTTGCTCCTTAGCGCCACCTTCCAAGCTCTAGAGTGGCGCCTCCTTGCCACTCTACCAAAGCCATTCTTGTGACAAAACCTTCCTAAAATTTCTCTTAAGACCCCCAAAAGCCAAGCTCCCTTTTAACCACCAAAAACCAAAAAATTTCTAAGGCCTTCCCTACCTTCCAGGGTTCTCCAAACCCCCTAAAAACTTGCCTAAGCACACAAGAAGCCTACCAACACCTGAGATATGCACTAAATGCATAACCCCTAAAACCAGGGTGTTACAATGCTACCCTCCTTAAAATAATTTCGTCCTCGAAATTACTTGGCTAGACTAATGGTCGTACATCCTAATTCCCCACACTACGCTATAGCTGCGCACTCTGATCTCCAAGAGCTAACATCTTTCCAGCGTACTTTCTAAATCTATACCCAAGGTTCCAAATACCTTACTAGCAACCAAACAACAGCCACCAAAACGGACAAAACAACATAGAATATTCCAGACATAAGAAACTTACTCGCTGACATATCCGGCACATCACTATCCTCTCCCCGACGAACTGCATAAACCAGACCTGGCTGACTTGCCTCCGCGCTACCATTACCGCGACCTAATGCTTCACGACCTCGGCCGGAACCATTCCCTCCATGTCTCGGACCACTACCTCTCGTCGCCTGCTGACCACCTCTGCCCGGTTGCACAAAGCCTTGGCCTACTGTCTGAGTCCTTCTCGGATCCAGGGGACAATGCTTAACCAGATGAGACTTGGACTGGCATCTGAAACATTCTCGAACACGATTCCAGCACTCGCCCATGTGATACCTTCCACACAGAGCACACGGACGATCTGGATTCCCAGCAACTGGCTTAGAAACACGAACAGATGTCTCGATCCTCGGTCCCTTCTGAAACCTCTCAAACGATTCTAACGATCCCGAGCTCCTCTTATCACGGTTCCTTCCTTAAATTCCATTCTGCCTCTCAGCTCTTTTGACCTCCTCAGCTAACGGAGCTTCCTCCACGAAAATAGCGATACCACTGACCACATTGGCTCCTGCCACTTGCTCGAGCACCCGCAGCATAGCCTGCGATACTGCGTCCTCTCCTTCGATCTGATCCGGCTGCTCAGCCTCAACAGCTGGTGACGGCGGCACATTGCTCTTTGACCCAACCGGTTCTGATACTGCCATCCTGCCTCTATCACGTCCACGATCATTGCGACCACGCCCCCTAGAACTCATATCTAGCGCCTCGATTTAATCTGATTAAAAGTTTTATGCATTAGAAATTCTTGTTCCACTATTTTATCCACGAGCAAGTTTTATGGAAAGAAGTTTTCGAGAGTAGTTCTTTCGATCGATCAAAGTTTCATTCCCAACCCAGGGGTAAATTCGTCATTTTCCTATAGGGGTATATCGGTAATAACTCAGGGTCAATTTTGAAAATAGGTTTCGAATTAAAGATATTTCAAAATTTACAAAATCTCAGGGGTCATCTTGAAAATTTTGTTTTTTTCCAACAAAATGTGTTGCAAAAATTTCAGAAGTCAGGGTTATTTCAATAATTTGGAAGTCATGGGCATTTTCGTAATTCCTCCAAATCTGGGTATCTCAGTATTTTACAAAACAAGACTTTCCGATATTCGGGAAAAATAGGAATATTTCAGCAAAAGTCAAGAGAAACCTGGAAATTTAGAAACCAAGGGCATTTTGGTAATTTTATCAACCAGGGGTATTTTCGTAAATTTCCAAAATCAGGGTATCTTAATATTTTGAAACTCGATATTTTGGTATTGCACAAAGTAAAAAATCATTTTATCAAAAGTTGGGGGGTATGGTAATTTTATAATACAAGGGCATTTTTGTGATTTTGCAAGTAGGGGTATTTTAGTAATTTTGTAAATCAAGAAAACGTCTTTCAAAATCAAATTTAGGGTTTCACAAACCAAAGGGGTAAATTTGAAAACAAAAATTAAAGGTTTTAAAACAGCAAGGCTAATCCCTTTCGGGTTTTAATAATTAGTTAAGCCTATGAACAAGTCCTCTTGGTTAAGGTGAACCGTAGCTACGCACCAGGTAGGATTCGAGTAAAGAGGAGGTGAGTCGCTAGGACTGCTTAAATACCAAGCTCTTACTGAATACCATTCCAAGACATGCGTACCATGGTTGCCACACCTTAACTCGGCGACTTACTTCATAGGTTTGTTTAATAGCCTTTAAGTCTTATGCATATGTTTGAGTAGACTAATCCTAGGGTCCAAAAAGTCTTAATATTCTAATCTACGAGCCCAATCTAAGCCCATAATACATCACACAACCAAATCACTTCAAGAGCTAGAAGTACTTACCTGGTGGACTTCGGGTCGAAGGTACATGTGCCATGCCAGAATAACCTGAAAACCTTTTATAAAAACCCATTTCCCGAAAAACCCACTTTGAAAACTGTTTCGGGCCCAAAAACCCTCAAAGCCGAGTTTTGAACCGGGCTCTGATACCAAACTGTAACATCCCCAAACCCGGCCCATTCACTACGACCGAATCTGGTTATGTCACTGCGGAAAGACGGTTGAAAATCTTTTTGACTTTAGAGTAAAGCACGAAAAATATTAACTTTTGAAAACCTTGTTCATTTCATTATCTTATGAAAAACTTTAAAGTTATAAAATGTCTAAATTAAAAACTTTATTAAACATATTCTTCATAAATAGGTTGCTAAAATTAAAATCATTTTCACAAAGTAGTTCCACTAAAATAAGCCACCATTAAAATAATACCAAATATAACAAAAGGCCCTTATTACAACCAATACTTAAAACGAAATACTTATATCAAAATAATGCATACAATAATTAAACGCCATCTTCGGCATGGGCCACCCTGTCCTCTCCGAACCCGGTCCAGCTTTACGCTACACCTGAAAAGTTAAAGGAAAAAGGTGAGTCACCAAGACTCAGTGTGTAACCCTTTTTCCCGGATTAGTAAAATAACATGCACAAGTCATAATCAAGTTCAACATGCATTCGATTACTATGCACCCAACTTAGCCATGCACAACACCTTTTCTCTACCCCGTGTGGTACCAAACCACTGGTGGTGCCAAACCACTGGTGACCCAAAGTCACAATAATCATCAATGTGGTGCCAAACCACTGGTGACCCAAAGTCACGATATTCATCAATGTGGTGCCAAACCACTGGTGTCCCAAAGACACAAACGTGATACCAAATCACTGGTGACCGAAGTCACGAATCAATTGATGGGGCCAACCCATCGTGTGATACCAAATCACTGGTGACGATCCCGTATCTCAAAAGTGGGGCCAACCCACGGTGGTGTCAAACCACAGGGACAAGTCGCTATGAGGTGCCAAACCTCTGGTGACCCAAAGTCACAAAAATGTGGTACCAAACCACTAGTGCGCGTCGGCAAGAAATATCACTGCCCCCTCCACTCGTACAACCCACATCAATCATTGACATGCATCTTAACAGAAATATACCATCATGCTTGTTTAGCAACATACATATTATTCATCAACAACCAATTATTATAGCACACATACCAGATACACCATGCTTACCAAAAGCATCATAAGGAAAGCTCATAACAGGGACTTACCTGACCCCTTGCCTTATACCTTTATGGTATTAAACCCACCTTTACATAGATTCAATCAACACACAATATAGTAAGCAAATTTATTAATAGAAAAGTGTGTATGTACACACACCTGCAAGCCTTAACCAAAGAATCGATCTAAGACCCTCGATATCCTCGATACCCTTGCTCCTACACGCTTTTGAACACCCGCCAACACACCAAAAGCTTCTGCTTTCCTAATTCGATAATCACATGTTAATAGCCTTCGGCTTAAACGAATACCAAATGAATAAACTGTTAAAACAATCCCTTACCACCACTTACCCACCGGTCAATAGAGAACAGAAGCTACGCTTTGATTGCTTCAAAATCCCGGATGCCCTATGACAAAACGATTCCAAACAAACGATCAATACACTACCAAACAAACGCCAAAACCAACTCTTACCCTTGTAGATGTCGACAGAGAACAGAGAACAGACCATAAGGCATTCGGCCTTACCTATTTACCTTCTCCAACGCTTGAAAACAAAACCCAAAAGCGATCCACACCACACTTAACAATCAGCCAAGATGAACACCAAAAGGAGAAGCGAATTTCGGCAACCCAAGAGTAGAGATTGAAGGTAAAACAAATGAAATGTGGTTCAAGGGGAGATTAGAAATGGAAGAGAACAATATTCGGCTTAAGCAATAAAGAAAGAAAATAAGGAGAGATGGAAGGAAGAGGGTTGATATTCGGCCAACAGTAGAAATGGGAACAAGAAGAAGGAGAATCGTATAGAAGGGTAAGGTTTCGGCTTTGCAAGAAAGAAAAAGAAGAAGAAAGCTATGGGAGAGTAAGTGTTTCGGCCAAGGGTCAAAAGAAAGCAATAAAGCAAAATGACAAATCAAAGTTTCTTTGTATTCAAGAGAACATTCGGCCACAACAACATTAAAAGAACAAATGTAACTTTCGGCAAAGTGAAGGTTACTAGGGGTTTTCGGTATAAAATGAAAAACAAAGAGAGACACTTATGAAAATTCGGCTTTGGCACCTAAACACAAGCTGGCCGAAAATACCAAAAAAAAATGCTAAGGAACAACGGCACTCCCACTTAATCACCTACCAAAACCGGCCACTCCTCCCCACACTTGAAGACTCCAACAATCGGCCACAACCTAGAAGCTCTCCAAGCCATTAATTCAAATGTATTTGAATTAGTCAAATCCCCCAATTCACTCTTTGCCATCCATTTGAAATGTTGACTTGGTCCATGGCAGAGTTTGAACTGCCCACAACTTCTCCCCTCCTTGGCGTCAAAAAGAAAGACAAAAGGTGACTTCTGCAGCTCGAACACAGGACCTCCCTGGCACCTTGAGGCGTCACCTTCCAAGCTCTAGAGTGGCGCCTATCCTGCCACTCCACCAGCTCATCTCTTGTGACACAACCCTCCTAATAATTCTCTTAAGACCCCCAAAAGCCAAGCTCCCTTTTATCCATTAAAAACCAAAAATTTCCTAAGGCCTTTCCTACCTTCCAGGGTTCTCCAAACCCCCCAAAAACTCGTCCAAACACATAAGAAGCCTACCAACACCTGAGATATGCACTAGATGCATAACCCCCCTAAAACCAGGGTGTTACAAAACTGTAACATCCCCAAATCCGGCCCATTCACTACGACCGAATCTGGTTATGTCACTGCGGAAAGACGGTTGAAAATCTTTTTGACTTTAGAGTAAAGCACGAAAATTATTAACTTTTGAAAACCTTGTTCATTTCATTATCTTATGAAAAACTTTAAAGTTATAAAATGTCTGAATTAAAAACTTTATTAAACATATTCTTCATAAATAGGTTGCTAAAATTAAAATCATTTCCACAAAGTAGTTCCACTAAAATAAGCCACCATTAAAATAATACCAAATATAACAAAAGGCCCTTATTACAACCAATACTTAAAACGAAATACTTATATCAAAATAATGCATAAAATAATTAAACGCCATCTTTGGCATGGGCCACCCTGTCCTCTCCGAGCCCGGTCCAGCTTTACGCTACACCTGAAAAGTTAAAGGAAAAAGGTGAGTCACCAAGACTCAGTGTGTAACCCTTTTTCCCGGATTAGTAAAATAACATGCACAAGTCATAATCAAGTTCAACATGCATTCAATTACTATGCACCAAACTTAGCCATCCACAACACCTTTTCTCTACCCCGTGTGGTACCAAACCACTGGTGGTGCCAAACCACTGGTGACCCAAAGTCACAATAATCATCAATGTGGTGCCAAACCACTGGTGACCCAAAGTCACGATATTCATCAATGTGGTGCCAAATCACTGGTGTCCCAAAGACACAAATGTGATACTAAATCACCGGTGACCGAAGTCACGAATCAATTGATGGGGCCAACCCATCGTGTGATACCAAATCACTGGCGACGATCCCGTATCTCAAAAGTGGGGCCAACCCACGGTGGTGTCAAACCACAGGGACAAGTCGCTATGAGGTGCCAAACCTCTGGTGACCTAAAGTCACAAAAATGTGGTACCAAACCACTGGTGCCCGTCGACACGAAATATCACTGCCCCCTCCACTCGTACAACCCACATCAATCATTGACATGCATCTTAACAGAAATATACCATCATGCTTGTTTAGCAACATACATATTATTTATCAACAACCAATTATTATAGCACACATACCAGATACACCATGCTTACCAAAAGCATCATAAGGAAAGCTCATAACAGGGACTTACCTGACCCCTTGACTTATACCTTAATGGTATTAAACCCACCTTTACATAGATTCAATCAACACACAATATAGTAAGCAAATTTATTAATAGAAAAGTGTGTATGTACACACACTTGCAAGCCTTAACCAAAGAATCGATCTAAGACCCTCGATATCCTCGATACCCTTGCTCCTACATGCTTTTGAACACCCGCCAACACACCAAAAGCTTCTGCTTTCCTAATTCGATAATCACATGTTAATAGCCTTCGGCTTAAACGAATACCAAATGAATAAATTGTTAAAACAATCCCTTACCACCACTTACCCACCGGTCAACAGAGAACAGAAGCTACGCTTTGATTGCTTCGAAATCCCGGATGCCCTATGACAAAACGATTCCAAACAAACGATCAATACACTACCAAACAAACGCCAAAACCAACTCTTACCCTTGTAGATGTCGACAGAGAACAGAGAACAGACCATAAGGCATTCGGCCTTACCTATTTACCTTCTCCAACGCTTGAAAACAAAACCCAAAAGCGATCCACACCACACTTAACAATCAGCCAAGATGAACACCAAAAGGAGAAGCGAATTTCGGCAACCCAAGAGTAGAGGTTGAAGGTAAAACAAATGAAATGTGGTTCAAGGGGAGATTAGAAATGGAAGAGAACAATATTCGGCTTAACCAATAAAGAAAGAAAATAAGGAGAGATGGAAGGAAGAGGGTTGATATTCGGCCAACAATAGAAATGGGAACAAGAAGAAGGAGAATCGTATAGAAGGGTAAGGTTTCGGCTTTGCAAGAAAGAAAAAGAAGAAGAAAGCTATGGGAGAGTAAGTGTTTCGGCCAAGGGTCAAAAGAAAGCAATAAAGCAAAATGACAAATCAAAGTTTCTTTGTATTCAAGAGAACATTCGGCCACAACAACATCAAAATAACAAATGTAACTTTCGGCAAAGTGAAGGTTACTAGGGGTTTTCGGTATAAAATGAAAAACAAAGAGAGACACTTATGAAAATTCGGCTTTGGCAGCTAAACACAAGCTGGCCGAAAATACCAAAAAAAAATGCTAGGGAACAACGGCACTCCCACTTAATCACCTACCAAAACCGGCCACTCCTCCCCACACTTGAAGACTCCAACAATCGGCCACAACCTAGAAGCTCTCCAAGCCATTAATTCATATGCATTTGAATTAGTCAAATCCCCCAATTCACTCTTTGCCATCCATTTGAAATGTTGACTTGGTCCATGGCAGAGTTTGAACTGCCCACAACTTCTCCCCTCCTTGGCGTCAAAAAGAAAGACAAAATGTGACTTTTGCAGCTCGAACACAGGACCTCCCTGGTACCTTGAGGCGTCACCTTCCAAGCTCTAGAGTGGCGCCTATCCTGCCACTCCACCAGCTCATCTCTTGTGACACAACCCTCCTAATAATTCTCTTAAGACCCCCAAAAGCCAAGCCCCATTTTAACCATTAAAAACCAAAAATTTCCTAAGGTCTTTCCTACCTTCCAGGGTTCTCCAAACCCCCCAAAAACTCGTCCAAACACACAAGAAGCCTACCAACACCAGAGATATGCACTAGATGCATAACCCCCCTAAAACCAGGGTGTTACAATGCTACCCTCCTTAAAATAATTCCGTCCTCGAAATTACTTGGCTAGACTAACGGTCGTACATCCTAATTCCCCACACTACGCTATAGCTGCGCACTCTGATCTCCAAGAACCAACATCTTCCTAGGCATACTTTCTACGTCTATACCCAAGGTTCTTAGATACTCTACTAACAATAAACAAACAGCCACCAAAACGAACAAAACAACAAGGAATATTCCAACCAAGAGAAGCTTACCCGCTGACACATCCGGCACATCACTATCCTCCTTCCGACGAACCACATAACCCAGACCTGGCTGACTTGCCTCCGCGCTACCACTACCACGACCTACTGCTTCACGACCTCGACCGGAACTATTCCCTCCATGGTTCGGACCACGACCTCTCGTCGCCTGCTGACCACTTCTGCCCGGCTGCACATAACCTTGGCCTACTGTTCGAGTCCTTTTTGGATCCAGGGGACAATGCTTAACCAGATGAGACTTGGACTGGCATCTAAAACATTCTCGAACACGATTCCAGCACTCACCCACGTGATACCTTCCGCACTGAGCACACGGATGATCTGGATTCCCAGTAGCTGGCTTAGAAACACGAGCAGATGTCTCGACCCTCGGTCTTTTCTGAGATCTCTCAACCGATTCTAACGATCCCGAGCTCCTCTTATCCCGGTTCCTTTCTCTATCCTTATTCTGCCTTTCAGCCTTCTTGACCTATTCTAGGTATGGATTGGTTGACGCTACATTGTGCCGTTGTGAACTGTAGATGAAAGAATATTGAATTAAAATGCCAGAACAGTGAAATTCTTTGAATTGAATTAGATGAGTCGAGTGAAATGCATGTTGTAATTTAAGTATAATTTAATTATTTTATAATAATTAAATATTTTTTGACAATAATTTTACCAAAACTGCATGAATTTGAGTTAAAAAAGGGCATGAAAAAGTGTGTATATTTTTGTGTTTCCATTGACCCGTATTAGTAAAGGAAAAGAAACTACCTGTTGAATCAACTGAATATGATATTCAAGTTACTAATCCGCTAGGTCAGAGTGTGATAGTTAACTTAGTTTGTCGTAAATGTTCATTGAAAGTTAAAGGCTGTGAATTCCCTTTTGATTTGACGTTACTACCCTTTCAGGAATTTAATGTTATTCTGCGTATGGATTGGCTATCGTTGCATGATGCTGTGGTAAATTATAGACAAAAACATATTGATTTAAAATGCTTAACAGGAGAGATGATTTCAATTGAATCTGACGGGCCGAATAGTGCTGTTAGAATCATTTCAGCTATTTCTGCACAGAGATTGATACGTAATGGTAGTGAATCATTTCTAGCATACATTCTTGATACCAGAAATCCATAATCGAAGTTAGATCAATTACCGATTGTTAGTGAATTTACTGACGTATTTCTTGAAGAGTTGTCGGGTTTACCTCCTGATCGTAAAGTTGAGTTTGTGATTGATTGGTTCCTAGAACTACACCAATATCAATATCACCATATCGCATGGCACCAGCTGAATTAAAAAAGTTGAAAGCACAACTGCAAGAGTTGTTAGACAGAGGGTTTATTTGGCTGAGCGTATCTCCTTAGGGTGCACCTGTGCTGTTTGTGAAAAAGAAAGATGGCTCTTTGAGATTGTGTATAGACTATAGACAGTTGAACAAAGTCACGATAAAAAATAAGTACCCCTTTACCACATATTGATGATTTGTTTGACCAGTTAAAAGGTGCCACAGTGTTCTCGAAGATAGATCTCAGATCTGGGTATTATCAGTAGTGGGTTAAAAATTGTGATGTATCAAAGATTGCCTTCAGAATTCATTACGGTCATTATGAGTTTCTAGTAAAGCCATTTGGTTCAAGTAATTCCCCTGCTGCTTTTATGGATTTAATGATTCGAGCTTTTCTCGATGATAGATTGATCTATTTCATGATAGAATCTAAGCATGCTCAACACTTGAGAATCATGTTACAGACTTTGAGAGAAAAATAGTTGTACACAAAGTTCAGTAAATTTGAATTCTGGCTTCGTAAGGTTGGATTTCTGGGTCACATAGTATCAGTTGAAGGGATTCGAGTTGATCCGAGTAAAGTTTCTGATGTGATGAATTGGAAAACTCTGAAGAATGTTTCAGAGGTGCGAAGTTTCTTGGGTCTAGCAGGTTAATTTCGTCATTTTGTTAAAAAACTTTTAGATCATTGCTTCACCAATGACGAGATTACTACAGAAAAGTGTCGAGTTTGTTTGGTTTGATAAGTGCCAACAGAGGTTTGATCAGTTGAAAAACATGTTGACAGAAGCTCCAGTACTGACACAACCTAAGTTTGGGGTAGCATATGTTGTCTATAATGATACGTCTCTCAACGATTTGGGTTGTGTGCTAATGTAGGCAGGGAAAGTAGTAGCTTATGCTTCTCAGTAATTAAAACCACATGAAAAGAATTATCCCATTCATGATCTTGAACTAGCCACGATTGTATTTGCTTTGAAGATTTGGAGACATTATGTATACGACGAGAAATTTCACGTGTTTACGGATCACAAAAGTTTAAAGTATTTGATGAATCAGAAAGAACTAAATTTGTGACAAAGGCATTGGTTAGAGCTACTGAAAGATTATGCTCTGGTTATTGCTTATCATCTGGGAAATGCTAATGTGGTTGCAGATGCACTCAGTCGAAATTTGTCATTGTTTGCACTTTGAATGTTGAACGCTCATATAGCTCTGAATGAAGATGGTTCTATACTGGCAGAGTTGAGAACTAAACCTCTATTTGTACAATGAATTTGGGACTCACAAAACTACGATTCGAAGTTGATGTTGAAATGACAATTGGTTCAGGATAATTCGACTACTGAGTACATTATTAATGATGATGGTACGTGGCGTTATCTTTATAAGATTTGTGTACCGAATGATTTAAGTTTGAAAAGAGATATTCTATCTGAAGCTCAAAGTAGTACATATTCTATTCATCCTGGTAGCACGAAGATGTATTGTGATTTGAAACAGATTACTAGTGGCCGGGTATGAAACGTGAAATTTGTGAATTTGCAGCTAAATGTTTAATTTGTTAGCAAGTAAAAGTAGGGCATCAGGTACCGTCGGGCTTACTACAACCAGTTATGATTCCTGAATGGAATTGGGAGCGAGTCACAATGGATTTTGTATCTGGTTTACCATTAACTCCGAAAAAGAAAGATTCAAACTGGGTGATTGTTGATAGATTGACTAAATTGACACACTTTATTCCAATCAGAATGGATTTCTGAAAGATATGTTGCGGTGTTGTATAATCAAATTTGAAGATAGTTGGGAAAAGTACTTATCGTTAGCTGAATTCGCTTATAATAACAGTTATTAGTCTAATATAAAAATGGCACCGTTTGAAGCTCATTACGGAAGAAAGTATAAAACACCGTTGCTTTGGTCTGAATTGAGTGAATCCAAAATGGTGGGAATTGATTTGATCTGACAAACTAAAGACAAAGTTTGAATTATTCAAGATCATTTGAAAGCTGCATCTGATCGTTAGATATCGTACACGAATCTGAAAAGAAATGATATAGAATTTGCTGTTGGAGATCGAGTATTTCTAAAAGTTTCTCCATGGAAGAAAATGCTATGTTTTGAAAAGAAAGGAAAGCTGAGTCCTACGAGATTGTTGAAAGAATCGGCCCTATAGCTTACAGACTAGATGTGCCCTCTAAACTCAAGAAAATTCATAATGTATTCCATGTTTCAATGCTGAGACGATACAAATTTAATCCTTTGCACTTGATTCCTCATAGTGAGATTGAATTACAGCCAAATATGACGTATTCTGAGGAACCAATGAAAATTTTGGCTCAAGAAGTTAGAGAACTACAAAATGAATGAGTACCATTGGTAAAAGTCTTGTGGCATCGTCATGGTATAGAAGAAGCTACCTGGGAAACTGAGGAGTCGATGAAACTACAGTATCCGAATCTATTTTTAGGTAACAATTTCGAGGATGAAATTTCAAAAGGGGGGAAGAGTTGTAACAGCTCGATTTTTAATGGTGATAGAATAGGGGTTTCAGGACCACAAATTTCCGTCGTATTGACTTGTAAATATTATTTATAGAATATTTACAGAGTCATTAGAGTCGTATTAAAATTTGTTCCAGAAATATTAACGTTTAGATAGCTAATTAAAGAAAAAAGACTAAGTTGTAAAAGGTGCAAAACATAGTAACTATAGCATTTTGGTGATCAAATAGCTTAATTACTAATTTAGGAGGGACCTATGTATTAGTTAGCCCCTAAGCATTAACTTTGGACGGCATTATGGAGGAAAATTATTAAATATTACATGTTTTAATGGCAAAATGGTAAATATAATGAAATCAAAACAAAATTAAATGTAGTAAAAGACATTTCTTCTTCATTTTCTCTTCTTCATAGTCGAAAACACCATGAAAACCTATCTGGAAGGTTCGAACATTGTTTTCTCTTGCATGTAAGTCCATTTCGAGTCTGTTGCAACTAGGTCCAACTAGTCTGTACCTTCGTTTTTGAATCTGCTAAAAATTTTAGAAGTTTCCATTTATAAATCTTGAATGTTTTTTTTATGATAACAATGTATTTGAAGCTTTGGTTGTTGTTCGATGATTTTGTGAAGTGATTTTTATTAGACTTTGATTTTAGGATTAAATTGTAAAAATCTCAAAATTTTAGGGTTTGATAGTGAATTGGATGTTTATTAAGGACTTTTTAAGGGCCTAGTATATTTGGCTAGAATATTGCCTTGAGAAAAATGGTCAATTTGATGATTTTTGAGTTAAGGAACTAAATTGCAAAAGTTATAAAAGTTAGGGATAATTGTGTAAATTCAAAAAATAAAAGGGTATAAAATGTAAAGTACATTTTAGGGTGAAATGTAAGCTAATATTTGAATAATTTTATATTTTAAATCAAGACTCGATTGATACTCGTGGAAAAGGAAAAATTGTGGAATAGTCTCTGAACTTTTACAACTACTACAGTTCAGTCTAGGTAAGTTTGTACAGTTTGTAATTTAACATCTATATAAAATTTTTAATGATATAATGTGATATAATAGATATATATTTGATTATTAATTGATGAAAGTTATTTGAGAAATGTTGTTGAAATTCAATACTTGGATGGAATTGAGCGCGAGGTAGAGTACAATCGAGATATGGCATGTTATGGGGGATTGGAGTGGAGAAGGTTGAGCAGTGATATACATGTATGTTTCCTGAGTTAACCGAGGTTCAACATTTGTTGCGAAATCTCGTGTTATACTTTCTATTTTGGTGTGTTTCGATTGGACTAGCTCTTTATTTATTCAATTACTTAAAGATTTTATCAAATAGAATTTGTAACCACTTAATATCGTCAAAGTATACTAAAAATTATTTTAAACACCTCTTAGCTCTTTATTTCTTCATGAACCATTTTTTATGCAAAAGATAGCTTTAAAATTATAGATATTTAATTTTCTTGCTTAGATCTATGAAAATTCAAATTAAAAACACTTAATAAAAATTTCATGCATAAAAATATAATAAATTTGCCTTTAATTCGAAAACCTCCACGAATTTGCACCAATTGAGCAAAAAAGAGATAAGTTTAAGTGAGAAATTGGAGAAGAAAGAGTGATTTTCTTGAAAAATTGAACGAATAGGGAGTGTTTGGATGTTAAGATAATATAAAAGATGCAGAAAATTTTGAGAGAAAATTTTCCAATCTAGATCTAACAAATTTTAAAAATGAAAAAAAAAAAAAGATGGAGACAGCTTAGGCAGTAAGTGACTTCTATAGCCAACCAAATGTTTTTTTTAAAATTGGGTTGTTTGCCCTCTAAGTCCTCTCCTATTTCTCCATTCTTCTAATAGCTCCATTTTAACTACTAGTATTTCACCTATACTTTAACCACTACTGTAACAGCCCGATTTTAGGCCTAGTCGGAACAGTGATTTCTGGACCACAAATCTGATGTAGTAAAATTCATTTTTATTACATTTCTATGGTCTACAGTTGTAACATCCCGAAATTGGGCCTAGTAGGATTTGGCCCATTGGGCCTTGGGCGTAGGAGTGTTTAAAAATTTGAGAACAAGAGAACGACATTAATTCAAGTTGGACTTATTAAGAAGGTGATTTTAGAAAAATTACGGGGTTCTATGAAGTTTCGGGTTCAAGTTGGGCCTTAGTGAAATTTTGTGTTGAAGCCTATTAAGAAGAGATAGTAAGAGGCATCAAAGCTTATGGAAATAAGTGAGTAAATTGCTAACATAAATGAGCAGTTGGCAAGGAGGTTATGGCATCAAGTGGAGAGCATGGAGGGAAGAGGTTCAAATCCCATTGTGTGCAAATTTTGACTATTATTTTTGCATCCTTTCCTTAAGTGTCGGCCAAGCATGTAAATAAGGCAAGGTGGACTTTTTAATTTTGGCAAGGTGGCTAAGGGAATAAGGAAAGGATGAGGATAGGGAAAGAAATCAAAAGAAAAAGGCAAGTTGAGGGAGCATGTTGGCATTTTTCGTGGCGGATGTTTTGGAAAGGTTTTATTTGGTCTATGTTCATCTTTTGGTAAAGATGATAATGGTTTGGAAAAGGGAGAGGATAGCTGAATTTTCTATAGGCAATTGGCAAATTTTTGGTGCTTGAGAGGTTGTTTTCTCCTTAGCATTTTGGTGTCTTTTGCTTTCTCCAATTTCTTCTCCTATTGCCAAAACTCTAAAGCCATTAGTGAGTACTTTTCTTTCTTTATTTTGCCGAAACTACCTAGCCTAATTGATCATCTTCTCCATCTTCCAAGTTGGGATTTTCTTTCTTGTTTAAACTGGGTAAGTGTTTTATTCAAATCTTTTCATTCTTTTTCTTTTTAGCCGAATAAGAGTCCCTCATTATTTGGTTGTTTCATCTTGATTCTAAAATCGAAATGGTGTTCTCCCTTACTCCCTCACATCTTGATAATCTTTTCTTTGTAGTATTCTAGTGGATTGGCTGAATGTCACATCATTGCCTAATCATCTCAAGTCATAAGCCAATTGGTGGGAATTGGGATTATCATCGATTAAGGTAAGGAGTCTTTTCATAGTCCATTCGATATCACTACTCGGTTATTGTGTTAATCAAATCGAAGTTTCGACTAATCGATTATGTTTTAGGGACGAAATCACTAGATATATTCTACCTTCAGACATAGTGGTAAGTGATTCAAGTGTAAGTGATACGAAATCTTTTGGAAATCCGAGGCTAACTTTTGGTTGGTATTGTTCTAGGTCAACACGAGTGGTTCTTTAGGAAATCAAAATCAGGTGTGTAATCCCGTACCTTCCGTATACATATCTGAAATGGTGTGTAATCTCACACTTCTCTAAAATTTTGTATGAAATATTCCGTGAATCGATCGAAATACTGAAGAAAACCAAAAAATCGGCATCCGTGATCACTCGGACATGCGTATGATCGTAGTGGTAATCGTATTTTGTAATAAAATGGTTTCGGTTAGAAGCAGTGACGTGTTTTTGAAAAATCACGAAACATAGGAGTGAGGGAATTAGAAAGTGAATAAGATATCAAATTAAAGCTTACTGTGTCTATTTTAATATGGAAGAAACGGAGAAGGAAAAAGAATTTTATATTCTAAGATATCTTAATTTTAGTGAGACTGGTTCTAATTGACTTCGTGGTTCCCTGATCTATCTTGGAAAAATCGTATAAAATTGTACAAAGTGAATTATGGGTTATAATTTAAATGTATGGATTCCTTAGTAAGCCTATTTTTAGTAGAAACAAGTGGGAGCAATATATGAAAACCGTACAGTGAGATATTTGAAATTAAGGTAAGAGAGGTCAGAATCGTTGGACAGTGAAACAAGGGAAACTTTAAGGAATAAAATGTACTAAATAGTTAAGCCAAAAATTCTGGAAAACTTGTAGTAAGAAGATATATGAGTCTAGTTTCAAAGAAAATTTATGGATTTAGATTTCGAGATTCCTAACTCAAGTTATAGTCAATTTAGTCAGTACGACGCAAATAGACAGTTTAACTTTTTATGCCCAAATTAGTAGTTAAGTCTGGATTGTGAAATTACCGAATTACCCTTAGTGGGTAAATTACCAAATTACGAAAATGCCCTTACGGGCCGAATTATGGAAATGCCCCTTAATGGGCCGATTTGCAAAAGTGTTTATGGGCTGATCTGATAATTTGATATATGGGCCGATATGATATTTTGATATATGGGTCGATTTGATATTTTGCTATATGGGCCAATTTGATAATTTGCTATATGGGCCATAATTTTTGTAATTAACATCCGAATAAATTATTGTTGTTATATTGTGATTTGTTATGCATTATATACATGATTTGCATGGGATGGGATAATAATGAAAAGACGTTTTGGTGGCTCTGCCACATAATTTTGGTGGCTCTGCCACAAATCTGTATAGTGGCAATGCCACGTATATTCTGTTATTCTGGTGGCTTGTCCACAATTAAATTTTTCATAAATGGCTTAATGACTGCGATTAGTGTGTTGGCGGGGTGGGTTGACTTGATCCCCACAGGTGTATTGGTTGGTACGGGTGGTGTGTAGAGGATGGATTATTAGGTTTGGTTTGGGATTGCATTACATTCATTTGATCCATTTGATATACTTTGTTTTGTAAATGGGCTTTGGCCCAAGATTATTCTTTATAGGCTTCGGCCCAAGTTGTTATAAATGGGCTTCGGCCCAAGTTATTGTTATATGGGCTCAGGCCCAATTTTTTGCTAAATGGGTTCAAGCTCTGTGAACGACGATAAGGGGATTATACATTAAGTTCTTGTAACTCACCCCCTTCTCTTAACCCTTGTAGGTAATGCTCAGTGACGAGGACTCGGGGCCATGGATGACTCGGTGGAAGCCATACTTCAGTAATGGTATTATTAAACTTTAGATTTCTATTTACGTTTACTTTACTTCTTTTACTATTTTGGGTTTTAAAGTTGTAATAAGGCGTCTGGACTATTTTTATTTTGCTTTATGTTTGGGATGTTTTTATTATTTTTCTTAAATTGTTTAAAAGGGAATTTTCTAAAAATATAAATAATGGTTTTCAAAATTGATTAATAAATGGATTTTATTGCAAACTTTTACAAATGATTTAACTCGGATTTTCTTTCAAAATTATCTACGACATTTTCAAAAGTCACGATTTTAAAGCTCACTACCTCGATTTTCGACTCATCAATCAACCTCTCAAAAATACTTGTATTTTATCTACGTTTCCGCAATGTTTTAAAAATGCTTCTGCAACTCTATTTCCAAACGTCATATTTTTGTAAATTGTTTATTTCAAATATGTTTTCGCAACCAAAAAGGTTTTTAAAGATAATTACGTTTTCAAGTGGATAACAATTGCTTAAGTGTTTTGGGTTTTAACAAAGAGGCTGTAATTCTCAAACAAGTTTTTAACAATCACAAAGATGGTTTTGAAGAAAAAAAAAACACTTCTATGTGACACGCCAGATTCGGGCCTAACTTCTAGGCCGAGTTTGGGTGTTACAACAGTTTTACGAAATGGTTTCGTGAAAATTTCGTTCGAAAATTTTCACGTTTGGGCACTTAATTTAGTAAAAAGGACTAAACTGTAAAAAGTGCAAAAGTTGAGTTCTACATGCTAGAGGTGTCTAATTTCTATGAAATTTTAAATTGAAGGTCCTTAGATGGTAATTAGACCATTTGTTAAGTTATTGGACAAAAATGGACATGGTGAGATACAATTTCAAAGTTTTAAATGAAGGGCATTTTGGTCATTTAGTATTTAAATGAATTAAAAAGCAAAATCAAGCCAAAATCCTTGTCCATCTTCCTCACCATAGCCGAAAATTTAGAGGTCACCCTAGCTACAGTTTGTTCAACTTCCAAGCTTGATTGTAAGTACATCCTAGCCCCGTTTTTAATGCTCTTTACATTTTTGAAGTCGTTATCATTCGATCTATCTATTTCTACCATTAATTTGAGTTACGGTTGATGTCTAGGGTTTGACCCATGTTATGCATGTATGTGTTTTGATGTTTAATGATAGATTATGCAAGTTTAATGTTAGATAAACAACTTTTACTAGGTGATTTTTCATGAAAATACCTAAAAAGGACCTATTAGTAAAAAGTTGTAAAATGGGTAGTAAAAATCTGATTTAATGGAAAATGTGGGCTGTTATAAGCATGAAAGAGGTTCAACTAGGCTTAGGTCTTGAAGAAATCGAATAGATTTCATTTTACGAGCCTAGGGACTAAAATGTAAAAATGTCAAAGTTTAGGGGCAAAAATGTAGTTTTTCCATAATTTGATTTTTGGACTGAATTGAACAATTTGAGTATTAAATGAGTTAAAATTGTTATTATAGATTAAGAAAAACAACGTTTGGACTTAGATCGGAGGAAAAAATAAAGTGTTTGACGATTAGGTCTCATTTCTACTATTTTTTGTACCGGGGTAAGTTGTATGTAAATAATGCATTGCTTTATTTATGTTTTAAATACCTTAATATTTTATGAATTATGATTGACTCCTTGGATGTAATCGATAAAGTTTGACAGGTGAGAAATCCTGGTTGAACCTTAGAAATAGGTAGGATATGAATGTCATGACATTAGGGTTATTTGAGATTTCGTGTAAGACCGTATCTGGGATATGGCATCGATATTAGACTTTGTGTAAGACCATAGCTAGGCTATTGGCATCGATAAGAGATCCCATGTAAGACCATATCTGGGATATGGCATTGGTATAGTATTGTGTGCGAGATTCCCAAGTATCCTTTAGTATTCCAAGTGGTTCAACGAAAAATTCAACGAGTATGTCAAAGTTGTGAAAGGTTATGATTATGTTGCTAGTTGGTACAGTTACGTACATAAAACTCATTTACTAATGAGCTCGATATGTGATGAATCCCTCGGTAAGGTTATGAATGAGTAAGTTATGATTAGAAGATCTTGATACTATTTTATGTCAAGTTCATCATGTTTATTTGTATGATATATGTGTGATTATAATGCTTATTATTTGCATAGGAACTTACTAAGCTATATAGCTTACTCCCCTTTCTTTTCCCTTGTCTTATAGTGTCACCAAGCCAGCTCGGGGATCAGAAATTGTCAGAGATCCATTCACACTATCAACTTAATATTTTGGGTACCATTGATTTTAATATTTTGAGTTATGGCATGTATAGGGACTTGGTCATTTTTTTATGTGTCATAATTGATTTAGCCAAATGTGTTGGCTTATGTTGGTTGATAATTCATTTTGTAAATGGCCATTGAAATTGCCTAATATTGGTTTAAGTATATATATGCATATGATGATGCTTTTCATGGATGTGGGAAATTGCATGATTTGAGTTGAGATATATGTGATGTTTGGGTATGATAAATGATAGCATGTGAATGGGGTGTTGATGCCTTAGTTGTGGTTGATTTGGTTGATGGAATAGGCTTGGAATGATTCTATGTTTGTTGTGTAGGTTTGTGCATGGAAGGGTGACAAAATGGCTTGGTAAATATCCTTATTTTTGTCCACACGGGTAGACACACGGGCGTGTGTCTAGGTCGTGTGTGACACACGTCTTGCCCCATGGGCGTGTGTTCCGGTCATGTGTCCCCTGCACCTTAATTGTTGCAAAACAAAATGTCCAGAATATAGCACACGGGCAGAGACACAGGTGTGTTTTTGGCCGTGTGTACTACACCACCTTGGACACGGGCGTGTGTCTCGGTCGTGTATACTACACGGCCTTGGACACGGGCGTGTGTCTCGGCCGTGTGAAGTCTACACCTATTTTATGAAAAATTATGGAATCTAAATCGACCACACGACCTAGCACAGGGGCGTGTGGCACGACCGTGTGGCACAAGTTAGAGAGCACCCTATTTTGAACATGACCTGTAGCACGGGCATCTCTAAGGGTCACGCGAGCATGTCCCTTGGACCACACGGGCGTGCGAGCCTTGTTTTAGTGAAAACTTTTCTAGGTGTTGTATGATCTTTTAAAGTTCATGGTTTAGTCCCGAACTTCTTCCAATGTTTGTTTTGGGCCTCATCGACTCGTTTTAAGGATGATATGAATGTATGTGAAAAGTTTTAAATTTGGATGGAAATTACGTCTTGGTTTTGTATGGTTTCTTGTGTTTAAGTCCAATAATGCCTTGTACCCTTTTCTGGCATCGAATACTGGTAAGGGGTGTTACAACTACTCCAAATTAGTCTCTTTTGTTATTATTATTTATTTTTACTAATGCCCCGACTATTAATACCATAATTATTTTGTTTAATTATTATTTTTACTATTATTACTAATTATTTATTTTATCTTATCTTAATTCATATGTCTCAAAATCTGTTTTTTCTCTCAAACCCTTAATCTAATGTCCAATTCTACTAACCCTATTTCTACTAATGTGGTTACCAAATAGATAAGGAGAGATATGTTGCCCGACACTGAGTCAACAACTGTAACTAATTTATTAAAAGTATTAAAGTTATAATTGTGTCGATCATCGAATATATGAATCGAGCAAAAATTTCACCTTTTTATTTTGTCTTAATTTTATTTTTAGTTTTTAATTTTAAACCTATAACACCCCTATCCCTCTCCCGACTGTCAAGGCAAGATATAGAAATGCTACATTTGTTGCCACCATGGTTATATTCTAATAAATTGAGTTTCATGCAGTAAATATTTTAGTATTATCAACGTAATATTCCCATATTAAATCGGTCTTAAATAAAATCTTATAAAATTATTGGGTAAAATTTGTTTCAACATTTTTTTCCATACAAATCAAAGCTCAAGTATTGATACTGAATATAAGGTATCGGTTCCTTATCTTAGGTATTGATACTCCTGTCCTAGTATCGATACCAATTTGAGCTACAAAGTTCAGAAGATTTAAACAAAATTCAACATGTACCGATACCTACTAAAGTATCGATACTTTTACTATAATATCGATACTTTGACTGAAGTATGCATACCCTCCTTAAGGTATTGGTATTTTACCCCTGGTATCGATACCAAAATCTTGATTCAGTGTTCGAAAATAACAAAATTTCATTATGGAACAATTTTCATATTTATTCCCTAACTTCTCTAAGTCATTTCAAATTAGCCCAATATGTTCAAAATATGTGGTTTATCATTTAAGATCATTATCCAACAACCCATTTCTTAAATATATATGATATTTTCTTAATTGATAAACTCTATGTGCATACCTTTTGTGTCACATCCCAAACATCAAGTTAGAAGAAATTGGGTTCGTGAAACCAAGAGTGGTCACACCCTGATTTTTGAGTTAAGATTGTGAAAATTTTATTAAGTGAATTGATCTAGTTTAGTGGTTAGGAATTGTATTTGTCTGTGAGAGGTCTTGTAACACCCCAAACCTGGCCCCAAACACCACGGCCTGATTTAGAGTGCTACTGAGGAAAAAGTTTGGAAAGAATTTGACATAAAGGTGAAAACAAAATAATTTTTCCGTCTTGTATAAAACATTGTATCTTTGAACTTCTAAGTAAAATTATGTTGTTACAAACTTCTGGATTTAAAACTTTAATATAAGTTTTAAGATATAAATAGCTTTTAAAATAAAAGTTTCCCAAATATTAACTCGATTGTCAATCCAACTTAAACATAATAAAAATCCCCGAATACTTTAAGCGGCCTTATTACAATAAAGATTTACCCAAAAGTACTGAAAATATAAAATGCATAAAACAAATAAAACAACTCCTGCATGGCCACCTCGTATCCGCTCCAGCCCGGTCCAAGAATCATGTATCACCTGCATTGTTTTTGGAAAAAATAGGGTGAGTCAAACCGACTCAGTGTGTAATTATTTCACATGTCTCCACATATGGGCTTGGCCCACATCCACACAGTCCACATACACAATCATGCAAGAATGAATCCCAGCCCAACCTAGTGTCCATCCGCTACACACCCCTGTACCTGCCGCACACACCAGGGGATTACTAAATCACCCTCCAACCGCTACAGACCTCCTTGGCAGACCTGCTGCCCAAGGCCGTTGCTTAGCCAACGATCACTTAAGTGACCCCACATATCTGTATCCACGAGGTGACTCAAGGTCATCCTCAATCCACGGTGATGCACACAGCTATCATCCGCCCACGATGTGGCACATAGCCAACACCCCACCTTGATGAAGCACATAGCCAACATCAAGCGACAATGTAGCTCAAGGTTAACATCATTCACGTACATAAATATGTACACACTGTCCTTCTGTAATCATATCCCAAGCCCCATGTATATACATGAATCATGACAATTAAAAACATCATTTTAATGAGCATACATCACATGCTTACCACACTTTCACACATATACCATAGGTAAATTAATAACACAACCACTGACCTGGTTAACCGATTACCCACCATGGGTAGCCACCATCTTAGCCATTATTTCCGGCTATCATACACATCATATACGCATATATGTAACAACATATACAAATAATAGGAGAACAGTGCGATAACCACACACCTGATAACTCGAAGAATCACACTCTCAATATCAATGCTATCTCTAACCGAAACTACAGCTATCTGCCTACGCTCCTATTCTGACGCTGGCCCACACCCCGGTGGCCAATCCCGTACCGCAGAGACTGATCGCTTCTTAAACTTAGGGCTAGGCACTACCTCTTTCTCTCCTTGACTGGTACCCGCATCCATTGAATCAACATTTAATCAGAAAACCCGGTTAACTAACTTACGAAATCTTAATTGAATAAAACCCACAACTTAAACACCCTTACTGAAATGGATCAAAATCCCGAGACTCCTTTTTTACCACTGTCGATTTGCCCCTTGCTTGTCTAAATCCCGAAAATATGCCACTTGTCCTTGGAGATGTCGAAATCCCTACATGGCTATGTTAGACTCGATTCTAACATTTAATGAATCCAAAAAATAAATGGCCTTCGGCCTAATACCATACTTCTCTTACCTTGTACATTCGAACCCCGGATGATCTCCCCCTAATCGCCAACCACAATAGAATCCCGAAATCTCTCTTCAAGGTTTCGGCCAAAAAGTTATAGGAGGGATTAGAGTTTTGCTCTCAATCGTCAGAAAGAAAAGAAAAGAACAGGAAATCACCAAAGAAGAGATCCTTACCAAATAGAGTGACCAAAACGCAAATGGTTCACTAACTCAAGATGTCGGCAAGAGGAAAAAGATGTTGGGTTTTCGGCTTTTGCTCTAGTGAATGAATCGGCTCCAAGGGAAAAGATGCAATCGGTTATGGCCACAAAATAGGGGGATTCGGCTTCAATGGAAAAGAAGAAAGAATGGTATTGTGGTTCGGCCTTTATCAAAAAGATGGAGGGAGTGTGGGGCTTGAATGAATTCGGCAATGGTGAACAATGGTAGAGAGGTTTCGGCTTTTGTAAATGAGAGGGTAGGTTTCGGTTTTTAGGAAGTGGGTGAAGGAGAAATAAGATGTGAAAGAAGAAAGGAAACTCACCCTATTTCGGCACTCTACTAGAGAAAGAAAAGAGAACCGAAGAAAATATCTAAACCCTCTTTTGAAATTCGGCTATTCCCCCACTTACATGACCGAAACTGACCACCAAAAGACTCCCTTGGCCGGCCAACACTCATCCCCTTCTCAAATCCCACCTTTTTCTCCTAATTTTTCTCTTTATCACTCATTCAAAAGATTTGAATGAGTCAACTTTTGTCCTCTTTCTCCTTAGCCGAATTTTAAAAAGAATCTGACCACATCTAAAGCTCATCCACCCAGTCTCCCAATGTCTTCCAACTCCCTTCCTGCCTGACGCAAAAAGCAGCCCAAAGTTGCTCCCCTTGCTGCTCTAACCCAAGCCCTGCACACTGCTTGTGGCGTCATCCACAAGCTCTCCAAGTGGCGCCTCCTTGCCACTTCACCACTCCCTTTTCTTGTGTTATGTTCCACACATAATTCCTCTTAAGGCCTAGCTCCCGTAGCTCCCCTTTGCTCAGCTCAAAACAAAAGTTTTCCTATGGCTCCTACCCAAGCCCAAGGTTTCCTAGAGCCCCTAAACACACCCAAAGAACACACAAAGCACACTATCACACAAATACCAATTAAAATGCATGACCCCCAAATCTAGGATATTACAGTTCTACCCCCTAAAAATAATTTCAGCCTTGAAATTACCAACTAACTAACAGTCGTACATCCTAACTCACCACACAACGCTACTGCTGCGCACTCTGATCTTAATAAACCTAATATACTTTCTAACTAAATCTTGGAACCCTTCCTTACCATCTTCTCTGCCTTAAGAGCAGACACTTCACTAGATAAGTAATTCCTCCTTTCACCTATCACTATAATCCCTGAACCTCTAAAGACATTTCTCTAAAGACTGATTGCCCTAAAGGACTAAATACAGTCATTTTCCTAGGTACAGTCTCAAGGTTCACACTCAAAGTTCCAGATACTTTACTAGCAATATAAGAACGAGTTGACCCGATGCCTATTAAAGCTGTAAAGGGTAATCCAGCAATAGGAAACGTACCCGTGATCACATCTGGCGCATCACCCTCCTCGCGACGTCAGGCTGCATAAACCAATCCTGGCTGTCTCGCATCTGAACCCTCAGCACCTCGGCCTGGTGTTCTACTACCTCGGCCGGAATCATTCCCTCCATGGTTTGGACCACGACCCCTCGTCGCCTGCTGACCACCTCTTCCCGGCTGCACATATCCCTGACCTACTGTCCGAGCCCTATTCGGATCCTGAGGACAATCTTTAACCAAATGAGACTTAGACTTACACCTAAAACATTCCCGATCCCGTCCCCAGAACTCACCAACATGAAACCTTCCACACCGAGCACACGGACGGTCCTGATTTCCAGCAGCTGGCATAGAAACACGAGCAGAATTTTCAACCCTCGGTCTTTTCTGGAAACCCCCAGAAGACGCTGACGGTTCCACACTCCTCTTACTCTGGTTCCTATCCCTATCACTATTCTGCCTCTCGGTCCTCCTGACCTCCTCGGCTATCCGAGCTTTCTCCACTAGAATGGCAAAGTCCCTTTCTCTCTGCGGAGCAATCAACACCCGCAGCTCATCCCGCAGCCCATCTTCAAATCTGACACATCTCTCATAATCAGTAGCCACGATGCCTCGAGCATACCGGCTCAATCGCAGAAATTCAGCCTTGTACTCTGCTATTGACTTGCCACCTTGCACCAAATTGAGGAACGCCTTCCTCTGAGCATCCACATAACTAGCTCCGACGTACTTTCCCTCAAATTTAATCTTAAAGTAACCCCAGTCTACTCGGTCTGCAGGGGTACCCTCTTTAATAGTGAGCCACCACTGGTAAGCCTCATCCTGGAGCAACGAAACAACACCTTTTAACTTTTCTTCAGCAGTGCAGTCCAAAATCGTCCATGATCCTTTCGACTGCCTCTAGCCAGTACTCCGCCACGTTTGGAGCTACCCCAGACACCTCTCTGAATACCTCAGCTCCATTCGCTCTAAGTCTCTCAAATACTGACTTCCGAGCCCCATTGCCCACATTGGCTCCTGCGACCCGTTCTAATACCCGCAGCATAGCCTGCGATACGGCGTCATCTCCACCCGTCTGATCCTGATCCTTTGCGCCCACCATTGGCGGCGGCGGTACATCATTTTCTGACCCATGGCCAGACCCCACTGGTTCCGACACTGTCATCCTGCCCCTACCACGTCCCCTAGAACTCATGTCTACTATCGCGATTTAATCTGATTTAGGAAATTTTATGCATTAGTTATTTGTTCCACTGATTACCCGCGAACAATTTTATGTAAAGAAGATTAGTAGTAGTAGTTCTTTCGATCAACCAAAGTTTTCATCTCAAGTTTACTACCCTAATTCAGAGAGTCACATTCATTCATCAACAACATCCACTACACTACTTTGGGCATTTTGTCCATTCCCAACCCAGGGGTATTTTCGTAATTCATCCTACAGAGGTATTTTAGCAATAAATCGGGGTTAATTCAAAAAAATCTTTATAAATCAAAGGCATTCCGGAGTTTTCAAAACTTGAGGTTATTTTGAAAATTTTTCCAAATCAAAGGTATTGCGGAAATTTCAGAAATCGGGGTTATTTTGGTAATTTTGTAAATCAGGGGTAATTTAGTAAATTTTCCAAACCGGGGTATGTTGGTCATTTTCAAATCTTAAGGTAGTTTTTACAAAGCAGTGTAGCTGGTCCCTTTTGGGTTTTAATTATCGGGTTCAGCCGGTGAATAAGTCCTCTTGGTTAGGGTGAACTGTCACTACGCACCAGGTAGGATTCGAGTGAAGAGGAGGTGAGTCACTAGGACTGCTTAAATACCAAGCTCCCATCGAATCCAATCCTAGACATGCGCACAACTGTTGCCACAGCCTAGCTCGGCGACTTACTCACAGGTTTGTTTGGTTGTACTTAAGTCTTATGTATCTTGTGTTGGAGTAAGCTAGTCCTAGGGTTCAATAGCTCCTAATCTACTAATCTACGATCCCGTAATGCCCATAAAGTTCACATACCAATCACTTCAGTAGTTAGGGGTACTTACCTGGTGGGCTTCGGGCCGGAGATACAGGTGCCATGCCAGAATAAACCTGAAATAGTCCATGAAAGTCTATGTTTTTGAATAGCCCATCTTTGAAAAATGTTTTTGGGCCCAAAACCCTCAAAGCCGAGTTTTGAACTGGGCTCTGATACCAAATTGTAACACCCCAAACCCGGCCCCAAACACCATGGCCGGATTTAGAGTGTTACTGAGGAAAAAGTTTGGAAAGAATTTGACATAAAAGTGAAAACATAATAATTTTTCCGTCTTGTATAAAACATCGTATCTTTGAACTTCTAAGTAAAATTATGTTGTTACAAACTTCCAGATTTAAAACTTTAATATAAGTTTTAAGATATAAATAGCTTTTAAAATAAAAGTTTCCCAAATATTAACTCGATTGTCAATCCAACTTAAACATAATAAAAATCCCCGAATACTTTAAGCGGCCTTATTACAATAAAGATTTACCCAAAAGTACTGAAAATATAAATTGCATAAAACAAATAAAACATCTCCTGCATGGCCACCTCGTATCCGCTCCAGCCCGATCCAAGAATCATGTATCACCTGCACTGTTTTTGGAAAAAATAGGGTGAGTCAAATTGACTCAGTGTGTAATTATTTCACATGTCTCCACATATGGGCTTGGCCCACATCCACACAGTCCACATACACAATCATGCAAGAATGAATCCCAGCCCAACCTAGTGTCCATCTGCTACACACCCCCGTACCTGCCGCACACACCAGGGGATTACTAAATCACCCTCCAACCGCTACAGACCTCCTTGGCAGACCTGCTGCCCAAGGCCGTGGCTTAGCCACCGATCACTTAAGTGACCCCACATATCTGTATCCACGAGGTGACTCAAGGTCATCCTCAATCCACGGTGATGCACACAGCTATCATCCGCCCACGATGTGGCACATAGCCAACACCCCACCTTGATGAAGCACATAGCCAACATCAAGCGACAATGTAGCTCAAGGCTAACGTCATCCACGTACATAAATATGTACACCCTGTCCTTCTGTAATCATATCCCAAGCCCCATGTATATACATGAATCATGACAATTAAAAACATCATTTTAATGAGCATACATCACATGCTTACCACACTTTCACACATATACCATAGGTAAATTAATAACACAACCACTGACCTGGTTAACCGATTACCCAACATGGGTAACCACCATCTTAGCCATTATTTCCGGCTATCATACACATCATATACGCATATATGTAACAACATATACAAATAATAGGAGAACAGTGCGATAACCACACACCTGATAACTCGAAGAATCACACTCTCAATATCAATGCTATCTTTAACCGAAACTACAGGTATCTTCCTACGCTCCTATTCTGACGCTGGCCCACACCTCGGTGGCCAATTCCGTACCGCAGAGACTGATCGCTTCTTAAACTTAGGGCTAGGCACTACCCGTTTCTCTCCTTGACTGGTACTCGCATCCATTGAATCAACACTTAATCAGAAAACCCTGTTAACTAACTTACGAAATCTTAATTGAATAAAACCCACAACTTAAACACCCTTACCGAAATGGATCAAAATCCCGAAACTCCTTTTTATATCACTGTCGATTTGCCCCTTGCTTGTCTAAATCCCGAAAATATGCCACTTGTCCTTGGAGATGTCGAAATCCCTACATGGCTACGTTAGACTCGATTCTAACATTTAATGAATCCAAAAAATAAATGGCCTTTGGCCTAATACCATACTTCTCTTACCTTGTACATTCGAACCCCAGATGATCTCCCCTTAATCGCCAACCATAATAGAAACCCGAAATCTCTCTTCAAGGTTTCGGCCAAAAAGTTATAGGAGGGATTAGAGTTTTGCTCTCAATCGTCAGAAAGAAAAGAAAAGAACAGGAAATCACCAAAGAAGAGATCCTTACCAAATAGAGTGACCAAAACGCAAATGGTTCACTAACTCAAGATGTCGACAAGAGGAAAAAAATGTTGGGTTTTCGGCTTTTGCTCTAGTGAATGAATCGGCTCCAAGGGAAAAGATGCAATCGGCTATGGCCACAAAATAGGGGGATTCGGCTTCAATGGAAAAGAAGAAAGAATGGTATTGTGGTTCGGCCTTTATCAAAAAGATGGAGGGAGTGTGGGGCTTGAATGAATTCGGCAATGGTGAACAATGGTAGAGAGGTTTCGGCTTTTGTAAATGAGATGGTAGGTTTCGGTTTTTAGGAAGTGGGTGAAGGAGAAATAAGATGTGAAAGAAGAAAGGAAACTCACCCTATTTCGGCACTCTACTAGAGAAAGAAAAGAGAATCGAAGAAAATATCTAAACCCCCTTTTGAAATTCGGCTATTCCCCCACTTACATGACCAAAACTGACCACCAAAAGACTCCCTTGGCCGGCCAAAACTCATCCCCTTCTCAAATCCCACCTTTTTCTCCTAATTTTTCTCTTTATCACTCATTCAAAAGATTTGAATGAGTCAACTTTTATCCTCTCTCTCCTTAGTCGAATTATAAAAAGAATCTGACCACATCTAAAGCTCATCCACCTAGTCTCCCAATGCTGTCCAACTCCCTTTCTGCCTGACGCAAAAAGCAGCCCAAAGTTGCTCCCCTTGCTACTCGAACCCAAGCCCTGCACACTGCTTGTGGCGTCATCCACAAGCTCTCCAAGTGGCGCCTCCTTGCCACTTCACCACTCCCTTTTCTTGTGTTATGTTCCACACATAACTCCTCTTAAGGCCTAGGTCCCTTAGCTCCCCTTTGCTCAGCTCAAAACAAAAGTTTTCCTATGGCTCCTACTCAAGCCCAAGGTTTCCCAGAGCCCCTAAACACACCCAAACAACACACAAAGCACACTATCACACAAATACCAATTAAAATGTATGACCCCCAAATATAGGATATTACAGGTCTTGTGATCAAATCCTTTCTCTTGAATTTTGTTTCTATTTTTGCTTAAACCCCTATCTTTGAACTTGTAGCTTAAATAATATTTCTGCTCAAGTTATGACAGAATAAGCCTGTTGGTTCAGTGGTAAGGTGTTAGCTTACCTAAAAGTCTTCTGTTTGAAATCTTGTGTGTGCAAAGTGGGGATTATTTTCTTGTTTTAAATTCGTAAGAAAAATCTCATGTGCATAATGATAGGAGTTAGTCGGGTAATTTTAAAAATAGTGATGAGGGATTTTCTCCTAAAATTCCTCCCTCACAACTGTCCCTCACTCATCCACTTTCTCTCCCTCTTTTCCATTTTCTTTTGTTGAGTTTTGATTTATGTTTTTTTTTTTTGTTTTCTCTGAAAGCTCTGTTGTTCTTCTTTTTTCTTTCTTACTTCTTGTTCAATTTTTCCCTCTCTGACATTGATCTTATTCTTTATGTTCCCAATTTCTCAATGTGTTGCTTGTTGGGTCCCTATTACTGAGTTCTTTTGGTTCCTTGCTCTTATGTTGCTAAATTTTTCTATGCCAATGTTCATTGCGGGTTTCGCTATTTATCCATGTGCTGGTAAGGGGTGTGATTATGTTGTGTTGTGGTTGGGAGTTCTATTTTGTTTGTAAAATTTCAATTGATGGGTTCAGTTTCCTTTACGTGGTATTCGTGAGGTGTAAGATCTTTCAATGGTAAAAAATGGTGTAGGTTGCTGTCAATTTCACGATAAGTGGGTTAACATCAGATTTGGGGATTATGTATAATTTTTTACTATCTAATGCAAAGTTTTGGTGTTTTTAGTTGATAGTTAATCATTTCGATTTATTGATTGGTTGTAGGTTTCAGTAGTGCTCTATTGTGTGGCTAATCAGAAATAGCATCAAGTGTGTGATTCTAACCCGGACTACGTTAGAAACTCGAGAAAACTAAAAAAAAAAACATTATTTTTGAAAATGTTTTACGTCACACAGCCGTGTGGAAGATCATGTAAGCCGCATGGTCTGGGCTATTTGGGCTGTGTGGGCCACAGGGGTTGTGCCATTTAGGCCGTGTGGGCCCATTTTTTGAAAAATTTTACTTAGGCCCGTTAGACTCTGAAATTCGTAATTAAACCTTCCGTAGGTTCCGTTTGGCTTAAGTACGATTCTAAACTATGAAATCTAATATTTTTTTTGAGTATACGTGATAGGGATAAGGTATGTTTAAAATGTGAAATATGTAAATGATATGTAACTTGATAATTTTGTTAGTATGTTCTAATGTGAAAAGCATGTATGGCATATGTGCATATGATGTCTGTTAGTATTTGCATGAGCATTAGGGTGGGATATGATATGTGATGGAGGAAGTGTGATTCTGGCAGTGTATCTACAATATCAGATATGGCAGCTTGATTGCAATTGTAGTGGTTTGACCACATATATTTGATTCCGGTGAATTATCGCAATTTTTTTTTGTTTGGCAGCTCAGCTGCACTTATATGAGTGGCATACCACCACGACCCAGTGTGATTGGATGGATGGATTTTTTTAGTCCTAATTGGTGTGATTGGTTGGATGAAGTTGGTGTAATGGATTGGGGTAGGATCTGTGTTTGCATTTGTTCTGGTTTGACATGACATTCTAGTCTAATAAATGTTTATGAAAATATGATATTCTGATCCGAAATATGTCTAGAAATATGACAGTGTGATATGATATAAGTTTCTGGGAATATAACATTTTGACATGATATTTGTACATTATAAATAAAATTTTGTGATGACATTTACATATGTGCTTGTTAAATAAAAATTCTACTTGTAGGCCGAGTCACACACTGGGCTTCTAGCTCATTTGTTTGTTTAATGCATTTCAGTTTAACTTCTGACTTAGGACTGGATGGCATTCCAGAGCTCGAATTGGTTTTACGCTTAAGTTGGTTTGATTATTTTTAATTAATCAAGTTTTTTTAGACTTTTGATTTCTTTTTGGACTAAGTTTTCGGTTTCAGTTTCGGTTTTAGGTTTGTGTTTTGTTCGTCGGCTTTTGGTATTTTAACATTAAACTGTAAAATCATACAAGTTAACAAAAATAGATTTCGATTTTAAAAACTAGAACTCTAACAATTTTTCGATGCAAGATTAAGTAATCACTTAAGTATTTTCTATAAATAAAATATATGGTTTTTTTAACGAATGATTGTTTTAATATTGAAAATGATTTGCCAACTTTAGTACTCTCAAAACGTGCAACTTTGAATTTGAATTCTATGTTTTAAATAGGTATTTTCAAACATTGGTTTTTCTAATCATCTGAAAGTTTTTGCCAAAATTTTATGTTTTCGAAACGCGTTTTTAGTTTGATTGAAATAAAGGCTTTTGAACAAATTAATGTAATTCCTCAACATCTGGTCATAACTTTTAGGCCGAGTTTGGGGTGTTATATTTAGTGGTATCAGAGCTAGGTTGTAAAACTCGAGCTGTGGTTTTTGGGTTTAAAATCCTATGCATAATGTGTTTTGAAATTTCTAATTTTTAAGAAATTTTTTTGGAAATCTAATGTGGGTGAATTTGTAAATAATTTACTAAAGTTTTAAAAATGTTAATCTGACTCTCCGACGCCGATCCAAGTAAGTAATTATACTTCAGTTAACTGTACGTTAGTTACTCTTACTTTAGTACTTTAGTAAAACTATTAGATTTAGAGATTGTAAAATAAGACATTTCTACCTTAAGATAAGTATACCGACTAAACTTTAGACTTAGGGTTTAAAAAAAAACCTAAGCTAAACTTTAGAACTTCTGAACTATAGAAAGTAAGATGGGTTTCTATGGTATACGTGATCGTGGAGATGAGGACGTGGTAGACGTTGTCAAATGGCTCACACTAAGTCCTCTTCTCCAGGCAGCATGCCTAATTTGGGATATTAGTGATAATATTAATACGCCCATTTCTAAGGGCAGTAATCAAGAAACTAGAGACGATGTTGTGTCCTAGGATATTTTTAGAGATCTACAAAGGACCATTGAGGTTCAATCTGTACCTATGAGTCAAGGGTCTGTAACTGAGAGACTTTAGTCGAATTAGACCAAGTTAGCAGAATAGATTAAATCACTTAGAGAGTGTGTTTTAGATATGGATCCGTAGAGCATCACGTTAGGGACTGTTCACTACATTCTTTGAGTTAGATACAAGCTTCATCTCAGAGAGGGAATCAGAGGCTGGTTCCTACAACTAGGCATCATGAGGATTGAGACGCATTTGATAGTGATACAGTTATATCTAGAATCGCACCTTGCATTAACTAAGTGTTTGGTAGCACTTAAGTGTTTGATTGTCATTAGAGTTGCTAAGACTTTGGGATTATGGAATCGTTAGTGTTACATCTGTAAAACGTTTTTGGAGACAATATGTGTAACACCCCTTAACCTGTATCCGTCGCCGCACTAGGGTTATGAGGTATTACCGAACAAAATACAACTCAGAATAGACATTCATTTCTTCTCATGCTTCGCAAATTAATCACATCAAATCACTTATCCCATTCAAAATTCAAACATTAATACTCTCATGTTCATGTCAATCGCATTTTGAAATTTTTTAAATCGTAAAACATTACTTAACATATATTGAACACATCAAAACAAATATTTCATATGCTGAGTATCAACCATATTACTTTCATACATGCGCATATTAAAACCAATCATATTCATTTCATACATGAGACATTTTAAAATATTACCAATTGATCAAGTATATTTATAAGCATTACTATTTCATGCGCCATTCACTATAATATCTTTAATCATTTTCGAACTTTAAAGACATTTCGTAGCATCTAATCCGCATGCTCAATAACCAAACCAAAATACATAAACATGCACATGTCACTATAATCGCATTAAACATTTATGAACATAAAGAACAATTCACAGTATACCAAATTTGCATATTTCATAATCAATCCAAAGTACACATATACCAACCATTCAAGCGAAATAAGTTGCATACTTTTCCATTACAACCAAATCATAATAACTTTATTATATATATATATATATATATATATATATATTCAAACATATAATCTTCTCTTACCTAGCATGCGTTAGGACATCCTGTAACACCCCAAACCCAGCCTAGACGTTATGGCCGGATCAAGAGTGTCACATTGAAAGATAGTTAAGCATATGTTAAAAACTAAGTGTCACATGGAAGGATTGTTTAAAAAACTAAGCGTTCATTGAAAATGTTTGCAACTCTTTCGAAAACTCCGAGTTTCGTTGCTTGTTTGTAAAAACCCCGATTTACTTAATGTCTCTTTTATAAAGTTGTTATTAATTTGAAAAATGCCTTTGTTAAGAAAATCGAGTTTGAATATTTGCGGAAACATGATATTTTAGAAAATGATTATTAATG
Source organism: Gossypium australe (assembly GCA_005393395.2). Lineage (NCBI taxonomy): Eukaryota > Viridiplantae > Streptophyta > Magnoliopsida > Malvales > Malvaceae > Gossypium > Gossypium australe. Next base: position 62,290,659 of record CM016621.1, on the reverse strand, counting down.
ATTTAAGAAAACCCCGTATTTATCAGTTTAATAGTTATAATTGAAACTTTAAAGAAAAGTAACCCAATGGCCTTATTACAAAATATTAACCCAAACTAAATAATCTTAAAATAAAGCAAAACGTAAATTTACTAAGTTCACGATGTATGGCCACCTCTGAGTCCTCCACGGCTCCAAGTTCACTATCGCTGGGAATTACCTGCGATGTTAAGGGGAAAAGGGATGAGTTACAAGAACTCAGTGTGTAATCCCCTAAACGATCACTAAATGGGCCTTAGCCCTTACGGTAACAAATTTGGGCCCAAGGCCTATAATCGTGGTAATGCCATGATGAAATGCAGATAATGTAATGCAACCCAACCCAATCCAGCCAATGCACCCCCTTACAAACCAATCGTCATCTGTGGGGATCAAGTCAACCCACCCTGCCAATCGCACCAATAATGCAGACAAGCTGCTAATCACAATATTTGTGGCTGAGCCACCAGAGTTATAATACGTATATATATATATATATATATATATATATATGTGTGGCAGAGCCACCGGTTTACACTACTCTTCAATCATTATCCCGACCCATGCAACATGATAACATGCAATATATATCAACATACATAAGTGTAATAAAATCATACACACGATACTCAACCACAATAAAGTGTATTATGGTCATTCTACCCATTGAGGGTATTTCGGTAATTTAGCAACCCAAGGGTATTTCAGTAATTTCACAACCTGAGGGTATTTTAGTAATTTCGCAACCCAAGGGTATTTCAGTAATTTTGTAACCCAAGGGTATTTCAGTAATTCCACAACCTGAGGGTATTTTAGTAATTTTGAAACCCAAGGGTATTTTGGTAATTTCGCAACCCAGGGGTATTTTGGTAATTTACCCACCAAGAGTAATTCGGTAATTTACCCACCAAGGGCAATTCGGTAATTTTGCAATCTGAGGGTATTTCAGTAATTTCATAAATCAAGGTATTTTAAACAGAGATAACGATGCGAATGGGCCTAGGGCCCATTCTCGGCCCAAATGGGCCCACACACTCATGTGGCCCATTTAGCCCAAATCTAGCCATAGATATGAGATTCACATAGACCAGTTCACTATCTACTACACAATCATACAATTTATTCATATGGGCCCACAGGCCCATTAGGCCCACTTGGCCCCTTTCGGCCCATCGTGGCCCAAACAGCATCAACCCACAAGAATACTCATGGTGGCTTCAACTATCGTGTCGAAGCTCCCACACGTGCGCTCGCATGCTCGTGTGGCTACCATCGTCGTGTGACCGGCATTCCAGCATTTGCCGCTCTACAGCTAGAGTAGGGCGAAATACACACCTGATAGGAGTTTGAAGCTAATCGGCGCTCCGAATGCTCCTATGCCCAAACGCCCACCAAGGTATGCTTCCTCTTCTCATAGACAGCTCTATATATAGCCAGCTTCTCACCTTCCCTCTTGCTAGCTTTCCAATGTGGGATCCCTCCTTCAGTAGATTTAAATCCAACACAAACTCTGGCCGTCCAATCCGCAAAATAAATACTCCTTGCTTGTCATGAGATTCGAACCCAGGCTCTCCCATCAGCCAATTCACGCCACTTGCCACTAAGCCACCAGCTCCTCTTGTGTCTAACATCATGCGCAACTAAATATAAATCAATGGGCCAAAGTCCAAGTTCACTTAAAAATAAATCAAAATGAAATGCCAGCGCCAAGGCTTGAACCTTGGACCCTTTGCTTCCTTGTGTGGCGTCACCTCCTTGTCTCCCATGTGGCGTCATTTGCCACTAGACCACAGATCCTTTTGTGTCATTTTTCTCCATATTTTATTCTTAAAGCCTACTTACTAACTCCCAGGGTTTTATTCACCTAAAACCAAAATTTTCCTAAAGCCCAAGTTTGAGCCCGGGACTTCATAAAAGCCCTCTAACCTTTCAAAATCACTCACCTAATAGGTCCAACTTGCATTAGCGCCGTTCTCTTGTTCTTAAAAAATTTAAACGCTCCCCTGGTCAAGGCCCAATAAGCCCAATTCTACTAGGCCCAAATTCGGGTCGTTACACATCCATTAATTCAATTCCATTTATTTAACTATTACCAAACTTACCAAATTCGCATATAACTATCGTGTCAAAACTTTATATAACTCACTATTCAAATAGTCATAATCTAAATACATCAACCGAATTTAATCTTACCAAATACATCAATCTATTCTATTAATTCAACCAAGAGCACTTAACATTACATACACACTATAAATCATATTACGAACTTATCAATATAAATTTATTGCCAAAACCGAATATGCTCATACACATATGTTCACCATTTCTAAACCAAAAACCTATGAAGCTTACCATTTCAAACTGACTTAATTAACCATTTTACAATTTAAACATATTTCAAGTACACCACATGCATATGTATATAACATGCCTATGGCCATCCTAACACATAACATATCTTAACTCAACTAATATCCATTACTTACCTTATTGCTGACTCACATGACTAAGCATCACATTATATATATATACATGATATTTCCTTCTCACTTATACTTAAACTATAATCAAGCATAATCGAATTCAAGCATATAAATCAAACACATCAAGCATTTAACCAAGAACATATAAAACCAAACTTAAACATAATAAACAAGCCATTTTTGCATGGCTTTATATATATACATATCCCAAAAATCAAACATTTCAACTAGACTATACATGCCATAATTTCAAATTCAAACTTAATAAAATACCGAAAGAAACAGTCGATAGTGTGATGGCTTTGCTAACGATCCCCAAGCTCGTAACGTGACTCCAAAATCTATAAAACAAAGGTTAACAAGAATACACACACAGTAAGCTATTTGAGCTTAGTAAGTCATAAGCAAAAACATATATATATCAATAATTACATATAACAATTTGCAAACAAGGCCAAATTTGCATAATATCGAATACAAGTTATCATTTACTACTATTTCACATTTAAACCTCACATACATATATCATATGGCCGAATCACTTATATGTTCAAATATGTTAACACACAATTCATATTCTCATAACTTAATATAAATACAAATAAACAACTTACCTTGTCTCTTTATAAACATTTAACTAACACAAACCTGAACCTGTAATTTGATTTCACATTCAGTCTTAACTTCACATTGCCCGTTGAACCGTTCGAAGTTAAAAAGGATATGCGGATAGTCAGAAGGCTCGTACAATGCCAACATCCCAGATGTGGTCTTACATGTAATCACATATCGATGCCATTGTCCCAGATAGGGTCTTACACGAATCAATTACAATGCCAATGTCCCAGACATGGTCTTACACGTAGACACAAATCGGAAATCCTATGTCATGACATATGTATCCTAACTATACCTAGAGTTCGTACGGGGCTTTCAGACATTGAAACTTGATCGAATCGAACTCAAAATATATCTCCCTTGCTCAAATCACATTCGACCAACACCAATTAAATTCACAAAATTTAATTTATCATGTAACATATATATATATATATATTATCAAATTTTAACAACATTTATGTGCTTATAGACTTACCTCAGATATCGGCAGACGAAATCAACTACTCGACTACTTTAGACTTCCCCCGATCTAATTCTGTTTTCTTTTGTTCTTGATTTAAATAAATTCAAATTTAACTAAATTAATCACACATTCATTCAATTTAATCCAAAAACACATAAATGGGCAAATTACCATTTTACCCCTGACATTTTACACTTTTTGTAATTTAGTCCCTATTGCATAAAACACAAAATACACAAAATTTGCATAAACTATGCTTAGGCCGAATATTCACAAGCTCCATACAAGTCCATATATTTCATTTTTTTCACATTTTAGTCCCTTAAAAATTTATTTTCACAATTTAGTCCAAATTACTCAAATTCATCAAAAATTCAAAGACAAAACATGTTAATTCAAAACATACCTTCATATTCTATCATCTAACAACAAAAATCACATGTATTCATCAATGGCTTAACTCAAAATATTCATCAAAATCAAAAATTGAAGCATGGGTTTTGTATATTTCATAGCAAAGATCTCAAAAACGTAAAAATTATCAAAAACCGAGCTAGTTACATACCTTAATCAAGCTTGACAATGGCTGAATACCCTAAACTTTCTTTTTTCTTTTTTTTTTCTTTTCTTTGTTTCGGTTGGTAAAAATAAAGATGACAATGGCTTCTTTTTTTAATGTTTGGTATATTATATTAACATTATAATATATTAATTATTATTTTAACTTTTATATATAACATAAAACTATATAAAATAACCTCAATGCTATCCACTAATTTATATAATGGGCTATTTGCATCATAGAACCTCCAAATTATAAAGACAACAACAATTAAGCGCTTTCCTATTTAACCATCAAATTTTCATTTTACGCGATTAAGCCCTTTTTATCAAATTAAGCACACAAACAATAAAATTAATTCACAAAACTTTCACACATGTAAATTCACACATAATTAACACAGAAAATAATATTAAAATATTTTTTGGGCTCAAATTTGTGGTCCTGAAACCATTGTTCCAATTAGGGTCAAAATCGGGCTGTTACAATACGAGTTACTAAGTAAGGAGTTCGTTAGAATTATTGTCTGGATTGGGAGTGAAATATAGTCAACTTTGCATTATAATCAAAGTTGCGCAACGATAGCGTGGTGATCAATGTGAATGGGAAAATTTTAGTTATTGTGGTTAAGTGTATTGTGTGACAACGGGAATTTCGAGGACTAAATTCTTTTAAGGAGGGGAGAGTTGTCATATCCCAAAAATCAGGTTAGAAGAAATTGGGTTCATGAAACCAAGAATGGTCACACCCTAACTTTTGAGTTAAGATTGTGAAAATTTTATCAAGTGAATTGATCTAGTTTAGTGGTTAGGTATTGTGTTTGTGTCTGAGAGATCCTGTGATCAAATCCCTTCTCTTGAATTTTGTTTATATTTGTTGTTCAAAACCCTATCTTTGAACTTGTAGCTTAAATAACATTTCTTCACAAATTATGATAGAATGAGTCTATTGGTTTAGTGGGTTAGTTTTAACTATAGTGATGAAGGATTTTCTTCTAAAATTCCTCCCTCACAACTGTCCCTCACTCATCCACTTTCTCTCCCTCTTTCCCATTTTCTTTTGTTGAGTTTTGATTTACGTTTTTTTTATTTTCTCTAAAAGTTCTGTTGTTCTTCTTTTTTCTTTCTTACATCTTGTTCAATTGTTCCCTCTCTGTCAATGATCCTATTCTTTACGTTCCCAATTTCTCGACGTTTTGCTCATTGGGTCCTTATTGTTGAGTTCTTTTGGTTCCTTGCTCTTATGTTGCTGAATTGTTCTGTGCCAATGTTAATTGCGGGTTTCACTGTTTAGCCGTATGCTGGTAAGGGGTGTGATTATGTTGTGTTGAGGTTGTGAGTTTTATTTTGTTTGTAAACTTTCAATTGGTGGGTGCGGTTTCCTTTTGGTGGTATTCGTGAGGCGTAAGATCTTTCGATGGTAAAAAATGGTGTAGTTTGCTATCAATTTCGCGGTAAGTGGGTTAACATCAGATTAGGGGATTATGTATAATTTTTTACTATCTAATGCAAAGTTTTGGTGTTGTTAGTTGATAGTTGATCGTTGCAATTTAATGATTGGTTGTAGGTTTCGAGAGTGCTCTATTGTGTGGTTAATTAGAAATAGAACCAGGTGTATGATTCTAACCCGAACTACGTTAGAAACTCGAGAAAACTCGAAAATAAATAATGTTTTTGAAACTGTTCTACGTTACACGGCCATGTGGTAGATCGTGTAAGCCACATGGTCTAGGCTATTTGGGTCGTGTGGGCTACACGGACGTGTGGGCCACATGGGCTGGGCCATTTAGGCCATGTGGGCTACATGGGTGTGTAGGCCCATTTTTTGAAAAAGTTCACTTAGGCCCGTTAGACTCTAAAATTCCTAATTAGACCTTCTGTGGGGTTCGTTTGGCTTAAATATGATTCTAAAATATGAATTCTGATATATTTCAAATGTACGTGATAGGGGTAAGGTATGTTTAAAATGTGAAATTTGTATATGATCTGTAACTTGATAATTTTGTTAGTATGTTCTAATGTGAAAAGCATGTATGTCATATGTGCATATGATATCTGTTAGTATTTGCATGAGCATTGGGGTGGGATATGATATGTAATGGAGGAAGTGTGATTTTGGTTCTATTACTACATCTTCTGGTGGTGTATCTATAGTACCAGACATGGTAGCTTGACTACAATTGTAGTGGTTTGACCACATATATTTGATTATGGCAGATTACCACAATTTTTTTGTTTGGTAGCTCAGCTGCACTTATATGAGTTGCATGCCACCACGACCCGGTGTGATTGGCTGGATGGACTTCTTTAGTCCTAATTGGTGTGATTGGTTGGACGAAGCTGATGTATAGTGGATGAGGGTAGAATCTGTGTCTGCATTTGTTCTGGTCTGACATGACATTATAGTTTAATATAGGTTTATGAAATATGATATTCTGATCCGAAATATGTCTAGAAATACAACCTTGTGATTTTATATTTAGAGGACTTGTATCAGCAAAAAAAGATTTACTTTTTCTGCATACCATCATTATTGCCAACATTTATCAGTCAATTCATCAATTAAGACCTCCTTAAAACCTTCACTCATTTGATACTTCAATAGCTATCATTTACAAAATTTTCATAATATTATAACTCTCCTATTATTTTGCCTCCTCCACCTCCTCTCCATTCCACATCCTTTATGTACATATATAAGAATATTTAGATTTTAGTACAACATGCTTATATGTAACATTAACTATAATTTCACTATTTACTTATGTGTTCATATCAAAGTTGCCACTTGTGTCAAAGTAACTAAATTATTTATATCTTGAGCTACAGATTTTGAAATTAAGACCCGCTTGATGTTTTTGAAACTAGACTAAAATATATTTTTACCATAAAAATTTTAGAATTTCTACTTAATCCAATCAATACATTCAAAATTGCCCCTATTCTACTACTTGATAGTTTCAACCTTTCTTCACTGAAAATTAACTATCTCTTAGTAAGGGTTTCAGATGATGTTTCCATTTAATAATTTTAAAAATAGACCCATTAAGAATTTAGAAATATAAATTTCATTCCTAATAATTTTTTTTACAGTTTTTGATGATTTCCAAAGTCAGAATAGGGGAACTGAAACGCCCTGAATAATTTATTCTTGTTTCTATAAATATCTAACACAAATCTATATATGCTTCACTAGTTGAGTGTTCTGGGTGTGTGTGAGAGGTCTTGGGTTCAATTCCCACTTTGGAAATTTTTGTTATTTTTTATCCAAGCCTTACCCTTATTGAGTGGGCTTATAGAAAATTTTCTATTAAATAATATCAGAATAAGCCTGCTGGTTCGAGTGGTAAGGGGGTTAGTGTGTTGGAGGTCTTGTGTTTGAATCCCTGCATTGGCGAGGGTGTTAATTTTTTCTCGGTTGTCTGATGAAGTTTTGGTGGAGTTAGGATTCTGAAAAATGTTTGTTAGTGGGTTAGAGGGGAGTTAATAGAGGGATTTAGTGGATATTCTTACTTTTTAATTATTATTTTTTCAAATTTTTCTCTCTCTTCTCCCCAAATTTTCCCTCTGACATTTTATTCAAATTTTCTTTCTGGTTTCTGACGTTTTCCCTCTTCGATAAAATCATTAATTTGTTCTCCTTCTTTGATTCTATTGGTGGTCCTATCGTTTAATCGTGCCTTTGGTTTGTGGGGTTCTCTAATCAATTGGTAAGTGAGTTTTGTGTGTCTATGACTTTTGTTTGGGATTTTGGCGATGTCAATCTATAATGATTGATTAGTGGTAATTTGTGTTTAGGAGCAGAATGTGGAGTAGGGAATTGCACTTCAACGATTTAGTGCACGTTAGAGGCGATTTTTCATCGGTGGTAAGTCAGTTCTATGTTGATTCTTGTGTCGAATTTGTTAACCAATCCACTAAATCAATGTTGGGTACTCTATTTTTAGGTTTTCGAAGGCTCGGTTTGTTTTTGCATCGAAATCGTAACAGGTGTGTACCCCTTATGTAGAAAATTGAGCTTCGGTGAAAGTCGAAAAACCATACTTTCGACGCCACACAGGCGTGTGCCTGGCAGTGTGGTTGGCCGTGTGCGAGACACAGCCGTGTGGTTGATGAGGGCATGGAAGTGCGCAAGACACGGGCGTGTGCACCAACACGAGCATGTCACATGGGCGTGTGGGTTTGGGCCAGGTTGTGTGAGCCACACTGGCAAGGCTAATCTAGGAGTGTGGGCCACACGGGCAAGTGGGCCTATATTTCTAGAATTTTCCCTAGGGTTGTTCGGGTCGTTCCGATCGACTGTGGGCCTACCGTATGGTCAAAAAGTGTAACAGCTTGATTTAGGGGCTAGTCGGAACAGTTATCTCAGGATCACTAATCCGGGGTCAGAGAAAATTTATTTTAATTTTATTTTATGAATTAGAGCATGATTATATAAGTGCATGAAAATTTTGCTGCTTTAATTTTAGCGATTTCAAGCTTAATCGCGAAAAAGGACTAAATCGCATAAAGTGCAACAGTTCTATTTTATAAGCTAAAGGTGCCTAATAGCCATAGAATATTAATTTGGAGTCTTTAAAGTGCAATTAGACCCCTAAGACTAGAGTGGTCGGCCATAGGAGACAAGAATTGACAAAATTGGTCAAAGTTGGTAAAAGTTGGTGACTAAATTGACTTGTATTAATAAAATAAAGAAAGAAAAGATATCATCTTTTCTCTCCATCTTCCTCCATCGAAAATAGCAAGCAAAATAAGGGTTTTGAAAGCTCAAAATTTCAGCAAACTCATCTCCATTCAAGTAAGTGATTTTAAAGGCTTTTCTTGAAGATAGTTGTACTTTTAGAACCCCTAGAGCTTAAGCTTTCTAATAAGGGGACTATCTTGCAATATGGTGAAAAGATTGGAGTTTTGCCAAGAGAACTTTCATTGGTATTTTCTGCATTTTTATGGAAGAAAATGAGTCACAGTTGCTAGATAAACAATTTTTTGAAAGGTGTTACTATGAAAACACCTAAATGAACCTTTTTATAAAGGTTGTAAAATTGGTAGTAAATGTGTCAAATGTTGGGTTTTGAAGATAGCCATAAGAGAAATAAATGTTCACCTAGGCTCATTAAAGGTAGAAATTTGATTATAATTGATTTCTGAGCCTAGGGGTAAAATGGTCATTTTGTCAAAGTGTAAGGGCAAAATAGTAATTTTGCCAAAGCATGATTATTAAAATGCTTTTATTAATGTGATAATTAAAATGAGCTAATTTGCTATTATAGAGCAAGAAGAACCAAGAATCAACCTTGATCGGGGCAAGAATAAAGTCTCGGACTAGATTGAAGATCTAGCTTACTTTGAAATCGAGGTAAGTTTGTATGTGATAAATTCAACAATTATGTCAGCATGCTTGGGAATGTTTAATATTATGATGATACATGATATTCTATTAATTGAGTAATTGATGTTGAATGAGTAAGTTGAGATATTGAAGTCCTAGTTGGACTATTATGAATGTGAAAACACTATCATTGAGACATGAGATGGATGAGGTCCTGTATAAGACCATGTCGGGGACATGGCCTCGGCACCAAATTGAAATCCCGTGTAAGACCATATCTAGGATATGGCTTCGGTATTGAATTTGAGAATCGTATAAGACCATATTCGGTATATGGCATTGATGCTTGATGTGAGAATTCCGTATAAGACCATATCTGGGATATGGCATCGGCACTCAAAGGTGACCCCATGTAAGACCACATCTAGGATATGGCATTGGCTTCACACTTATAATAATGATGATGAGTATGCGTCTTTGAGTATCCCTAGTGATTAATGGGATAAGTAGATAAGCTTGGAAATGGAAATGAGATTAGTACTAAAGTCATGTGATTGAAAGAATACAGGTACCCGTGAGAAATTCATGAGAATGCTACGATACGTGGCATGGTATGTTATAGATAAGAACAAGTACGAGTAAGTTATGGCAAAGTATTTATGACCTTGTGTGGTTATCCAATGCCATGGATTGATGTCATTATGAACTTATTGTTGCTATTTATTTTCATGCAAACTTACTAAGCCTTGTGCTTACCCCTCTCATTTCTCTTTTCCTTGTAGTATTGCCAAGATAACTCGGGGATCGTGGGACGCAGGAGTTCGGAAATCACACTATCAACATCACTTTGGCATAACAATTTAGACTTATTTTGAGTATGGCATGTATAGGACTTGGGTGTTTTGTTAGGTCATAATTGTTAGCCAAAGTGTTGGCTGCGTATGTTATCAAAGTAATTTTGTAAATGGTCATTGGAAACGGGCCAACACTTGATAAGTTTATATATATTCATTGATAATGAAATTATGAAGTTTATGCTTGTGTGAATGCTTTGAATTGAGTTCTTGGATGTGCCTTTGGGTCATGAATGATGTTTATATGAGTTGGAGTAGTATGTTTACTATGCAGGGTGGCATTTGGCTTGGAATATAGCCTTTTTATGTCCACACAGGTAGAAACACGGGCGTGTGTCTAGGCCGTGTGGGACACATAGTCAGTCCCATAGGCATGTTGATCGACCGTACGTCCCTTGCATGCTAGGTTTACAAAGTCAGGATGCTTAGTAGTAAACACACGGACAGAGACACGACCGTGTATCTCAGCCATGTGGAACGCACAGCCTTGGCCATGGGCGTGTGCCCAGGCTGTGTAAAGTCTTCACTTTAAATGTGGAATTTAATTTGACACACAGTCTAAGGACATGGGCGTGTGCCTTGGCCGTGTGACCTTAGTGAGGTGATGACGTCATAAACAGAATGCCAAGGTTTTGGCACACGGGCTAAGACACGGGCGTGTCGAGGCCATGTGAGGGACACGGGCTAATGACACAGACGTGTGTCTGGCCGTGTGAAATAAGTCAGTGTCGACCACGGGTGAAGAACACGGGCATGTCTCAAGGGCACACGGGCGTGTCCCTTGAACAACATGGGCGTGTGGCCCCTGTTTGGAAAAAAATTTTTCTAAGTAAAAGTTCTCGGTTTAATTTTGAAACCTCCCGGAAGTATATTTAGGGCCTCATAGGTCCAAAATGAGTAGGTTTTAAGTTTAAATGGAAAGTTTTTAAGTTGCAGTGAAATTTTATAGCCCGATGTATTATGTTTAAGCAAGTTAAGTTAGATGATGCCTTGTATTCGGTTCTGGCTTCGAACACAGATAAGGGTATCACATTTATTGGTATCAGAGCTACAGTTTAGTTGATTCTAGGACTAACATAGCGTAAGTATGAGTCTAGCTATGCATGCCATACGTAAGAGTATTTGAGTAATGATAGTGTGACGACTCCTGACGATTTGAATTGTGTTTTTATATAGTCATGGATCTCGATCAGACTACAGCTGATGATGCTGCAAGTAATGCACCGGCTCTCACGCAAGGGACTGCGCCAATTGAGAGTAGACCTGAGACTATGGGTCAGGGAGAAGGGGCTCGAGAAGCCTTTCTCCAAATGATGAGAAACTGGTATACCGAGTACATACGAGCAAATCCTAATGCTCAACCCCCTCCACCCCTACTTATTCCTCAACTCGCCCCGGTAACTCCTCAAGTGGTTGAGGTAGTGAGAAGAGAAAGGCCTCAGGTCGATAAGATCCGGAAACAAGGAGCCGAGGAATTTTGAGCTAGTAAGGATGATGATCCGGAAAGGGCAAAATTCTGGCTCGAAAATATCATCAGTGTATTCGATGAGTTGTCATGCACGCTTGATGAATGCATAAAGTGTGCAGTATCTCTTTTGAGAGATTCGGACTATCGGTGGTGGAATACCCTTGTGTCGGTGGTACCAAGGGAGAGAGTTAGCTAGGAAATCTTCCAAGAGGAATTTTGGAATAAGTAAGGCTTAGTAAGTATGCCCGAGAGTGCGTGTCTACTGAGGCCATCATGTGTAAAAGGTTTGAGGACGGGCTAAATGAAGATATCCGTTTATATGTTGGAGTCCTCGAATTAAAAGAATTTGTAGTGTTGGTGGATAGAGCTTGTAAAGCCGAAGAGTTGGCTAAAGAGAAAAGAAGAGCTGAGATTGAGTCCCGTGACTCGAGGAAAAGACAACTGAATAAGTCATTCCAATCCTCATCTAAGAAATCGAGGGATTTCGCTACTCGATCAGCCACTTCAGCCGGGTTTTCAAACCTAAGTAAGGGCAAATAGTTTTTGGGGTCTAAAACGCAGACCACATCAGTTGCTAGTGTCGGCAATGCCCGAACGAGTAGACCAGAGTGCCCACAGTGTGGCAAACGTCGTTCCGGTGAATACCGAGCAAGCAAGAAGGCTTGTTTCAAGTGTGGGTCTCTAGACCATTTTGTCAGAGATTGCCCTTAGGTGGGTGAGAAAGAGAAGTCTCAAAATGCAAGACCGGGAAGTATTGCTAGAGGAAGACCACAAAGAAACCCGAGAAATGAAATGGGTAGAAAGAATTTATCTAAAGAGCAGACTGAAAAAGTTAAGGGTAGAGCACCGGCGAGAACATATGCCATTCGTGCTCGCGAAGAGGCGTCCTCCCCCGACGTGATTACGGGTGCATTTTCTCTCTATAATACCCATGTTATAGCTTTAATTGATTCGGGATCTACCCACTCATACATATGCATAAAATTAGTCTCTAGCATGAGCATGCTTATAGAGTCTACTGAATTTGTAATAAGAGTGTCTAATCTTCTAGGAAAGTATGTGTTGGTTGATAGAGTATGCAAAGGTTGTCCTTTGATGATTAGGGGTCATTGCTTTCCGGTTCATCTTATTTTATTGCCGTTTGACGAGTTTGATGTCATCCTTGGGATGGATTGGTTAGCTACTCATGATGTGATAGTAAATTGTGGGAGAAAGTTTATTGAGTTAAAATGTGAAAATGGGGATCTTATTCATGTTGAATCAAATGAGCAAGATAGATTGCCAGTAGTGATATCTTCATTATTGACTCAGAAGTATTTAAGAAAAGGGTACGAAGCTTACCTTTCCTTTGTGATGAATACTAAAGAGACTGAGATGAAAATTGAGTCAGTACCCATAGTATGAGAGTATTCAGATGTTTTCCTGGAAGAATTGCTAGGGTTACCTCCAGCTAGAGAGATCAAATTCGGGATTGAGCTAACTCCAGGTACCGCCCCCATTTCTATTGCTTCATATAAAATGGCTCCAATCGAGCTAAAAGAGTTGAAAGCACAGTTTAAAGTACTAACAGATAAAGGTTTCACAAGACCGAGTTACTCTCCATGGGGTGCTCCCGTATTATTCGTGAAGAAGAAAGATGGTTCCATGAGATTATGCATAGACTATCGGCAACTAAACATGGTAACTGTGAAGAACAAGTACCCGTTGCCAAGAATTGGTGATCTGTTTGATCAATTGAAAGGAGCCACGTTATTTTCCAAGATAGACTTAAGGTCTGGGTACTATCAATTGAGAGTCAAGGACTTGGATGTGCCGAAAATAGCATTTCGAACGAGGTATGGCCACTATGAATTTTTGGTCATGCATTTTGGTCTAACGAATGCCCCTACTATTTTCATGGACTTAATGAATCGCATTTTTTAGCCATATTTGGATAAATTTGTCGTGGTTTTCATCGATGATATATTGATCTACCCTCAATACGAGAATGAGCATGCCGAGCATTTGAGAACAATTTTGCAAATTTTGAGGGATAAAGAATTGTATGCCAAGTTTAGTAAAAGTGAATTTTGGCTGAAGGAAGTTGGATTTTGGGGCACATTGTCTTGAAAGATGGAATTAGAGTCGACCCGAGTAAGATTTCAGCAATTGTTGAGTGGAAACCACCGAGGAATGTAACCGAGGTTAGGAGTTTTCTACGCCTAGCCAGTTACTATAGACGTTTTGTCAAGGGATTTTCCGTGATAGCTACTCCGATGACGAGGTTGCCACAGAAAGATGTGAAGTTTGAATGGACAGAGAGGTGTCAACAGAGTTTTGAGAAACTAAAGGCGCTGTTGACTGAGGCTCCTATTTTGGTACAACCTGAACCAGGAAGAGAATTTATGGTTTACAGTGATGCATCCCTGAATGGGTTGGGCTGTGTACTTATGCAAGAGGGCAAGGTGATAGCATATGCTTCTAGACAGTTAAAGCTACACGAGAAGAATTACCCGACCCATGACTTAGAGTTGGTTGCCATTGTGTTTGCATTAAAGATTTGGAGACACCATTTATATGGTGAGAGGTGTCGGATATTTACCGACCGTAAAAGCCTAAAATATTTGATGACTCAAAAGGAATTAAATTTGAGGCAACGAAGGTGGTTGGAGTTGATCAAGGATTATGAGTTAGTGATTGACTACCATCCAGGAAAGGCGAACGTAGTCACCGATGCTTTGAGCAGAAAATCATTGTTTGCGCTTAGAGACATGAATAGAAAGATGGTTTTGTTGGATGATGGTTCTATTCTAGCCGAGCTAAGGGCTAGACCATTATTTCTCTAAGAGATTTGTGAAGCTCAGAGTGAGGACAGTAACTTACAAGGCAAAAGAATTTTATGTGAGTCAAATGTTAAGTCAGACTTTCGGGTAAGTCTTGACAGATGTTTAATGTTTTGAGATAGGGTCTGTGTACCCAGAAATGATGAGCTCATTCAAAAGATTTTGCGTGAAGCGCATAACGAATGTTTAACTATGCACCCAGGTAGCACAAAGTGTACAATGACTTAAGAAAGTGGTATTGGTGGCCTAGTATGAAGAAAGACATTTCCGAGTTCGTGTCGAGATGCCTAATTTGTCAGCAAGTGAAGGTTGAACACCAAGTACCTTCGGGTCTACTTGAGCCCATTATGGTTCCTGAGTGGAAATAGGATCGTATTACCATGGACTTCGTGACGGGTTTACCGTTGGCGCCGAAAAAGAAAGATGTCGTGTGGGTCGTAGTCGATAGACTTACGAAGTCGGCCCATTTCATACCAGTATGAGTCGATTACTTGCTCGATAAGTTGGCTAAACTATACGTGGCAGAAATAGTAAGACTTGATGGAGTACAATTATCGATCATTTCGGATAGAGATCCGAGATATACGTCACGATTTTGGAAAAAGTTATAAGAGGCCTTAGGCACAAAATTGAGTTTCAGTACAGCTTTCCATCCGCAAACTGACGGGCAGTCAGAAAGAGTAATACAGTTACTCGAAGACATGCTTCGATGTTGTGTTTTGGAATTCCAAGGTAATTGGGAGAAATACTTACCGTTGGTGGAATTTGCTTACAACAACAGTTTCCAGTCAAGTTTGAAAATGGCGCCTTATGAGGCATTGTACGGGCGTAAGTGTCGAACGCCTTTATATTGGACAGAACTTAGAGAGAATCAAATACACGGGGTCGATTTAGTCAGGGAAACTGAAGAGAAAGTAAAGGTGATATGTGAATGTCTAAAAGCGGCCTCAGATAGACAAAAGTCCTATTTGGATTTCAAAAGGAAAGAGATTGAGTTCCAAGTAGGTGATAAAGTGTTTTTGAAAGTATCATCGTGGAGAGAAGTCCTCAGATTTGGCCGGAAAGGCAAATTGAGTCCATGTTTTATCGAACCTTATGAAGTTACCAAGAGCATAGGACCAGTAGCTTATCGTTTGGCCTTGCCACCTGAGTTGGTTAAGATTCATGATGTTTTCCACGTATCCATGTTACGACAATACCATTCGAACCCTTCACATGTGATTGTGCCATCAGAGGCAGAGATTCAACCTGACATGACTTATGGCGAAGAGCCGATTAAAATTTTGGCACGGGAGGTCAAACAATTGAGAAACAAAAGTATAGCTCTTGTGAAAGTGCTATGGCAAAGACATGGAATAGAAGAGGCTACATGGGAGCCCAAGGAGTCCATGAGAAACCAATATCCCAACCTTTTCACCGGTAAGATTTTTGGGGACGAAAATCCTTAAAGGGGAGAATTGTAATAGCCCGATTTAGGGGCTAGTCAGAATAGTGATTTCGGGATCACTAATCCGGGGTCAGAGAAAATTTATTTTAATGTTATTTTATGAATTAGAGCATGATTATATAGGTGCATGGAAATTTTAGTGCTCTAATTTTAGCGATTTCAAGCTTAATCGCGAAAAAGAAGTAAATCGCATAAAGTGCGAAAGTTCTATTTTATAAGCTAAAGGTTCCTAATAGCCATAGAATATTAATTTGGAGTCTTTAAATTGCAATTAGACCCCTAAGAATAGAGTGGCCGGCCATAGGAGACAAGAATTGACTTGTATTAATAAAATAAAGAAAGAAAAGATATCATCTTTTCTCTCCATCTTTCTCCACCGAAAATAGCAAGAAAAATAGAGGTTTTGAAAGCTCAAAATTTCAGCAAACTCATCTCCATTCAAGTAAGTGATTTTAAAGGCTTTTCTTGAAGATAGTTGTACTTTTAGAACCCATAGAGCTTAAGCTTTCTAATGAGGGTACTATCTTGCAATGGAGAAAAGATTAGAGTTTTGCCATGAGAGCTTTCATTGTTATTTTCTGCATTTTTATGGAAGAAAATGAGTCATAGTTGCTAGATAAACAACTTTTGTGAAAGGTGTTACTATGAAAACACCTAAATGAACCTTTTTGTAAAGGTTGTAAAACTGGTAGTAAATGTGTCAAATGTTGGGTTTTCAAGATAGCCATAAGAGAAATAAATGTTCACCTAGGCTCATTAAAGGTAGAAATTTGATTATAATTGATTTCCGAGCCTAGGGGTAAAATGGTCATTTTGCCAAAGTGTAAGGGCAAAATAGTAATTTTGCCAAAGTATGATTATTAAAATGCTTTTACTAATGTGATGATTAAAATGAGCTAATTTTCTATTATAGAGCAAGAAGAACCAAGAATCAACCTTGATTGGGGCAAGAATAAAGTCTCGGACTAGATTGACGATCTAGCTTACTTTGAAATTGAGGTAAGTTTGTATGTGATGAATTCAACAATTATGTCAGCATGCTTGGGAATGTTTAATATTATGATGATACATGATATTCTATTAATTGAGTAATTGATGTTGAATGAGTAAGTTGAGATATTGAAGTCCTAGTTAGACTATTATGAATGTGAAAACACTATCATTGAGACATGAGATGGATGAGGTCCCGTATGACATGGGCGTGTGCCCAGGCCGTGTCAAGTCTACACTTTAAATGTGGAATTTAATTCGACACACGGTCTAAGGACACGGGCGTGTGCCTTGGTCGTGTGACCTTAGTGAGGTGATGACATCATAAACAAAATGCTAAGGTTTTGGCACACGGGCGTGTGTCTGGCCGTGTGAAATAAGTCAGTGTCGACCACGGGTGAAGAACATGGGCATGTCTCAAAGGCATACGGGCACACGAGCGTGTGGCCCCTGTTTGGACAAAATATTTTCTAAGTAAAAGTTCTCAGTTTAATTTCGAAACCTCCCGGAAGTATGTTTAGGGCCTCGTAAGTCCAGAATGAGTAGGTTTTGAGTTTTAATCGAAAGTTTTTAAGCTGCAGCGAAATTTTATAGCCCGATGTGTTATGTTTAAGCAAGTTAAGTTATGTGATGCCTTATATTCAGTTTCGGCTTCGAACACAGTTAAGGGTGTTACAGAAGAGGTTAAGCGTGTGGACACCAGAATAGGGACCGTGAGAAAGGCAAGAATAAGAGGGATTCAGAGCCCTCTAGTTCAGTTTAGAGGCCTAAGAAACGGGACAAACCTGATGAGCCGGTTAGAGTGGGGGTTCCTGTTCCTCTTACTGGGATTCAGTCATGTAGTGACTGTGGTAGGCACCATCCAAGCGAGTGTTGGTAGAGGCTAGGGGCTGGTCTGAGGTGTGGGTATTTGGAGCACCATATTCAAGAGTGTCCTCAGCGGGCTGATCAGACGCAAGCTTCGAGACCGGGTTCTACTGTAACACCCCTTACCCGTATTTGATGCCGAAATTGGGTTAAAGGCATTACTAGACTTAACCTGCTTAATCAAACAAAATCGATCATAAATTTTCATTCAAATTTAAATTTTTTCATTCATAATCATATTGCCCCTATTACGGGCCTACGAGACCCGAAACATACATATAGGGAGGTTCGGGACTAAACCAGAAGCTTACGAACACTTAGAAAACTTTTGCTCAAAACACGGCCACACGCCCATGTGGGAAGGAACACGCCAGTGTGGGCAGGCCGTGTGGTCACACACGCCCATGTCCCTAGTCTGTGTGGATTTTATTTTTTTCATTTCAAACCTACAGGGGTTTTCACACGGCCTGGCACACACACGAGTCTATAACGCCCCAAAATGCCGAAACCATAATTTCTGTGCACTGAAGTTGGTATGTATGAGTAGCACTTGGAATATTAATTTTAAGGTATTATCAGGATTATTTGAAGTCTTAGAGATAAGGAAAACCATAGGGAAAAATTTAATTTTTGCCTTAGTGGACCCTAGTCTCAGGTATTAGGCCTCTTAAACAGATTAAGGGAAAATAGGACACAAATGGGCTTGTGGTCCAATGGTAAGTGGCGTCACTTGGGGAGCTATAAGGTGGCGTGATTGTTAGCTGAAGAGGTCCAAGGTTTGAGGCTTCGGATTGGTATTTTGGGGAGTGTTTATTTTGCAGAGTGGACGGCCAGAGTTGTGTTAGTTTTGAACTCTTGCATTGGAGTGTTTGAGTGGTCTTGTGAACTGATAGTGGAGGAAATTTCGGATGAGATAAAGGGGTTATCAGGGAGAAAAGTTAGGAGATGAGGAGTGTGGATGAGTTGGTACCGAATAGGACTCTGAGGAAAGGCATTTTCGGCTTGTGGCTATAAAAGGAGAGTGTTGAATCCTTTGAAGGGTTCTTTGAGTTGCCGTTATTCTTTTTTTCCCCTCAACCGGTTCCTCCTATAGCCAAATTATCCCATTGCCAAAATCTCTTATAGCCGAATCCCTTTTTGCCGAATTCGCTCATAGCCAAACTCTTCTATTGCCGAAGTACCATCATCTTCTCTTACCGAAATCCCTATTAGTGTCGAATCTTTGTTGTTGTTCCTCCATCACAAATCGATTGTTACCTACTCTCAGTTAAGGTTAAAAGCTGAATCTCATTCAGTAGCTATCTAGGCTGCAGGATCAAAGGTTGGGTTCGATAAGTGTTCAGTTAACCGCCTTAGTGTGTTTTGGTTAAAAGCCGAAGGGCTATCTAATTTCTCATTGCCGCTAACCTTGTATTAACAATGGTAGGATTCAGAGATCGCAAGCGTGGTAGGATCGTTAGCAAGTGGTAAGTGTACTCGTCTCGATTATGATTTAAGTAAGTGGCCGACTGTAAGTATAATCTATCAGGGTGACTTGTGTGGATTATGAGTCGCTCAAATTTTGATGGTGTATATGTAACACCCCAAACCCAGTCAATGCGCCATGACCGAATCTGGTATGCCACAGAGGAAAACATTTTGAAGAAAATTGAGTTACCGATTTAATTTTAAAAAAAATAGGTGCATGATAGTTTACTTTTAAAATCCCGTAAGTAAATCTTTTAAAACTAAGTTGACAATCTCGAATTATTACTTTGTAAACCGTTTGCATTTGAGAGTAGAAACTTCAATTTGTAAAACATTTAAGTTGTCGAAAAACACTTAAGTTGAAATTTTACTATCAACGATTTTTATTATTACCCGATGGTGAGATTTTGAAAACTATTTCGTTTTGTAGTTTAGAAAACTTCGTGCTCAAATAATATATAATCATATAATTTCTAAGCCATATTTAAAACATATCCAAAGCATATAAATAATCCAAAATCGTAATTTAAATGGCCTTATTACAAACCCAAAATAAATATGAAACCAAATTTAAATAAGGTAAAGTACCCAAACCAAAGTTTGTGTAGAACCAAATTTATTTAATGCATGGCCACCTCGAGTTCATCCGGCTCCTCATCCGCGATCTACGAGTCACCTGAAAAGATAAGGGAGAAGGTGAGTCACCAAGACTCAGTGCATAAATCCTTCCCCCGGTTAATACAACATACTTACACAATTTATAACCAAGCAATGTATATATTTATATATATAAAATGCACCCAACCTAGCCATCCATAACTCCTTTTCTACCCCGTGTGGTACCAAACCACTAGTGGTGCCAAACCACTGGTGGTGCCAAACCACTGGTGGTGCCAAACCACTGGTGACCCAAAGTCACGATATCCAATAATGTGATACCAAATCACTGGTGACCCAAAGTCACGAATAATCAAGTTGTGGGGCCAACCCACGTGTGATACCAAATCACTGGCGACGATCCCAATACATCAAATGTGGGGCCAACCCACGGTGGTGCGAAACCACTGGGACGAGTCGCTATGAGGTGCCAAACCTCTGGTGTCCCAAAGACACGAAATATCAACGATCTAGGTGTGGGGCCAACCCACGTGTGATACCAAATCACTGGCGACGATCCCATATCTCAAAAGTGGGGCCAACCCACGGTGGTGCTAGACCACAGGGACAAGTCGCTATGAGGTGCCAAACCTCTGGTGTCCCAAAGACACAAAATATCAACGATCCAAGTGTGGGGCCAACCCACGTGTGATACCAAATCACTGGCGACGATCCCATATCTCAAAAGTGGGGCCAACCCACGGTAGTGCTAGACCACAGGGACAAGTCGCTATGAGGTGCCAAACCTCTGGTGTCCCAAAGACACGAAATAAATGTGGTACCAAACCACTGGAGGTGCCAAACCTCTGGTGTCCCAAAGACACGGGTATCAAGTCCTTCCCCCTCCTCTCATATCACCCATCACAATGGAATATCATGCAAATCATGCCATCATGCTATATTATGAATCACATAGCAAATATATCACATATCATGGTATTAAACAACATATAGTAACACATATCGAAACGGACTTACCTGAATCCTTGCTCATACCCATACGGTATCATGTCATGATCTTTATAGTTTTCAGCTTTTCACATATTTATGTTATTAATATATATATATATATCTACTAAGTTATAAAGTGTGTAAGTTACACACCTGTCACCAACGAAAATACTAAATCCCAAAGACTTGATCTACTGCACTAGATCACCTTGTCCTACAATCAGCCAACACCAAACTATAAACATAACCATTCGTCCAACATCATATCTTAATCTCGTTAGCCTTCGATTTCACATCCTCTTAAAAATAATAAACCATCATAAATCCTTACCCTTTAACTTACCAACTTCGTTTGCTAAAGAATACGATTAGATCGATTGCTTCCAAAGTCCCGAGGAGCCTAAAAGAATTTAGTCCCTATGAAAGGTTAGAACTTTGCAAACAAATGCCCAAAATTCGGCCTTTGCCCTTGTGAAAAAAACAACAAAGAAAAGAGAAAAGGAAAAAGAAGATTCGGCCAAGACACTTACCTATGTTCAAAACCGATTGAAGAAAACCCAAAGAAGACCTATCCTTGATAATATTCGGCCAAGACAAATCAAAAATGGTATGGGGAGTTTCGGCAATATGATTAAATGGTCAAAGGAATTTCGGCTAGAGTGGAGAAAGAGAAAGGGAAAAGAAAGAAAAAAGGAAGAACTTGAAATGGGAGAGATGTTTTCGGTTTTGAGCAAAAGTGGAAGAAAAGAAAAGAGGAAAGGGAAAAAGGAAGGTTCGGCCAAGAGAAGTGAATATCGAAAGAAAGAAAAGAGAGAAATGAGAGAAAGAGGTTCGGCCAACACCTAGTTTACCAAAGAAGAAAAGTGCACAAAAATGCACAAGGTTCAAATGTAGTTTCGGTTTCATGAGGAACAATGAAATAAAGAAAATAGGATTTGGTTTCAACAAAAATGAGAGCTAAAATAAAAAGCAAAGATGCACCTAATGCTTAAGGAACATTCGGCTAAGGAGAAAGGCTTTGGAGAGGAAATGAAAAATGCAAAATGGTGCACAAAATGCAAAAGTACTAACCAAATCCCCCCCATACTTCCTATCAACAATCGGCCACCCCCCTAGCCACACATGCCGTCCACATACATGGACTTCCAAGTCAAACCTATCCACCCAACACTTTCCAAAACCAAATACCTTATATCATGCCTTATGCTCTCCCATTAGCCTTAAAACCATTGATTTCTTTCCCAAACATCAAACTTACCTTAAACTAATATTCAACTTGCCATAAAGAAATAATTGAAAGTCCAACCTACCGTATGTAAAGCTTGACCGTCCATTAATACTAGGATACATAAAAAATAAAGTCTTCAAAATGCTAATCATGCTACTCGAACCTCTATCCTCAAGTTACCCTTCATGCATCCTAACCACCTTGCCACTAACTCCTCATGTGCTTAATTTAACACTTAAATTAACTTAAGTGTCAAGTTCACCTAATCCATTTCACTAAGTTTTTAATACTAAAAATTATTCTAGCTTAGCTAATAATTCCAAGCCTTCACTAGACTATACTAACTCATGAATTATGCACGAACGCATAACCCCTAAATCTAGGATATTACAGTATGTGTGGTGCAGATCTAGGGATACTCGTGAATAGTAGCAAAGGAAGGGCTACTAGAACCGGTGGCACACGGTTCAAGACCAAGGATAGTATAGCACGTCACAGTAACCAGGTGTGTACAAACACTACACACAGAGGATATCAGAAATGCCGGAAAGCCAAAAAGCCAAAAGTGGCTAATTGGGCTCGGTGGGCCCTGAGGCTAAGTTTGATGAAATTGATTAATTTGGTTATATGAATTGAGTTAGTCATGCATGTTACATGATCTGGAATTGTTTTGGGCCTAATAGGCCATATGAATGAGATCTGGGCCTAATGGGCCATAAGGATATGATTTGGGCTTAACGGGCTATATGAACTTGAAATGGGCTTGATGGGCTTTATAGGGACGTAGACAAGTATACTAGGGTTTGATGGACTTTAGGCCTAGTTCTGAACAACTCTTAAACTGCATAAGACTTAATTTAATAATCAACATGTCCGGGGACAAGTCGTAGGGTTAGAGTGTGGCAATGGACATATGCATGTCTAGGGATCTTGGTACTTAAGCGGTCCTAGCGACCGACCTCCTCTTCTCTGGAATCCTACCTGATGCGTAGTGTTTGTTCACTTTAACCGCAAGGACTTGTTAATGGGCCAAAGTTCATAACTAAAACCCGAGAGGGACCAAAATACCCCTAATTTGAAAAATTACCAAATACCCTTAGTTTTAAAATTACCAACATATCCTTATATTTGCAAAATTACTAAAATACCCCCAAATTGTAAAATTACCAGAATACCCTTGATTTTCAGAATTACCAAAACATCCCTGATTTACAAAATTTCCAAAATACCCCTATTTTGCAAAATTACCTAAATACCCTGTAGAGTAGATTTACGGAAATACCCTTGGGTAGTGAAATGACTAAAATACCCCTAAGTGTCGAATGTGTGAAAATGTGTATGTTGCATTCATGAAATATATGTTGCACTTAGGTGGGTTTTAATGATACGGAGGAAGATATGTGAGGATCGCATAATCGCTTGACGATCGTGGATCCACCGGTGGCTTTAAGCTCATTAAATGTATAGCAGCTTTGCTGCAACGTTTGAGTAGTGCCGTTGTTAGTGCTACCTTTAGAGTGTAGGGATGGGTGGGTTGATATTTATATCCCCACAGGAGTGTAGGGTTAGAAGGGAAATGGAGTGCAGGGTTGGATCTGGGATGGGTGCATTGCATTCATGTGATACTGATGTGTTGTGAGGTCATTGCGGGCTAAGGCCCAAGACCACCGTTTGTGATAGGGCTTAGGCCCAATGTGATAATTGTATATTGATTGTATTACCAAGGGTCGTACACACTGAGTTTCGAAACTCACCCCCTTTTTATTAAATGTTTCAAGTGATCCTCAGTAGACGGCTCGACGTGGAAGAGGACTCAGAGGTGGCCACACTACAAGTAGTTTTTAATTAGTTTGAAAGACTTAATTTTAATTACTTTGTTTTTGTTGGATTGTAATAAGGCCATGTATTCTCTGATTTGACTTTAGCTTTTGAGTTTTGTTATTAATGTTTCAACTGTTAGATTATTAAACTTGAATAAATATTTTTTTTTAAACTCTAAACATGGTTTTCGAAATGGCTATAACTTAAAAACATGGGCTTCCAATCTAGCTTACAAGATTCAAGGAATTTGGGCTTTTAGGCCTTAAATTTTGACTTTAACAAAAATCTCTTTGAATTATGCCTTTGATGTGACATTCCCGGATTCAGCCATAACGTCTGGGCCGGGTCTAGGGGTGTTACAGAGTCTATGGCCTGTGTCCCTCACACGGCCATGACATGCCCGTGTGTGAAAACCTTGACATTCTATTTATGATGTCAGCAGACATTTAGGGTCACACGGCCGAGTCACACGCCCGTGTGCTTGCCCGTGTGACGAACTTAATTTTTTCAATTAATGTGCAGACTTCACACGGCTGAGACACACGGTCGTATCTCTGCCCATGTGTTTTCTACTGGGCATCCTGTTTTGCTAAGTTTTGATGTAGGGGACACACGGCCAATCAACATGCCCACAAGGCAAACTGTGTGTCATACATGGCCTAGACACACGCCCGTGTGTCAACCCGTGTGGACAAATACAAGGCTATTTACCAAGCCATTTTCCACCATGAAAAGCAACCACACTTATACCATTTCCAGCAACACATAGCATAACAATAATACACCTTTACTATCCACAATCAAGACTTCCACACCTTCATTTCACATTACGTTTATCATGCATATACTTCCCACATTACTCATTCAATTGCGCAAGCTTGCACTTCATGAATTTCATCATCATTGAATATATATAACTTAACTAGTATTGGCCAATTCCAATGGCCATTTACAAAATGAAATAAGTAACATTAATGACCAACACATTGGCTAACCAATATGACTTATAACAAAATGACCAAGTTCCTATACATGCTATACCCAAAATAATCAAACTTCACTATACCCAAAAGAATAGCTTGATAGTGTGAATCGAACTCCGACGTCCTTCGATCCTCGAGCTAGCTTGACGATAGTACAAAAAAAAAAGGGGAAAAGAGAGGGAGTAAGCATAAAGCTTAGTAAGTCTGCATGTAATAGATAACAACATAAAATCTTGTAATAATATCCCCATATTACATTATGAATTAACATAAAATCCTCAAGCAACATTGACATGGCTTACTCATGCTCGCTCTTACCAACCACATATCACATACAGGACTTATTTATCATGAATTTCGCATATGTACCTGTATCACTCCATCACATAACTTTAGCAGTTTTTCCATCTTCAACATAAACTTTAATACTTTACCCCGTTGAACCACTTGGAATATCGAAGGATACTCGGAAATTGTCACACACGTAGTAAGATGCCAATGCCATATCCCAAATATGGTCTTACATGGGATCTCATGTCAATGCCGATGCCATATCCTAGATATGGTCTTATACAGGATCTCAAATCGATGTCGACGCCATATCCCAGATATGGTCTTACATGAGATTGTATGTCGATGCCATGTCCCAGACATGGTCTTACACGATTTCATACCAAAGCCAGGTCCCAGACGTGGTCTTACATGGAATCACTATTCGATGCCGATGCCATATCCCAGATATGGTCTTACACAGAATCTCAATTTGGTGCCAAGGCCATATCCCAAATACGGTCTTATATGGGACCTTATCAATCTAATGTTGTGACAAGGGTATCATTTCTATTCCTAAGGTTCAACCAGGACTTCGACATAGTAAAACTTCATCATATTTTTCATCGAGACTTCATTAACCAATTTCATAAAAATAATATATATTTCATGTAATATCAAGCATTTAAATACATAATAACATAATGTTGATTTATTACACACAAACTTACCTCGGTACCAAAATATGGATAGTTGTTCAATTTAGTCCACCACTTTGTTCTTTCCTCGATTTAGGTCTAGACTTCGTGTTTCTTAATAATCAAACTTGAAAGTGAAACAAAACCCTAGCTATGGCTCCTTGCAATTTTTAGCTATGGAGGAGGAAGATGGACACCAATTTTGACTTCTTTTCCCCTTTTTATTAATTTATTAACCAAATGACCAAAATGCCCTTAGGGCCCTTCCTTGAGATTTTTCCCTTCCATGTCTTTTTTTTTCCATCATGAGATATAATGGTCTAATTACTAAATAAGGACCTCTAATAAATTTTCTAATGCTATCTCATACTTTAAACTTATAGAATCTCATATTTATCATTTTTTGTAATTTAGTCCTAAAAGATAAATTGATCACTAAATCATAAAATTTCTTCATGAAATTTTCACACAACCATGAAAACATATCATAAACCTCATAAAAACCATCAAACATATATTTCTACTTCAAATTTATGGTCTCGCAACCACTATTTCGACTAGGCCCTAAATCGGGTTGTTACATCTATACTGCCTCAAAAGGTAGTCCAGCAGCCACCTAGGGGCCGTAGACCAATTAGGGGTGGTAATGGTATGGGTCAAGGACAGACAGCACTGGGCAGAGGTGCAACTCAGACAGAGGCGAGGAAGCCTGCGCTGGTTTATGCTGCTCGATGCCAAGAGGATAGAGATGCTCCTAATGTTATCATTGGTA
Organism: Gossypium australe; assembly: GCA_005393395.2. Lineage (NCBI taxonomy): Eukaryota > Viridiplantae > Streptophyta > Magnoliopsida > Malvales > Malvaceae > Gossypium > Gossypium australe. Next base: position 62,263,886 of record CM016621.1, on the reverse strand, counting down.
TGTTCTTTATTTTTATGTACCTTATGCTGCTCTGATAGACATAGGTTCTACACACTCTTATATAGCTACTTCCGTTTCTGAAAACCTGGGGATTTCTATTGAGAACACCTCTAGTGAGGTTACTGTAAACGAAAAAATATATAGGATTTTCCTCTATAATTTATAACCTTTTTACTTAAATTTGTTGTTAAAATTAAGTAATTGTTTAATAAATTAATGAAAAATGTGAAAATATGAAATTAGGACATAGAAATTATTAAAATGTGATTTTATGCTTTATTATACAGTTTTTATGCATAAAATGGTTTATTTTGTATTAAATTGAGCATATTATATTTTTAAAACATGAAGTGGGCCATGCATGATTAAATTAAATAATAAAATATAAAATTATATTTAAATATTCATTTTTAGATATTTCATTAATAATTTGGGTTATAATTAATTATTTAAATTGGACAAATTTTATTCTTTGGTCCTCTAATTTATTGATTTATTTTGGACAGGTCTGATAGCTTTGTTGGATTACAAAACTGTCCAAATTGGAGACCAAGTAAACCCAATTTTTGGCTACACTTGGCTGTCCACATAAACCACTTTATGGTTTAATTGCACAAGGTCCTTGCAATGTTGAAGAAATTAGATATTTGTGTAACATCCTAAAAATAGGGGTCTGGCATTTTTGCGTTATTGCATGTGTTGTGCTTGATAAGCTTGTTATTTGGGTGTGTTTGGGAGTCCTGGGAACGCTCGGGTTCGAGCCCAAGCCCTAGTGAAATTTTGGTTTTTGGGCACTTTCGTGGGGTGAGCTAGTGGAAGCAGGACTTAAGTTTAATTGGTTTCATTTTGTTAAAACAAGGAAGCATGTAGCATTGTGGTGTGGCGTCACAAGGGGAACTTGGAGGAAGGGAGTTCGAGTCTCTCAGGCTACAAATTATGGCTTTTATTTTGTGCTAAGCAGGTGGAGGAAGTAGAGTTCAGCTCGGACTATGCAAGGAAGTTGGAGAATCAGTCAAATTAGTTTGAATGAGTTATGGAGAGTGAAGTAGGGAGAGATTCATGGAGAAAATCATGGGATTCGTGAGTGTGGGGAGTTGGCCGAATGTGGGGTTTGTGTAGGAGGAATTTCGGCCAAAGTTTTGGCTGCTTGGATGTACACATTCAGTAAAGTGAGGTAATGCCGTTTGTTTTCTGAAGGTGCTTTTGGTATGTTGTTTTGGCATTTTTTCGGCTAGATTAGTTTGGGGTCCTCTTTTTTGGCATTTCATTTCTTTGACTTTGGGTTGTACACTTTTCTTCCCTCTTTTTTTCTTCTAAGTGTGCTTGGCCGAATTTACTCGTGAGATTGACCACTCGTGAATTTGTCTTCCTCAGCTTTTCTTCTCCTCTCTTTAAACCGAATAGTCTCATCTCCTTTTATTCATTTTTCTTCACCATAGCCGAACCCCCTCCTACTCATTTACTTCTTCTCTCTTCTTAGAACAATAGCCACCCTACCTCTACTTGGATTTCTTTTACCGATTGCGTGGTAGCTTGAGGAGTGGTGTTTTCTCTTTAGGAGACGAATCTCTTCTTTTCCATTCGGCTTCTCTCTGATCAAAGGTAATGCTTCCTTCCCTTTTGTTCTTTACCTTCTTTTTTGCTCTCTTCTTTCTCTCTTGTAAGCCTAATCTCTCACTCTATTTCTTCTTGTCTAAGGCCGAACTAGAATACTTCTTTCCACCGTGAGTATCATCTGTTCTTTCTTTTGCATGAAAGTCGAAACTCATAGCAATTGCTGAATCTGTAGCACATTGGTAAGTTATATGACTGAATAGGGGGAGTGGTTGGTCGTTCTCCATTTGTAGGTTCATTCTGGCCAAAAGGCCATTTCTTTGTTATTCCTAAAATCACATCGCTAACTCGTGCTCTTCTTTAGGGACGTGTAACATTCCGAAATTGGGCCTAGGAGAATTGGGCCTTTTGGGCCCCAAGCGTAGGAACTTTTTAAATAATTTTGGGAGTAAGAGAACGGCTTTAATACAAGTTGGACTTATTAGGTGAGGGTTTTTGGAAGGCTAGGGGGCTTCTATGAAGTCCCGGGATCAAACTTTGGCTTTAGGGAAATTTTGGTTTTAGGTGAATAAAACCCTGGGAGTTAGTAGGTAGGCTTTAAGAATAAAATATGGAGAAAAATGACACAAGTGGAGTGTGTGGTGTAGTGGCAAAGTGACGCCACATAAGAGACAAGGGGGTGACGCCACAAGGAAGGAAGGAGGTCCAAGGTTCAAGTTGTAGCACTTGCATTTCTTTTAGATTATTTTTTTAAGTGGATTTAGACATTGGCCATAGACTTAGCTTTAGTTGGGCATGATTTTAGACACAAGAGGAGCTTGTGGCCTAGTGGCTAGGGCGTGGGTTATGCTACAAGAGACCCTGGGTTCGAATCTCATGACAAGCAAGGGAGTATTTATTTTGCGGACTGGACGGCAAGAGTTTGAGTTGGATTTAAACTCTGCTGATGGAAGGATCCCACATCGGAAAGATACAAAGAAGGAAGGTGAAAAGCTAGCTATATATAGAGCATTCTATGAGGAGAGTTAATATACCTTGGTGGGCGTTTGGGTGCAGATCTAGAGGATAATCGCCAATAATAGCGAAGGAAGGGCTACTAGAACATGAGGTACACGGTAAGGGTATGGTGAGGTTTCGATTTTTGATAAGTATGCGTTAAATCTTGGTAAATCGCTAGTAATGTCGATTGTAGGGTCGTGACTAAGGGGTTTGCAGCGCGCGTGGTTACCAGGTGTGTACAAACACTACACACACAATATCGACAATGCCGAAAAGCCGAAAGTGGCTAAATGGGCCCGGTTGGCCCTGAGGCTAAGAATTGATGAAATGGTTTGGTTGGTTGTACGAATTGAATTAGTCATGCATGATACATGAATTGGATTTGTTTTGGGCCTAATAGGCCATATGATGAGATTTGGGTCTAATGGGCCGTAAGGGTGTGATTTGGGCTTGATAGGCTTATGGGGACGTAGACATGTATGTTAGGGTTTATGAACCTTAGGCCTAGTTTGAACAACTCTTAAATTACATAAGACTTATTCTAATTAAACATGTCTGTGAACAAGTCGCAGAGTTGGAGTGTGGCAACGGGCGTACGCATGTATAGGATTGGATCTAGGAAGAGCTTGGTACTTAAGCGGCCCTAGTGGCCCACCTCCTCTTTTCTGGAATCCTACCTGCTGCGTAGTGTCTGTTCACTTTAGCCGCGAGGACTTGTTGATGGGCCAAAGTTCATAGCTAAAACCCGAAAGGGACCAAATACCCTTATATTCGCAAAATTCCTAAAATACCCTTATATTTATAAAATTTACTAAAATACCCCTAGATTTTTAAAGTACCAAAATACCCCTGATTACAAAATTACTAAAATACCCTTAGGTTGCAAAATTACCAAAATACCTCTGGTTTGCAAAATTACCGAAATACCCCTATTTTACGAAATTATCGAAATACCCTTTATTTGCAAAATTACTGAAATACCCCTAGGTTGCAAAATTACCGAAATACCCTTAGTTTGCGAAATTACTGAAATACCTCTAGTTTACGAAATTACCAAAATACCCCTGAGTAGTGAAATGACGAAAATACCCCTATGTGACGAACATAAGTTTATGGATGTTAGTTGTGTGTTTGATGCATTCATTTGATATTCTACTTAGGATGCATATGGGTGGGAATTATGGTATGGAGGAAGATTTGAGGATCACATGGCCGTATGGTATGGATCCAGGATCGCATAGCCGTATCGTATGGATCCACAGAAGGCTTTAAGCCCAACATATGATTAGCAGCTTTGCTGCAACTTCGATAGTACCGCAACCGGGCTACCCTTGGTGTGTAGCAGAGGGGTGGGTCGAGCTAGAATTCCCCACAGGAGTCATAAGGTTGGAAGGGAAATGGTGTGTGTAGCGGATGGATTTTTGGGGTGGGCTTTGCATTATTTGTTTATAAATGATAGAATATGATATGATATGAGATCATTGTGGGCTAAAGCCCAAGACCACCGATTTTGATAGGGCTTAGGCCCAATGTGAATATTTGCAAGTGATTTGATTGCCAAGGGTTGTGCACACTGAGTTTCGAAACTCACACCCTTTTAATTTAATGTTTCAGGTAATCCCGAATAGACGACTCGACGTGGGAGAGGACTCGGAGATGGCCACACTACAAGAGGCTTGAATTTTCATTTATTTGTTTCAAAATACATGTTTTTATTTATTTAATTTTTGGTGGATGTAATAAGGCCTTGTACTCCGTTTTGAGATTAATTGTTCATTTAATTATTAAACCTAAGTAAGCTTTTATGTTCAAACTTGGTTTCCGAAATACTTAAAATAATAAAATGGGTTTTTTATCTTTAATTAATAAGGCTAAAAGATTTTGGGCTTTTGGGCCTTAAATTTTTAATTAGCAAAACCGTTTTGAATTGTGCCTTTAATGTGACATTCCGGATTCGGGCCTAACTTCTAGGCCGGGTTTGGGGTGTTATAGGACGTAACTTCAAGGGAGTAAACCGAACATTCAGGCATATTAAGGAGTTACTATCGTTGTTGGTAAGTAGTGTGGTTGGGTTATCGATTTCCATTTTGGGATTTTCGAGCAACGAACTAACTGATAGTCTTGTATGCCCTTAGGTGATTCAGAGAGTGTCGTGGTTCGTATTCCAAATTAGGTGTGTAATCTCACACCTCTCTGAATGATTGCTTGTGATGTTGTGTGAAACGGCCAAAAGCTGAAAAGCCAGAAAACCGGCATCTGTGCCCACACGAGCGTGCGAGCGCTCGTAGTGGTAAAACGAAATATGAGTAATGACGGTAAGTCACGGAGAGTGCCACGAGCACTCTTGCAACTAAGGCTGTAACAGGCTTAACGGGCCCAATGGGCTTTTCGGCCCACATGGGCGAAATTGTTGAAAAACTGTCAAAGGATAAGTGTGGTTGTGAAATCTAGAAATCTGAGACCGAAATCATGCGAAATAGGCCACACGAGCATGTGGGCCCCCTTGGGCCTAAATGGATTTAAGGCCCATTAGCTCCGTAGAGACCCAATAAGGGTCTTGTGTCGCACGAGACGACAGTAGGCTTTCGAAAAGTCATAAATTGATAAATTACCGAAATACCCCTGGAGGGTAAAATTACCAAAATACCCTTGGTGGGTAAATTACCAAAATACCCTTGGTGGGCAAATTACCAAAATACCCTCTGTGGGTAAATTACTGTTATACCATCAAGGGAAGATTTAGCATGATTGTGTGTATTCTATATATTTGCTATGTTGGTACATTTTTGCATACACTAAATTATTATGTCACGACATTCTGCATGGGATTGGGATATTAATGATCAGAGGAAGTGTAGTCTGGTGGCTCTGGCACGTATATTCTGTTATTCTGGTGGCTTCGCCACAAATTCTACGATGAGCAGCATGACTGCCATCAAGGTGTGTAGCGGATGGACGGGTCAATTTAGAAATCCTGACATGTGTGTTGGGCTGGTACGGGTGGTGTGTAGCGGATGGATTATTAGGTTGGGTTGTATTGTATACATTATCTGTTTTACCATGCTAATAGGGCTAAGGCCCAGGCTGTTTCTGTATGGGCTTCAGGCCAGCTTGCTTCTGTATGGGCTAAGGCCCAGTCTGCTTCTGTGGGCCTAGGCCCAGTTAGTGATCGATTAGGGGATTACACACTGAGTTCTCGTAACTCACCCCTTTGCTTAATCCTACAAGTGATCCCCAGCATTGAGGATTTGGAGCTGTGGAGTACTCTGTGGTGGCCATTCATTGAATTTAGTAAATTTCCGTTTTACTTTATTTTGAGATTTACTTAAATTTGGGTTTCATATTTTGTAATAATGCCGTTAGACTTAAAGTTTCATTTAAACCTTCATTTCCGTTATTGCTTATTATTATATGTTTTAATATGGGAGTTTTCTTAAAACCTTTAATAACTGTTTTCCTAAATCTCACATTTCTGCAATTTACTGAATCGTATTTCTGATATAAACAAAGTTTTTAGAATTAATGATAATAATAACGTTTTTACAAGAAAACCATAAAAACAAAAATCTGATTTTCACGAATGACAAAGCTCGAAGTTTCAAAAAGAATGCAAACTTTTAACGAACGCATAGCTTTTAAAACAAACCCTTCTATGTGACATGCTAGATCCGATCATTACGTCTAGGCCGGGTTTGGGGTGTTACATTTAATGGTATCAAAGCCAGGTTGCAAAACTCGGCTGTGGAGTGGTTCGAAAATGTTTTTCAAAACTTGTTTGAAATATGGTTTAGAAAATGTGTCTTTATTGGAAGTATGGCACCCGAGTATTCGGCATCAAACCCGTAAGTCCTCTTACTTTACGTTTGATTCTGTGATGAAATGTCTGTAGGTGAGAAAACTACTAGAGTTAGTGGTAGTACACTGAGACTATTAGCTATAAAAGCTAAGACTGTAGAGACTAAGACATTAGGAAATTCGATATGCGAAAACAACACTTATACCTACTTCTCATAAAATATTTGTTAATAAACATTGGAATTATATACTGATTCATAAAATTCTTAATCAAATTAATTCGCTTTAGCAACATGAGTACAAGAGGACGTGGACGTGGTACACGCGGCCGTGGTAGAGGCCGAGGTGCTAGGGCTGGATCCTCAGCATCAAGGCACATGCCCGAAATGGAAGTACCTGCATCACTAGTGACCGAAACAGGGTCTCATGACCAAACTAGAGGGGACGATGCTTTGTCCCAAGCAATGCTGCGAGTCTTAGAACGGGTTACAGGAGCGAGTACGGGGTCGGTAGCTCGAAAATCTATTTCTGAGCGACTCCGATCAAACGGGGCTGAAGTTTTTAGGGGCATCTCTAGTGTAGCTCCGAATGTAGCAGAGTACTGGTTAAAGGCTGTGGAACGAATTATGGATGACGTGGACTGCACGATAGAGGAAAAATTGAAAGGAGCAGTGTCTCTCTGCTAGATGAGGCATACCAGTGGTGGCTCACTGTGAGAGAAGGTACTCAAGCGGATCGTATCACCTGGGACTTCTTTAAGACAGCGTTCCAGGGAAAATACGTTGGGGCTAGTTATGTGGATGCCCAGAGGAAAAAATTTCTAAATTTGGTTCAAGGAAACAAATCAGTAGCGGAATATGAGGCAGAGTTTCTGCGCTAGAGCCGTTACGCTTGGGGTATAATCACAACTGACTATGAGCGCTGTGTACGGTTCGAGGATGGTCTACGGGACGAGCTGTGAGTACTGATAGCTCCGCGGCGGGAAAGAGATTTTGCCATTATGATTGAAAAAGCAAAAATTGCCGAAGAGGTGAAACGTTCTGAGAGGCAAAATCGAGACAAGGAAAGGGGCAAGAATAAGAGAGGTTTTGGGTCGTCAGGTTCTTCTAGGGGTTTCTAAAAGAGGCTTAGGTTAGATGGGCCAGCTCGAGTTAGAATGCCAGTTGCCGTGGGTCAGTTGCGACCTTGTGTGCAGTGTGGGAAAACACATCCAGGGGAGTGCTGGAGAAGATCTGGTAGGTGTTTCAAATGTGGGTCTAGGGATCATCTGATTAAGGACTGTCCACGGGAGCCTGTTAGGGTGCAGATGGTAGGTCAGGGATCTACAGCCAGGGAGAGGTGGTCAGCAGCCACCGAGAGGTCGTGGTCCGACCAGAGGGGGAAATGGGTTTGGACGAGGTCGTGGAGCATCGGGTAGAGGTGCTGGTAATACAGGTTCGAGGCAGCCAGGGTTGGTTTATGCGGCTTGACATCGAGAGGATGGTGCTATTTACCGCTTTGATTGATATTGGATCTACCCATTCATATGTTGCCTGTACTGTGTCTGGGACTCTGGGTATAAAATCTGAAATTGCTGCTAGGAAAATGTCTGTGATTAGCCCTCTAGGACAATCTGTGGTAGCGAACAAGTTGTTTAGGAATGTGCCTCTAGAAGTTCAAGGAATGGTATTTTCGGCAGATTTGATGGAACTGCCGTTCGGAGAGTTTGACATCATACTAGGCATGGACTGGCTAGTTAAACACCGTGTGAACTTGGATTGCGCTGCTAAGCGTATGGTATTAAAGACTCCAGAGGATGAGGAGGTGATTGTGATAGGAGAAAGAAGGGATTATCTGTCTCATGTGATTTCGGCATTAAAGGCAGAGAAGTTGGTGCGTAAGGGGTGTGAGGCGTTTCTAGCTTTTGTCAGCACATTTGATGCTAAGGAATTGTCTGTTGGGGATAACAGAACCGTGAAGGAGTTCTCGGACGTTTTTCCCGAAGAGCTTCCAGGGTTGCCTCCAAATCGCGAGGTCGAATTTGGCATTGAGCTGTTATCGGGAACGGCTCCGGTGTCCATCGCCCCTTATAGGATGGCACTAAAGGAGCTAGTTGAACTAAAAGCTCAGATCCAAGAGTTGTTGGATCGAGGATTTATCAGACCAAGTGTATCTCCGCGGGGAGCGCCAGTATTGTTCGTGAAGAAGAAGGATGGGTCAATGCGTATGTGCATTGACTATCGTCAGTTGAACAAGCTAACTATTAAGAACAAATACTCGCTACCAAGGATTGACGATCTATTCGATCAGCTACGGGGAGCTTCGGTCTTCTCGAAGATAGATTTAAGGTCAGGATATCATCAGTTAAGGGTTAAGGAGGCTGATATATACATGACTGCATTCCGAACTCGCTATGGGCATTATGAGTTTTTGGTTATGCCGTTCGGATTAACGAATGCACCAGCTGCTTTTATGGATATGATGAATCTGGTCTTCCAACCCTATCTAGACCGGTTCGTGTTGGTATTCATAGATGACATATTGGTGTACTCAAGAACTAAGGAGGAGCATAATTCGCATCTTAGGGTTGTTCTGCAGATATTAAGAGAAAAGCAACTATATGCCAAATTCAGTAAGTGCAAGTTTTGGCTGAAGGAAGTGACATTCTTGGGGCATGTTGTGTCTGCCGAGGGGATTAGGGTTGATCCTCGGAAAGTTGAAGCGGTATTGGATTGGAAGCCACCGAAGTCGGTATCAAAAATTCGAAGTTTTTTAGGTTTGGCTGGTACTACAGAAGGTTTGTTGAGGGGTTTTCGTTGATTGCTGCACCCCTAACTAAGTTACTGCGTAAGGGCGTACAATTTGTTTGGACTGATAAGTAACAAGAGAGTTTTGAGAGACTGAAGAAAATTTTGATTGAAGCACCGGTATTGATACAGCCTGAGGCTGGGAAAGAGTTTGTTGTCTACTGTGACACGTCGCACGTAGGTTTGGGATGTGTGCTGATGCAAGAAGGGAAGGTAGTGGCATATGCTTCTCGTCAACTTAGGCCACATGAAGTGAACTATCCCACTCATGACTTGGAACTAGCTGCAGTAGTGTTCGCCCTAAAAATATGGAGGCATTACCTGTATGGAGAAAAGTCGATTATTTACACGGACCATAAAAGCCTTAAGTAACTCCTTACCCAAAAGGAGATGAATTTAAGGCAACAGAGATGGATAGAGTTGCTAAAGGACTATGACTGCTCGATTGAGTATCATCCGGGTAAAGCCAATGTAGTGGCAGATGCATTAAGTCGTAAGGAAGTATCAGATTTGAGAGCAATGTTTGCTCGTCTCAATCTTTTCAAGGATGGAAGGTTGTTGGCAGAACTTCAGGTGAAACCAACTTGGTTTAAGCAGATTAAGGAAAAACAGGTATTGGATGAGTCGTTAGATTCTCAGTTTCAGCAGGTGAAAAGTCATGATACAGTGGATTTTGGGCTGAACAATGAAGGGATATTATGTTTCCGTGGAAGAATTTGTGTGCCGAAGGACTCTAAGTTAAGATAGATGATTCTACGATAGGCACATAGTAGCCCATACACTATGCATCCTGGTGGAAACATGATGTACCGAGACCTGCGTGAACAGTGCTGGTGGCCAGGGTTGAAACGTGAAGTTACCAATTTTGTGAGCAAGTGTTTAACATGTCAGCAAGTGAAGGTGAAACATCAGCTGCCTTCTGGATTGCTGCAACCGGTGAAGATTCCACTTTGGAAGTGGGAGAGGATAACGATGGATTTTGTTAGTGGGCTACCCCTGACGCCTACTAAGAGAGATTCAGTATGGGTAATCTTTGACCGGTTGACTAAGTCCGCTCACTTCATACCGGTTTGCACCAACTACTCACTTCAGAAGTTGGCCAAGTTGTATGTGGCAGAAATTGTGAGGCTGCATGGGGTACCAATGTCTATCATCTCGGACAGGGACCCAAGATTCACATCTCGGTTCTGGAAGGCATTACATGAAGCTTTGGGTACAAGACTAGACTTCAGCACAACGTTCCACCCACAAACTGATGGTCAATCAAAGAGGGTAATTCAGATTTTGGAAGACATGTTAAGGAGCTGTGTGATCGACTTCAGAGGTAGTTGGGAAGATTCTTTACCCTTAGTAGAATTCGCCTATAATAACAGCTACCAATCTAGCATTCAGATGGCACCCTACGAGGCGTTGTATGGTCTTAGGTGTCGTACCCCTACTTGTTGGACAAAATTGGTTGAGCGACGGTTGTTGGGTCCAGACTTGATTTCGAAAACTAAAGAGAAGGTAAAGTTGATTCAGGGTCGATTAAAAGTAGCTTCTGATACATAGAAGTCGTATGCGGATTTTAAGCGTAAGGAGATAGAATTTTTAGTGGGGGATTATGTCTTCTTGAAGGTCTCACCTTGGAAGAAGATTTTAAGATTTGGACGGAAGGGCAAGTTGAGCCCCAGATTCTTTGGGCCTTATCGAATAGTGAAGCATGTGGGACCGGAGGCCTATCAGCTTGAGTTGCCTCCAGAGTTGAACTGGATACATAACGAATTTCACGTTTCTATGCTGAGACGCTACCGATCAGATCCTTCTCATATAGTGCCGGTGGAAGAAATTGAGGTTAGACCTGATCTATCATTTGAAGAAGAACCAATGCAGATTTTGGATCGGGATGTTAAAGTATTGAGGAGGAATTCTGTTTCGCTGGTCAAAGTGTTGTGGCGTAACCATGGTTCAGAAGAAGCCACGTGGGAGTCGGATGAGGCAATTCGACAGCAATACCCTCACCTCTTTTAATCAGGTAAATTTCAAAGCCGAAATTTCTTTAAGGGGGTAGAACTGTAACATCCTAAAAATAGGGGCTGGCATTTTTGCATTATTGCATGTGTTGTGCTTGATAAGCTTGTTATTTGGATGTGTTCAGGGGTCCTGGGGAGGCTCGAGTTCGAGCCCAAGCCCTGGTGAAATTTTGGTTTTGGGGCACTTTAGTAGGGTGAGTGGAAGCAGGACTTAAGTTTAATTGGTTTCATTTTGTTAAAACAAGGAAGCATGTAGCATTGTGGTGTGGCGTCACAAGGGGAACCTGGAGGAAGGGAGATCGAGTCTCTCAGGCTGCAAATTGTGGCTTTTATTTTGTGCTAAGCAGGTGGAGGAAGTAGAGTTCAGCTTGGACTCTGCAAGGAAGTTGGAGACTCAGTCAAATTAGTTTGAATGAGTGATGGAGAGTGAAGTAAGGAGAGATTCATGGAGAAAATCATGGGATTTGTGAGTGTGGGGAGTTGGCCGAATGTGGGGTTTGTGTAGGAGGAATTTCGGCCAAAGTTTTGGCTTCTTGGATGTACACATTCGGTCAAGTAAGGTAGTGCTGTTGGTTTTCTCAAGGTGCTTTTAGTGTGTTGTTTTGGCATTTTTTCGACTAGATCAGTTTGGGGTCCTCTTCTTTGGCATTTCATTTCTTTGTCTTTGGGTTGTACACTTTTCTTTCCTCTTTCTTTCTTCTAAGTGTGCTTGGCCAAATTTGCTCGTGAGATTGACCACTCGTGCATTCGTCTTCCTTAGCTTTTCTTCTCCTCACTTTAAACCGAATAGTCCCATCTCCTTTTATTCGTTTTTCTTCACCATAGCCGAACCCCTCCTACTCATTTACTTCTTCTCTCTTCTTAGAACAATAGCCACCCTACCTCTACTTGGATTTCTTTAGCCGATTGCGTGGTAGCTTGAGGAGTGGTGTTTTCTCTTTAGGTGTCGAATCTCTTCTTTTCCATTCGGCTTCTCTCTGATGAAATGTAATGCTTCCTTCTCTTTTGTTCTTTACCCTTCTTTTCTGCTCTCTCTTCTTTCTCTCTTGTAAGCCGAATCTCTCACTCTATTTCTTCTTGTCTAAGGCTGAACTAGAATACTCCTTTCCACCGTGAGTATCATCTATTCTTTCTTTTGCATGAAAGTCGAAACTCATAGCAATTGCCGAATCTATGGCACGTTGGTAAGTTATATGGTCGAATAGGGGGAGTGGTTGGTCGTTCTCCATTTGTAGGTTCATTCTGGCCTAAAGGCCATTTCTTTGTTATTCCTGAAATCACATCGCTAACTCGTGCACTTCTTTATGGACGTAACTTCGAGGGAGTAAACTGAACATTCAGGCATATCAAGGAGTTACTATCATTGTTGGTAAGTAGTGTGGTTGGGTTATCAATTTCCATTTTGGGATTTTCGAGCAACGAACTAACTGATAGTCTTGTATGCCCTTAGGTGATTCAGAGAGTGTCGTGGTTCGTATTCCAAATTAGGTGTGTAATCTCACACCTCTCTGAATGATTGCTTGTGATGTTGTGCGAAACGACCAAAAGCCGAAAAGCCAGAAAACTGACATCTGTGCCCACACGAGCGTGCGAGCGCTCGTAGTGGTAAAATGAAATATGAGTAATGATGGTAAGTCGCGGAGAGTGCCATGAGCACTCTTGCAAAACTGAGGCTGTAACGGGCTTAATGGGCCCAATAGGCTTTTCGGCCCACATGGGCGAAGTTGTTGAAAAATTGTCAAAGGATAAGTATGGTTGCGAAATCTGGAAATCTGAAACCCTCAAGGGAATATTTAGCATGATTGTGTAAATTACTGTTATACCCTCAAGGAAATATTTAGCATGATTGTGTGTATTCTTTATATTTGTTATGTTGGTACATTTTTGCATACACTAAATTATTATGTCACGACATTCTGCATGGGATTGGGATATTGATGATCAGAGGAAGTGTAATCTGGTGGCTCTGCCACGTATATTCTGTTATTATGGTGGCTTCGCCACAAATTCTGTGATGAGCAGCATGACTGCCATCAAGGTGCATAGCGGATGGACGGGTCGATTTAGTAATCCCCACAGGTGTGTTGGGCTGGTACGGGTGGTGAGTAGCGAATGGATTATTAGGTTGGGTTGCATTGCATGCATTATCTGCTTTACCATGCTAATAGGGCTAAGGCCCAGTCTGCTTCTGTGGGCTCAGGCCCAGTTAGTGACCGATTAGGGGATTACACACTGAGTTCTCGTAACTCACCCCTCTGCTTAATCCTGCAAGTGATCCCCAGCATTGAGGTTTTGGAGCTGTGGAGTACTCCGTGGTGGCTATTCATCGAAACTTTAGTAAATTTCTGTTTTACTTTATTTTGAGATTTACTTAAATTTGGGTTTAATATTTTGTAATAAGGCCGTTAGACTTAAAGTTTCTTTTAAACCTTCATTTCCATTAATGCTTATTATTATATGTTTTAATATGGGAGTTTTCCTAAAAACTTTAATAACTGTTTCCCAAATCTCACATTTCTGCAATTCGCTGAATCGGATTTCTGATATAAACAAAGTTTTCGGAATTAATGATAATAATAACGTTAACCATAAAAACAAAAATCTGATTTTCACGAACGAAAAAGCTCGAAGTTTCAAAAAGAATGCGAACTTTTAACGAACGCATAGCTTTTAAAACAAACCCTTCTATGTGACATGCTAGATCTGGTCATAACGTCTAGGCCGGGTTTGGGGTGTTACAATTTGCCTGAAGATTTGCACTTGACCGAGTCTCAGTCCTGAGTTGTTGTGGCACTTAAATTGAGAAAATATCAAGCAAAAATCAGCTCAATTTCTTCAATTCATGGCCGGCCACCCTTTGAAGATGATTGAAGAGATGGAACCTCCTATTTTTAGAAAACTATCCCCCTCTCCTCACCTATAAATAAGACCCCATCATTCATTCTTCTCTCTTAATTCTCTTAGCATTTTCCATTCCCCACGCCTAGCATCATCTCTTCATAGAGATTTTAGCAATTAAGCCTCTTAAAGAACCCTTTGTCAGCCACCTTGGAGAGCAATCAACAAAGGAGCAAAGTGAATGAGTGAAGGAGCCTCGTCGATCAGAGTCTTGGTTGACAGCCACTTTGATTTGGGTTTAATCTTTCTCTTCTTTGATTTAATTTGAAAATGCTTGCTATGTGTTCTTTGTTCTTGTTTACAACAATGTTAGCTTAATTTTATTTAAGCTAGGATGATTGCTTTGATTAAATAATGTTTATTCGATTCATGCTTATAATTTTTGTGCCTCAATCGATCATGTTTTCAATTAGAATCAAGTCTGTATTTCGTTCATATGTGATTGAAATGCACCTGAATTAGCTGAGCAATCCTAACCAGACGATGGCTAGTGGACACATAATTGAAATGTGCATGCTCCATTTAGATCCTAACCCGATTAAATTGCAGGTTGCGTAACAACTCTGACCAAACTATGTTATCTGCATAGTTTTTAGATTTGTGTGATTAAACTGTTTCAAACCTAACACGTCCCTGTTACCTCACATGAATGCTAAGAAACCCTTAGTAAATAAAGATCAATAAAATGCGTATCTACTAAGTAAAGGATTTGGAAAGGACCTAATGTGGTTTCCAAACTCATGAAAGATCGAGTTGCCATGGAATGTTTTTCCAAATGTTATTAAGCTTGTTGATAATAAATTGAGTTTAATTAAAGTAATTGTCCTAGTTTATTTATGTTATAATTGTTGCAAATTGTGTTTAATTTTGCTAAAATCTATTTCATTCATATAGTTTGCATATTTAGGATAATTTGCATTAGGGATCATTGCATTTAGTTTAATATATTTAATTTTAATCATCACTTCTCAATCATATTGTGTTTTTATTTACTAAATTGTTAATATAATTTTACAAATTAAGTGACTTAGCACAAATACGATCCCTGTGGCGACGATAACTTGATACTTACTTATTACTTGATAACGACTACGTACACTTGCACAAACTTACGCGTTACAAGATTTTGGCATCGTTGCCGGGGATTGTTAACTGTTACCATAATTATTTTTTATGTGAAATTATTTACTTCCAATTTGGTTTATTTCTAACAGTACTAACTTATTCTTTTTAATTTTTTTGATTTTCTTTTTAGGATTTTATGAGCATATATCGGATTATCGATTTACTCCCTATAGACCTCAAAATTGAGTGAACTTTCAGACAAAGAAGACATGAACGAATAGCTCAGATACAAGTTAAGATGGACCTTAGAAATTAGAATCAAGACCAAAGTAATGAAGCTGATCGTGTACGAAATCCCATCCTAATTACCGATGGTAGGGATCGATGCATCAGACAATATGTTGTGCCATTTTTCAGTGAGTTAAATCCAGGAATTAGAATGTCAGATATTGAGGCAATCCAATTTGAATTGAAACTAGTGATGTTTCAAATGCTCCAAACAGTGGGTCAATTCAGTGGTATGCCCACGGAAGATCCACATCTCCACCTTCGATTGTTTATGGAGGTGAGTGATTCATTCAAGATAGCCGGTGTGACTAAAAATGCACTGAGGTTGAAGTTGTTCCTGTACTCGTTGCAAGATCGAGCACGAGCATGGCTCAATTCATTGCCACCAAGTTCCATATCTACATGGTAAGAATTAGCAGAGAGATTTTTGGTTAAGTATTTCCCGCCTGGCAAAAACGCTAAGTTAAGGAATGATATCACAAGTTTCCAACAATTGGATGACGAGTCTTTGTATGAGGCTTGGGAGCTATTCAAGGAGTTACTTCGTAAGTGTCCTCATCATGGGATTCCTCATTGTATCCAGTTGGAGACATTCTATAATGGTCTCAATACACATACAAGATTGATGGTAGATGCTTCTGCGAATGGTACAATTTTGTCTAAGTCTTATAATGAGGCTTATGTGATCATCGAGCGGATTGCGAGTAATAACTATCAATGGCCAACAAATCAAACAACTTGAGGAAGACGTATAGCCGGAGTTCATGAAGTTGACGCCCTCACTTCATTATCAGCTTAGGTATCTTTTATTTCCTCTATGCTGAAATAGTTTACCGCTAATAATTTTGCAACTCAGCCACCAAGTCCATTTGAAGTAGTTTCCTGTGTGTACTGTGGGGAAGGTCATTCTTTTGAGAATTGTCCATCAAATCCCGAGTCAGTTTACTATGTGGGGAACCAACATCAAAATAGGAGTGGACAAGGACCCCAGTCCAACTTCTATAATCCTTCATGGCGTAATCATCCTAATTTTTCTTGGAGCAAGCAAGGAAATGGACTGAACAACAACTTATTGCAGCATAGACCCAACCAATTTCAAGGATTTAATCAGCAAGCTCCAAAACCACCTCAAGCTGAGGCATCAAACAGTTTGGAGAACTTGTTGAAAGCATACATGGTAAAGAATGACGCTTTGATACAAAACCAAGTAGCAACATTGAAAAATTTGGAAAACCAAATGGGTTAGTTAGTTGCAGAGCTTCGTAATAGATAGCAATAAACCTTGCTGATCGATACTAAGAATCCAAGAAATTTGGGTAAAGAACATATCAAGGCAGTGGCATTACGAAGTGGTAAAATTCTAAAACCCTAATTGATTGATGTTGAAGATAAGCTCGTTGAGAAAAATCAACCTGCTGTTGAAATTCCTACACCTAAAGAGTCAGAATCTATAAAGAATGACAAGGTAAATCCTTACTTAGTAAATTCAGATACTTTAACATCTTCCTTGGATGCAGATTTACCTACTTAGAAGAGTTATTCGATTCAACAGAAAGTTCCATCACCTTTATATCCGCAAGTATTGCAGCAACACAAGCAGAAACAAAAGGTGCATTTCAAGAAATTTTTTGATGTTCTAAAGTAGTTACACATCAATATTCCATTGGTGGAGGCTTTAGAAGAAATGCCAAATTATGTGAAGTTTATGAAGGATATACTGTCCAAGAAGAAACAACTGAGTGAGTATGAGACTGTTGCCTTGACAAAGGAGTGCAGTGCGTTCTTGCAGAACAATTTTCCTTTGAAATTGAAGGACCCAGGAAGCTTTACTATACACTGTAACATTGGTGAATCTTATTGTGGTAAAGCTTTGTGTGATTTAGGAGCAAGTATCAACTTGATGCCTAAGTCTATTTTCAAGATGCTAGGGATAGGTGAAGTAAGACCTACAACTATGACGCTTCAACTAGCGGGTCAATCTTTAGCATATCCCGAGGGAAAGATTAAGGATGTTTTGGTAAAAGTCGATAAATTTATTTTTCTTGTTGATTTCATTATCCTAGATTTTGAAGCAGATAAGGAAGTTTCGATCATCCTTGGGAGACCTTTCTTACCCACGGGAAGAACGTTAATTGATGTGCAGAAAGGTGAACTCACCATGCGAGTTCAAGACGATCAGGTAACCTTTAACATTATTAAAACGATGAAATTTCCCGATCTGGCAGAAGAGTGTTCAGTTATAGAAGAAACCTTGGTTTCTATGGAAAGCAATTTTGAAGAAGATCCATTGGAGAAAGCCTTAGATCTTGACCCTTTGGAGGATGCAGAACGTGAAGAAAATATGGCTTTGATGGAAGCTAATCCGAGAAATTTTACTCAATCCACACGGTTTGAACCGTTGGAGTTAGAAGTCAGAGAATTTGTGCAACCCAAGTTGTCAATTAAAGAACCACCTAAACTCAAACTAAAGGTACTTCCTTCCCATTTGAAATACGTTTATTTAGGTGACTGTTCCACTTTGCCTGTGATTATTTTAACTGAACTGACGAAAGATCAAGAGGATGAACTAATTGTTGTTCTAAAGAATTTTAAGAAAGCAAATGGTTGGACCATAGCTGATATTCCAAGTATAAGCCCTTATTTTTGCATGCATAAAATTATTTTAGAGGAAGGTGAAAGAGCTCGAATTGATGGGAAGAGAAGGCTCAATCCTATTATGAAAGAAGTTGTGAGAAAGGAAGTGATCAAATGGTTAGATGCAGGAATCATCTATCCTATTTCAGATAGTTCGTGGGTAAGTCCGGTGCAGTGTGTGCAGAAGAAATATGGAATCACGATTGTTGAAAATGAGTGTAACGATTTGATTCCAACGAGAACTGTTAATGGTTGGAGAATTTGTATTGATTACAAAAAGTTGAATAAAGCCACTCGGAAGGACCATTTTTCGTTGCCTTTTATGGATTAGATGTTAGATCGACTAGCAGGTAATGAATTCTATTATTTTTTAGATGGCTATTCGGGATATAACCTAATAGTTGTAGCTCTGGAGGACCAACATAAAACAACCTGTACTTGTCCATACGATACATTTGCTTTTAGGCGAATCCCTTTTGGTTTATGCAATGCACCTGCAACATTTCAACGATGCATGATGGCAATATTCACTAATATGGTTGAAAATTTTGTTGAGGTTTTCATGGATGATTTTTCTGTTTTTGGTAACACTTATGATATTTGTTTGAGTAATTTGGCTAAAGTATTGAAGAGATGCGAAGAGACGAATCTTGCCCTTAACTGGGAAAAATGCCATTTTATGGTTAAGGAATGGATTGTCTTAGGGCATAAAATCTCAAAGAGAGGAATTGAGGTTGATAAAGCAAAGGTGGACGTAATTGAAAGATTATCCGCCCCAATTAATTTGAAAGGAGTCAGAAGTTTCTTAGGCCATGCCAGTTTTTACCTAAGGTTTATCAAAGATTTCTCGAAAATTTCTAAACTGTTGTGTTTGTTGTTAGAGAAAGATATAGTGTTTGATTTCAACAAAACATGTTTTGAAGCTTTTGAAGATCTAAAAAACGGTTAATCTCATCCCCAATATTCATTACACCTGATTGGAACTCACCTTTTGAGTTGATGTGCGATGCAAGTGATTATGTCATTGGAGTTGTGATAGGTCAAAGAAGAAACAAAGTGTTTCACCCTTTTACTATGCAAGTAGAACTTTGACGAGAGCCCAACTCAATTACACGGTAACCGAAAAGGAACTCTTTGCTTTAGTTTTTGCTTTTGACAAGTTCCGCTCAAATCTTATAGGTACCAAAGTTATAGTATTTACTGACCATTGCGGCCATTAAATACTTGCTCACGAAGAAAAATGTGAAACCGAGGCTAATTCATTGGATACTTTTACTCCAAGAATCTGACCTTGAGATCCAAGACAGAAAAGGTGTCAAAAATCAAATAGCTGATCATCTATCAAGGTTGGAGCAAGATAAGGTAACTCGATCATGTGCGCCTATCAACGAGAATTTCCCAAATGAACACTTATTTGAGGTAAGTCAAATTCATGAAACACCTTGGTTTGCTTATTTTGCCAATTATCTTGCATGTGGAATAATTCCTCGAGAAATGGCATACCGACAAAGGAAAAAATTCCTTCATGATAGTCGGTATTATTTTTGGAAGGATCCGTTTTTTATACAATGTGCAGATAATATAATCCGAAAGTGTGTAGCTAAAAGTGAGATTGCTGAGATCTTGTATCATTGCCATTCATCTCCAAGTGGAGGACACTTTG
Source organism: Gossypium australe (assembly GCA_005393395.2). NCBI lineage: Eukaryota > Viridiplantae > Streptophyta > Magnoliopsida > Malvales > Malvaceae > Gossypium > Gossypium australe. The sequence goes on along the minus strand of CM016621.1, from coordinate 62,244,192 downwards.
GTGGTTCACGTACTACAGCAAAGATTTTCCAAGTAAGGTTCTTTTGGCCTATTTAAAGATGCTTATGCTTATATGAAGAACTGTGATAAATGCTAAAGGAACGAAAATATATCAAGGAGGAATGAGATGCCCTTGACAAACATTTTGGAGATTGAATTGTTCAATGATAAGGCATTGACTTCTTAGGCCAGTTTCCTTCTTCGTATGGGAACAAATACATCTTAGTTGTTGTGGACTATGTATCCAAGTGAGTTGAAGCTAAAGCATACCCTATAAATGATGCTAAAGTAGTCATACGATTCTTACATAAGCATGTGTTTACACGATTTGGGACACCAAGAGCTATTATTAGTGATGAAGGTTCTCACATTGTGAACAAATGGCTTAATTGGTTGCTTGACATATATGATGTGAAGCACAAGATTGCTACTACCTATCACCCCCAGTCTAATGGGCAAGTTAGAGAGTGAACTGTGAAATCAAAGGTATCCTTGAAAAGGTAGTACGTCCTAGCAGAAAAGATTGGTCTCGAAGGCTCGATGATGCATTATGGGCCTATCGAACAGCATTTAAGACACCGTTAGGAATGACTCATTATCGGTTAGTCTTTGGAAAGGCATGCCATTTGCCATTAGAGTTGGAGAATAGAGCTCACTGGGCTTTGAAGCAGTTGAACTGCAGTTGAACCTTGATCTTAAGCAAGCCGGTGAGAGAAGGATGTTACAACTTGATGAGTTGGAAGAGCTGAGGTTGTTTTCCTATGAGAATGCCAAAATGTGTAAAGAAAGATCAAAAAAATGGCATGATAGTCATATACAACCTCGCGAGTTTAAAGAAGGTCAGAAGGTTTTGTTGTTTAATTCAAGGTTGAAGTTATTTTCTGGGAAGCTTAATTCTCCATGGAAAGGACTCTATATCATCTATTGATTTTATCCTTATAGAGCTATTGCATTATACAACAATTACAGAGGTACGTTTAAAGTTAATGGTCAACGTCTCAAACACTACTGGGATGGTGAAGTTGAGCGAGTTGAATCCTCGTTCAAATTAATAGACCCTTGGTTTTTCATGAACTTGTTTTGTAAATAAATAATTAATTAGAACTTATTTTCTTAACTTATTACATTTAATTAGTTCTATCTAAAGAGATTGGAACTTAAGCGGGACCGCTTTGACCCCTCCAACCTTTCCTGGGAATTAATTTAATGTAATTTGTTAAGAAGAAATTTTCTATTTAAAATTTAAATTTTTTAAGTTTTATTTGTTCTGTTTAAATTTTAAATGTTTATGTTAATAAAGGGAGTCAAATTTGGCCCAAGTACTAATCAGTGTTCTTCTTGAGTAAGTTTATAAATACAGTCTGAGTTTGAGGGCCAAAACAACAAAAAGGAGGGAAAAATCCATGCCTTGCGTCACACCCATTACTTGCCACCCAAGTAACCCTAATGTAGCTAAATTTTTGCCATGTTACCCTAATTTTTCCCTATATGAACCCCTCTTCATTCTACTATTTTTTATATCCCTCAAAGTAATTTGCTTAAACCATAAAAATCCTTAAACATTTCTCTTGTGCTGCCAACCTCAAATCCCGAAAGAAACCCTAGTTCTCTTCCCCTTTTTGCCAAAATCTCTTATTGCCACTGCAAAGAGATTACCGAAGCACCATTGTTGCCACTGCACCCTGCCGTTGCTATCGCACGTCGTCATCGCCACCGCTCCATCCTTGCCGTCGCAAGATTTTTTCCGTAGCAAGTTCTACCCATTTTACTGATTTCTCTTTTTTCCCTTCTGTAGAAACTTTTTCAAATTTTCGAGAAAAGATACCATATCTCGCAAAAGAACCAAATCTTCAAAGACTACTCCTGAAAACTTGATTTTGATCGATAAAGAAGTGAAAGAGAGATTTGATTCAACCTTCAAGCATCAACCTATGATGCCGGAAAAAGGTTTTGACTTGAAGAATAATGATTTGATGGTTGTTCCTATTCCGATTAGAAAGAAAATCAATGCTCTCAAGTGGGAACGATTTTGTGATGCTTGTTCACTTGCCGATGATGAACTAGTTCAAGAATTCTATGCCAGTTTGACTGTGCAATATGCTCCTGAGGTCATTGTTCGAAAGAAAAAGGTACCTCTTACTTCTAAATCCATCAATGATTTGTTTAACTTACCTGATGTTGAAGAAGATGAGTACTACCCTATGATGAACAATATCAATTGGGATTTTCTTCAACAAGTGCTTGATGTTGTGACAAATATGAGATCCCAATGGATTATAAGAAAGTATGGGAGCCATTCTTGCCGAAGGGAATACCTAAAACCAGTAGCAAAGGTATGGTTTTACTTTGTTTGCTATAGTTTTATGTCTATCTCACATAGTTCCACCACATCGATGGAACGGATGCTCTTGTTATATGCAATCTTGACAGAAAAGTCCATTAAGGTTGGGAAAATTATTCTCAAGGAAATCCATGATTGTGCTAAAAAGAAGACAGGAAGTGCTTATTTCCTATCATTAATCACTTCACTTTGCTTAAGGGTCCATGTTAAAACAAGCAAATCTGAAGGGGCAATATGTACAAGGGTGCATTACAAATTATGATCTTGAAAGGTTAGTAGAGAGGGTGCATGAGTTGAATCAAGGTGAGCAAGAAGAGCTAGCTAAACCAGATACCGAGGAGTCAACAAATGAACTTGAAACTAAAGCTAATTTAGTTACAGACACTGAAGAGGAAGAATCTGATAAGGAACCGAACAATCCTAAACCAATTGAAGAAGCTGCAAACCCTGAACCAAGGGTTGAGCCAGAAGAAGAACCAGTCAAGCTAAGTGTTGAACCTGAATCTACAACTCCTATGCCGACTTCTGCAAGTGTTTCAAGGAAATCGAAGTTGTCAATTTTGATGGACATGAGCAAGTTCATGCACAATCAACAACAAACTTACTGGAAATATGCAAAAATTAGATATGACTCAATTCGAAATACTTTTAAAAATATCTCTAATACTTTTGTTCCTGAGTTCCCAGATGCTATCTTCGAGACATGGACAGAAGTTACTGACTATGCAAGCGAAGATGGAGCTAAAGAAGACAAGGGGAATGATTCAGAAAAATAAAAGGGGGTTCTTGTCTTGTTATTTATTTAATTTCTTTTAGGTCTTTAGGAATTTATTTCTTTTGTAATTAGGATTTAATTTCTACAGAATAAAACATAGCAAGCATGAATAAACTTAACACTTCTTTAGAAAGAAAAAGACTAAGTAATATGGCAATGGGAATGAACATGTCTAGGATTGGGTTATTAGGAAAGACTTGGTATTTAAGCAGTTTTAATATCTCACCTCTCTTTCTTTACAACCCTACCTGGTGTCCAGTTTTCATTCATTACTTTGCTCTTGCAATGAGAACACTGCTTCTTTTTAAAAGGGGTAAAGCAAATAAATTGCTCAAATTTTTAAATTTTCAAGTATGTTTTAGTCATTTCTTTCATAAGTATGTTTTAATAAATGAATGTTTAGAAACATTTTTTGTTAATAAGATAGTTTGTATGCAAGTATGAATAATGATTATATCTGAGTGAAAGTATGTTATCATGAAGAATGGAATGCTTGTATGATCTTAGCCTTAGTAATGTTTGCCATGAAAACTTAGTTTCTCTTGAGATTAGAAATACATTGTAACACCCCAAACCCGACCCAAAACACTACGACCGCATTCGGAATGTTACGGGAAAAAAAACTTTGAATTGAAATCGGCTAAGTGATGGTATAATTTGACAGTAACAATATTAGAGTTGGAATGAACACAAGTGGTTCAGTGATACAAAGAAAATTGGGTTTTCACACGGGATTCAATTTCTTAGTGAAATGTTTCACTTGGAAAAATAAACGACTTGAAATTCATGGGTATTCGAAAACGTGTCCTTTGGAAAACTTTTAAAAGAATCCGAGTTATTACGAGTATCTCAATTTGAAAACCTTAGTTAAGTTCTTAAGTTATAAAAATGTCATTATTCGAAATTGTTTGCAGATACTTAATTCATGTCTAGTCTAACATAACCCATAATAAAACCCAAAGTATTAAAATGGCCTTATTACAACCAAACATAATTCAAATAAATCGAAATTAAAAAGAGAAGGTTTCCAAAACAATGAAAGCTACGTCTACATGGCCATCTCGAATCCCATCCAAGCCCGGTCCAATTATCACGAATCACCTGCATTGTTAGGTAAAAATTGGGTGAGTCAACCGACTCAGTGTATGATTAATCCACGAATTTCCACATATGGGCCTAGTCCAAAACCACACCAACCCACATATCAGATAATAATGCATAATGCACCCAACCCAGCCTAGGGTCCATCCTCTACACACCCCCGTATCCAGCCACCACACACCAGGGGATTACTAAATCAACCCTCCAACCTCTACACACCAATTCGGTAATTAATGCCATCCACCGAGTGGTCGAGCCACTGGTCCACGTGATTAAATCACAATATAGTCCCCAACATGACCGTAGTCAACGTCAATCCACGATGAGGCACAAAGCCATCACCAACCACGATATGGCACAAAGTCGATACCAACCACGATGAGGCACAGAGCCAACCATCAATCCACATGAGGCTTGTAGCCATCACTAAACCACGTACATAAATGTACACCCTGTCCTTCTTTCATATATACAAATCCCACCCCATGTTTATGCAACATACGATAGTGATATGATGAAACAATGCATGAACATGTTAATCAAACATACAGCACATATATATGGCAATAATCACAATTTTATCGGCACTTATCACTGACCTGATTATCGACATACCCATTAAGGGTAACCATCTCATTATTTCCACTGCATTAGTCATCATACCCATAACGCATACAATTAGTTATACATATTCGGGAAATTGCATATCAATCACACACCTGATAACTCGAAGGATCACACTCTCAATACCGATACTATCTCTAACCGAAACTACAGCTATCTGCCTACGCTCCTGTTCTGACGCTGGCCCACACCCTGGTGGCCAATCCCGTACCGCAGAGACTGATCGTTTCTTAAACTTAAGGGTAAGGACTACCCCTTTCTCTCCTTGACTGGTACCCGCATCCATCCAAAATCACTTAATCAGAACATGCGGTTAATCGTTAACGGTATAGTCAAAACAAACTAAACCCAAACTTACAGAGTACCCTTACCAAAATGATCCTGAATCCCGAAGGCTTCTGCTTACTCTCAACTTGTCGAAATCCCTATACACACAAGTTAGATTCGGCTTTTACACAAAAAGCCTTTGAAAGTGACCTTTGGCCGAACACTATACCCTTACCTTGAGTAATCGAACCCAAGAGAATCCTTCAATGCTCCTTCACGTTGGCTACATACAAAAGATACACAAGATTATGGCCTTATGAATATTCGGCCATCCCTAAAGACCAAGGCCAACCACTTGATTTCGGCACACCAAATGAAAAAGAAAAGAATCTGATTGCTAAGGAGGAACAATACTTACCACCTGCTTGAAGAGGCTACAAGAAAGTAGTCGACGGCACTACCCTCAGAGAATCGGCTTTTGAGAATGACGGAAAAAGAATGGTCTCGGGGAGATGATGATACGAATGAACAAAGAAGAGAAAAAGAAGAGAGAATGAGGGGCTATAAGGTTCGGCTATGGCTCACAAATGGAGATGGGATATTCGGCCACAAAAGAAAAAGGTGTAGAATTAAGGTTGAGAGAAAGAAAAAGAGGTAAAGAGAAAGGCTAGAAGAATTCGGCAACATACCTTAAGTGCACAAAAATGCCCAAATGGTCACTTAAATTTTCGGTTCCTTGCTTCAAAGAAAAGAGAGAAAAAAGGGAGAATTCTCTTGACTAACAATTTCGACAATGAGAACTAAAGGAGAAACAAAAAGATGGACACACTCTCAAAAACAATTTCAGCCCCTAGTTCCCCCTACATGACCGAATTTGCCTTCCCACAAAGCCCCACATTCGGCCAACTCCTCAACCTCACCCCCTATCCCTTATTCTCCGCCTACTTTTCCTCATCACCACTCATTCAAACTCATTTGAATGAGTCAAACTCCTAAAAACTCTCTCTTCCTTCCATCCTGTAACACCCCAAACCCGGACCAAACACCACGTCCGAATCTGGTATGTTACGGGGAAAACGTTTTTGATAGCTCAATTTTAACGTTTCAAAAGCGGGGTAAAAACATAGTGTATTTGAAGAAAATTTAAGTAGGCTTGTTTGAAATCAGATGGTGTATTTGAAACCCGGATATTTTGAACTCTTAACCAGAATGTGTAGTTAAAACGAGTTTAAACCATTGAAAACCTCATTAGTTTCTTAGTGACACATAAAACACTTTTAAACTTAGGAGAACTACAAGTTTGAATTGAAAACCATCTGTATTTGTTTATCATAAAGCCTTAGTGTGATACCCGATGGTATAGTTTAAAAACACATTGCGTTATAGTCTTGGAAACATTATCTTTCCAAGTTTTAGTAAAATTCATACCAACTTATTTTGTTAAGGCATATTAAAATTTAATTGAAACATAAACAACTTAAAACAGAAATTAAAGGCCTTTTACAAAACTAAATTAAATCCCAAATAAAAGTAAATAAACTAAAGTACCCAAATTATAGAGTCTGAGTAAAAACTTTATTCAGCATGGCATAAGCACCTCGAGTCCATCTCGGCTCCAAGTCCGCATCTACGAGTTACCTGAAACGTCAAAGGAGAGGGTGAGTCGGGTGACTCAGTGTGTAAATCCCGCTCCCGAGAAAACAACATGCTAACACACATCATACATAGCAACATAATTAATGCAACCCAATCCTAACCATCCATATCGCCTTTTCTACCCCGTGTGGTACCAAACCACTGGTGGTGCCAAACCACTGGTGACATATAGTCACAATGTGTTACCAAAACACTGGTGTCCCAAAGACACAATATCCATCAATGTGGTACCAAACCACTGGTGTCCCAAAGACACAATTGTGCTACCAAAGCACTGGTGACCGAAGTCACAAATCCAATGATGATGGGGCCAACCCATCGTGTGATACCAAATCACTAGCAGACGATCCCATATCTCAAGTGGGGCCAACCCACGGTGGTCAAACCACAGGGACAAGTCGCAATGAGGTGCCAAACCTCTGGTGTCCCAAAGACACAATGTGCTACCAAAGCACTGGTGACCGTAGTCACAAATCTGGTGATGGGGCCAACCCATCGTGTGATACCAAATCACTGGCGTCAATCCCGTATATTCATCCGTGGGGCAACCCACTGTGGTACTGAGCCACTGGGACGAGACGCTGAGGTACCAAACCTCTGGAGGTGCCAAACCTCTGGTGACCCAAAGTCACAAAGTGTGCTACCAAAGCACTGGTGCTCGTCAGCACAAAATATCACTGCTCCCTCCACTCATATCACCCATCAACATACCATACTCATGTAATCATGCATCTCATACAAGTCATGCATATTATGCCAACATACCAAGCATTATCTCTCATAGCATACATACATAACATAGATCATGATATCATACTTCATTAATAGTACTCATAATAGAACAGACTTACCCGAATCGTACACATACCCTATTTGGGTATCCAATTGTCCATCATATTGTTATACTTTTTAACAGGCAAACAGGTTTATTAATAACATTACTAAGTATTAGTGTGTTAGTTTACACACCTGATAATACGAGCCTAGAAATCCCCACGAAAACGATCTAAGCCCCTCGAGTACTAACTCCTACAATCGGCCAAACATAGGGGTTAGGCACTAAGACCATTCGGCTAAAGACATATACACTCAAAGGGATTAATTCCAATCCTTTACCTTGCTACTGGTTTGATTCCTTATCAACCCGAACCACAGCAGTTCTCTTTCCAACAATCGGCCAACCCCTAAAAGAGAACAGTTAATCCATTGCCATCCTTGACTTAATCGCACTAAACAGATAAATAATCCAATACTAACATAGCCACTTACCACTGCCTACCAATCAATTGACAGGAGAAACGGCTCCTCTTGATTGCTTGAAACCTTTGATGTCCTATAATGAAGAGATTAGAATCCTTCCAACATGACCATAATCGGCCCCTTACTTTAATCAAAATCGATTGAGAAAAGAAAGAAAATAAATGACCATTCGGCCATGGACTTACCAGATTCCAACGATTGAAACAAGACCCACTGATATTCGGCCAAGTAAATCACTAGAAGAAAGGATGGATTCGGCCAACACCTTTAACAGGGAGAAGGATTCGACCACAGTGTTTTAACACACACCCCAAATTCGGTTTCAAGAGAAAAGGATGGGAAAAGGAGAAAGGAAGGTGTATTCGGTTTGTAAGTAAAAGAAATGGAGAGAAAGTCTTGGAGGTTAAAGTTTCGGCTTTACACACTATGAAGAGAAAAGAAAGACACCAGGCACATTCGGCTACCAAGAATATGGAGAGGAACAAAGCACATTCGGCAAGGCTACTTGGACTTTCGGTTTTGAGCAAGAAACGGAACGGAGAAAAATGCTTTGGAAGACAAGTTTCGGCTCAACAAAATGGGGAACAAGAAGATGGTATAGGAGAGAGCATTCGGCTGACACAAATCAAAAGAGAGTAAGGCAATTTCGGCTACCAATGTTCCAAGAGAAGAAAAGAAGAAAGTATGAAAAGAATGGGTGCTAATTTCGGTTCCAATAGATGAAAGAAAGAGTGAAAGTGAGAGGACTTTTGCTTACCAAGATGTGACCGAAAAATGCACCAAAATGCAAGGTACATTCGGCTTTCCCCTCACCCACACTATGCCGTCACTTCCCCCTTCCAACTCCCCCAAAAATTCGGCCAACAATCCCCCCATGCACTCCCATCCACACATTTCAAATGTGATGACCAAGTCCTCCTCCTAAACTTCCTCTCCTCCCTCCATTTGAAAGTGAAGACTTGGTCCAAAGTAGTGTTCTAGTTGCTCTCTACCTCTACCCCCATGCCGTCCAAAATAGGTGCCAAAAAGGGGACTCTGCTGCTTGAACTCTGGACCTCCCTCACATGCAGATGACGCCACACCTAGCTCCCAAGTGGCACATGCCTTGCCACTTTGCCAGCTCTTCCTTTGTGCTATGAAACCACAAATATAATTCTTAAACCCCAGCTTCCTCAGCTCCCTTCACCTAACACCCAAAAACCAAAATTTTCCCATTCACTCAGGCACACTCCTAGCCTACAATTAAGCCCCTAAAACACCGAAATAGCAACACAGCACACTACATACATGCAATAACATGCAACAACAAAATAGCCCCTAACCCGGGATATTACACATCCAAACACTTAGACCAAGTCCACCCTCATCCCTTCAAAGTCCAAATGCCGTCCAACACCTTCCCCCCTCTCTTGACGCAAAAAACAAAATAAAACAACACTCCCTTGTTGTCTGCGTGACTCGAACCTCCTCCCCTGACACCCCTTGCTGACGCAATCTCCCCTGCACCTTAGGTAGCGTCCCATGCCACTCCACCACCTCACTTCTTGTGTCATATATCCCACACTAATGTCCTTAAGTCTTAGCTCCCCAAGCTCCCCCTAACCCAGATTAGAACAAAAATTTTCCTATGGCCTCTACCAAAGCCCAAGGTTTCCCGAAACCTCCAAACACTTCCAAACAGCATATAGAGCACATAAACACACTGATAAAATTTTAAAATCTGCACAACCCCCAAATCACGAGTATTACAGTTCTACCCCCTTAAAATAATTTCGACCTCGAAATTACCTGATCAAAATAAGTGAGGGTACTGCTGCCGCATTGCTTCCTCTGGTTCCTCCTCGTAAGACAAGTCTGGCCTCAACTCTACTTCTTCAACTGGAATCATGTGAGATGGATCCGATCGGTAACGACGTAACATCGAAACATGGAACACATCGTGCATCTGCTTTAACTCCGAAGGCAGCTCCAATTGATATGCAACTGGTCCAACCCGCTTCAAAACCCGATAAGGTCCTATAAACCTGGGACTCAGCTTTCCTTTACGACCAAACCTCATCACCTTCTTCCATGGCGAAACTTTTAAAAACACCCGATCTCCCACCGCAAACTCTATTTCATTCCGCTTAAGATCTGCATATGACTTTTGCCTATCAAATGCCTCCTTCAGCCGCGCCCGAATCACTTTAACCCTTTCTTCCGACTCTGCCACAATCTCTGGACCCAAAACATGACGTTCACCCAGTTCTGTCCAACACGTAGGAGTACGACACTTCCGTCCATACAGCGCTTCATACGGTGCCATCCGAATACTTGCTTGATAACTGTTATTGTACGTAAATACCGCTAAAGGCAGGAACTCCTCCCAGCTCCCTCTAAAATCAATCACACATCCTCTCAACATATCCTCCAATACCTGAATTACCCGCTCCGACTGGCCATTCGTCTGCGGATGAAATGTCGTACTGAAGTCTAACTTGGTGCCCAAAGCTTGATGTAGTGCCCTCCAAAATCGAGACGTAAACCTGGGATCCCTATCTGAGATAATCGATACCAGCACTCCATGTAGTCTAACAATCTCTGCCACATACAACCTTGCCAACCTCTAAAGAGAATAGTCGACCCGCGCTAGTATGAAATGTGCAGACTTCGTCAATCGATCCACTATCACCCACACAGAGTCCTTTTTGGTAGGCGTAAGGGGAAGCCCACTAACGAAATCCATAGTAATTCTCTCCCACTTCCACTGCAGAATCTTTATTGATTGCAGCAACCCCGAAGGCACTTGATGTTCAGCTTTGACCTGCTGACACTTCAAGCATTTCCCCACAAATTCTGTCACTTCCCGCTTAAGACCAGGCCACCAAAACTGATCCCGTAAATCCTTATATAACTTACTCCCTCCAGGATGCATAGCATAAGGACTACTATGTGACTCTCATAGAATCTTCTGCCTTAACTCCCCATCTCTCGGCATACATACCCTACCTCGGAAACATAACACTCCATCGCTGCTCAAACCATAGTCTTCCAACCCCCCACTCTGAACCTGCCGCAGCTTAGCACTCAGCTCGCCATCTACCAACTGCTTCTCATTCACCTCATCTAGCCACGTCGGCCTCACCTGCAACTCCGCTAACAAACTTCCGTCATCATAAAGACTGAGATGTGCAAAAATCACCCTCAGATCCGATACTACTTTTCGACTTAGAGCATCTGCTACTACATTTGCTTTGCCCGGGTGATACTCTATAGAACAATCGTAGTCTTTCAATAATTCCACCCACCTTCGTTGTCTCAAATTCAGCTCCTTCTGAGTCAACAGATATTTCAAACTTTTGTGGTCCATATAGATCACCGACTTTTCTCCATATAAGTAGTGCCTCCACACCTTTAGCTCAAACACCACAGCAGCCAACTCCAGATCATGCGTCGGGTAGTTAACCTCATGAGGCCTTAACTGTCGAGACGCATAAGCAACAACCTTTCCGTCTTGCATCAATACGCAACCCAACCCCGTGTGCGAAGCATCACAATACACCACAAAGTCCTTCCCTGCCTCAGGCTGAATCAAAACTGGAGCTTCTGTCAAAACCTTCTTCAATCTCTCAAAACTTTCCTGCTGCTTGATCGTCCACACGAAAAGTTCCTCCTTTCTCAACAATTTCGTCAAAGATGCTGCTATAGATGAGAACCCTTCCACGAATCTCCTGTAATAGCCTGCCAACCCCAAGAAACTGCGAACCTCAGCCACCGACCTAGGTGGTTTCCAATCTAGCACCGCCTCAATCTTCCTGGGATCCACTCTTATCCCCTCTGCCGACACTGCATGACCTAGAAAAGCAACCTCCCTCAGCCAGAATTCACACTTGCTGAATTTGGCATACATCTTCTTTTCCCTTAAAACCTGCAGCACCACCCGAAGATGTGCATCATGCTCCTCTTCCGACTTAGAATACACCAGGATGTCGTCAATGAACACAACGACGAACTGATCCAAGTAGGGTTGGAAAACCCGGTTCATCATATCCATGAACGCAGCTGGGGCGTTCGTCAGTCCGAACGGCATCACTAAGAACTCATAATGCCCGTATCGAGTCCAGAAAGCTGTTTTATGGATGTCTGCTTCCTTCACCTTGAGTTGATGGTATCCCGACCTTAGATCTATCTTCGAGAATACCGCAGCCCCCTTAAGTTGATCAAACAAGTCGTCTATCCTCGGTAGTGGGTACTTGTTCTTGATCGTCAGTTTATTTAGCTGCCGATAGTCTATGCACATCCGCATAGTCCCGTCCTTCTTCTTCACAAATAAGACCGGTGCTCCCCACGGAGACACACTGGGTCGGATAAACCCACAATCAAGCAACTCCTGGATCTGAGCCTTGAGCTCAACCAACTCCTTTGGTGCCATTCTGTACGGAGCGATAGATACTGGCGCTGTACCCGGCAACAAATCAATCCCAAATTCCACCTCCCGATCTGGAGGAAACCCTGGAAGCTCCTCCGGAAAGACATCCCCAAACTCTTTCACTGTCCTGACCTCTCCTACCGCTGTTCCCTTAGCCTCCAAGGCACTGACAAACATCAAAAAGGCCATACACCCTTTCCTCACCATCTTCTCTGCCTTAAGAGTAGACACTACATTCGTTAAGTAATTTCTCCGTTCACCTATCACCACAATCTCTTTGTCATCGGAAGTTTTCAACGACATGCGCCTAGCAGCACAGTCCAGATTCGCATGATACCTCACCAGCCAGTCCATACCTAATATTAGGTCAAACTCTCCGAATGGCAGTTCCATTAAGTCAGCTGGAAACTTCGCTCCCTGAACCTCTAAAGGCACTTCCCTAAAGAGTTTGTCTACTATTACTGCTTGCCCTAAAGGACTAAGTACAGTCATTTTCCTGGGTACAATCTCAAAGTTCACACTCAGAGTTCTAGATACTTCACTAGCAATATAAGAATGAGTTGACCCGATGTCTATTAAAGCAGTAAAGGGTAATCCAGCAATAAAGAACGTACCCGTGATCACATCTGGCGCATCCCTTTCCTCACGACGCCTGGTTGCATAAACCAACCCCGGATGTCTCGCATCTAAACTCCCAGCACCTCTGCCTGGTATACCACGACCTCGGTCGGAACCGTTCCCTCCATGGTTCGGACCACGACCCCTCGTCACCTGCTGACCACCTCTGCCCAGCTGCACATACCCTTGATTTACTGTCCGAGCCCTATCCATCTCCTGAGGACAATTTTTGACCAAATGAGCCTTGGACCCACACCGAAAACATTCCTTATCTCGTCCCCAGCACTCTCCAGCATGAGATCTCTCGCATTTAGCACATGGACGACTCTGGTTCCCGGCAACTGGTACTGGTACACGAACAGAATTCTCAACCCTTGGTCTCTTCTGGAAACCCCCAGATGACGCTGACGGTCCAAAACTCCTCTTACCCCGATTTCTGTCCCTATCCCTGTTCTGCCTCTCAGTCTTCTTGACCTCCTCGGCTATCCGAGCCTTCTCCACTAGAATGGCGAAGTCCCTTTCTCTCTGCGGAGCAATCAACACCAGCAGCTCATCCCGTAGCCCATCTTCGAACCTGACGCACCTCTCATAATCAGTAGCCACGATGCCCCGAGCATACCGGCTCAATCGTAGAAATTCTGCCTCGTACTCCGCTACCGACTTGCCACCTTGCACCAAGTTGAGAAACGCCTTCCTCTGTGCGTCCACGTAACTAGCTCCGACGTACTTCCCCTCAAACTTGAACTTAAAATAACCCCAGTCCACTCGGTCTGCAGGGGTACCCTCTCTGACTGTGAGCCACCATTGGTAAGCCTCGTCCCGGAGCAACGAAACAGCACCCTTTAACTTTTCCTCAGCAGTGCAGTCCAAATCGTCCATAATTCTTTCGACTGCCTCCAACCAGTACTCCGCCACATTCGAAGCTATCCCAGATACCCCTCTGAATACCTCAGCTCCATTTGCTCTAAGTCTTTCAGACACTGACTTCCGAGCCCCATTGCCCATATTAGCTCCTGCAACTCGCTCTAAAACCCGCAGCATAGCCTGCGACACTGCGTCATCACCTCTCGTTTGCCCTTGAAATTTCGCCTCCGCAGCCGGTGGCGGCGCCTCGTTTCCAGAACCCTGACCCGATCGGACTGGTTCTGACACAGTCATTCTACCTCTACCACGCCCACGAGTATTGCGACCACGTCCCCTAGAGCTCATGTCTAACATCGCGTTTTAATCTGATGAAGAAATCTTATGCATTAGAATCTTTCCACTTGTTGGTTAAAGAAAGAGTTTTATGTAAAAGAATCCCAAGTTATTTCGTAATAATCACACAACCCTAAAGTCTCAGTCTCTAAAGAGATAGCCCTAGGGTCTAGAGTCCACATCTTATTACAACACCGCAAATATCCACCATCATATGTTTATCAAGTCAGAAGACTTACCTGGCAGACCTGGGCCGGACGATTCGAGTGCCATGCTTCATAAAACCCCTTTTTCCTGAAAAATTTTCCTTTGACCCACTAAAACACAGAGTAAAAATGTTTATGGGCTTAAAAAACCATAGGCCGAGTGTAGAAACTGGGCTCTGATACCAATTTGTAACACCCCAAACCCGGCCCAAAACACTACGACCACATTCGGAATGTTACGGGAAAACAACTTTGAATTGAAATCGGCTAAGTGATGGTATAATTTGACAGTAACAATATTAGAGTTGGAATGAACACAAGTGGTTAAGTGATACAAAGAAAATTGGGTTTTCACACGGGATTCAATTTCATAGTGAAATGTTTCACTTGGAAAAATAAACGACTTGAAATTCATGGGTATTCAAAAACGTGTCCTTTGGAAAACTTTTAAAAGAATCCAAGTTATTACGAGTATCTCAATTTGAAAACCTTAGTTAAGTTCTTAAGTTATAAAAACGTCATTATTCGAAATTGTTTGCAGATACTTAATTCATGTCTAGTCTAACATAACCCATAATAAAACCCAAAGTATTAAAATGGCCTTATTACAACCAAACATAATTCAAATAAACCGAAATTAAAAAGAGAAGGTTTCCAAAACAATGAAAGCTACGTCTACATGGCCATCTCGAATCCCATCCAAGCCCGGTCCAATTATCACGAATCACCTGCATTGTTAGGTAAAAATTGGGTGAGTCAACCGACTCAGTGTATGATTAATCCACGAATTTCCACATATGGGCCTAGCCCAAAACCACACCAACCCGCATATCAGATAATAATGCATAATGCACCCAACCCAGCCTAGGGTCCATCCTCTACACACCCCCGTATCCAGCCACCACACACCAAGGGATTACTAAATCGACCCTCCAACCTCTACACACCAATTCGACAATTAATGCCATCCACCGAGTGGTCGAGCCACTGGTCCACGTGATTAAATCACAATATAGTCCCCAACGTGACCGTAGTCAACGTCAATCCACGATGAGGCACATAGCCATCACCAACCACGACATGGCAGAAAGCCGATACCAACCACGATGAGGCACAGAGCCAACCATCAATCCACGTGAGGTTCGTAGCCATCACTAAACCACGTACATAAATGTACACCCTGTCCTTCTTTCATATATACAAATCCCACCCCATGTTTATGCAACATACGATAGTGATATGATGAAACAATGCATGAACATGTTAATCAAACATACAGCACATATATATGGCAATAATCACAATTTTATCGATACTTATCACTGACCTGATTATCGACATACCCATTAAGGGTAACCATCTCATTATTTCCACTGCATTAGTCATCATACCCATAACGCATACAATTAGTTATACATATTTGAGAAATTGCATATCAATCACACACTTGATAACTCGAAGGATCACACTCTCAATATCGATGCTATCTCTAACCGAAACTACAGCTATCTGCCTACGCTCCAGTTCTGACGCTGGCCCACACCCCGGTGGCCAATCCCGTATCGCAGAGACTGATCGCTTCTTAAACTTAGGGGTAAGGACTACCCCTTTCTCTCCTTGACTGGTACCCGCATCCATCCAAAATCACTTAATCAGAACATGCAGTTAATCATTAACGGTATAGTCAAAACAAACTAAACCCAAACTTACAGAGTACCCTTACCAAAATGATCCTGAATCCCGAAGGCTTCTGCTTACTCTCCAACTTGTCGAAATCCCTATACACTCAAGTCAAATTCGGCTTTTACACAAAAAGCCTTTGAAAGTGACCTTTGGCCGAACACTATACCCTTACCTTGAGTAATCGAACCCAAGAGAATCCTTCAATGCTCCTCCACGCTGACTACATACAAAAGATACACAAGATTATGGCCTTATGAATATTCGACCATCCCTAAAGACCAAGGCCAACCACTTGATTTCGGTACACCAAATGAAAAAGAAAAGAATCTAATTGCTATGGAGGAAAAATACTTACCACCTGCTTGAAGAGGCTACAAGAAAGTAGTCGACGGTACTACCCTCAGAGAATCGGCTTTTGAGAATGACGGAAAAAGAATGGTCTCGGGGAGATGATGATACGAATGAACAAAGAAAAGAAAAAGAGGAGAGAATGAGGGGCTATAAGGTTCGGCTATGGCTCACAAATGGAGATGGGATATTCGGCCACAAAAGAAAAAAGTGTAGAATTAAGGTTGAGAGAAAGAAAAAGAGGTAAAGAGAAAGGCTAGAAGAATTCGGCAACACACCTTAAGTGCACAAAAATGCCCAAATGGTCACTTAAATTTTCGATTCCTTGCTTCAAAGAAAAGAGAGGAAAAAGGGAGAATTCTCTTGACTAACAATTTCGACAAGAAGAACTAAAAGAGAAACAAAAAGATGGACACACTCTCAAAAATAATTTCGGCCCCTAGTCCCCCCTACATGACCGAATTTGCCTTCCCACAAAGCCCCACATTCGGCCAACTCCTCAACCTCACCCCCTATCCCTTATTCTCCTCCTACTTTTCCTCATCACCACTCATTCAAACTCATTTGAATGAGTCAAACTCCTAAAAACTCTCTCTTCCTTCCATCCAAACACTTAGACCAAGTCCACCCTCATCCCTTCAAAGTCCAAATGCCGTCCAACACCTTCCCCCCTCTCTTGACGCAAAAACCAATATAAAACAACACTCCCTTGTTGTCTGCGTGACTCGAACCTCCTCCCCTGACACCCCTTGCTGACGCAATCTCCCCTACACCTTAGGTAGCGTCCCATGCCACTCCACCACCTCACTTCTTGTGTAATAAATCCCACACTAATGTCCTTAAGGCTTAGCTCCCCAAGCTCCCCCTAACCCAGATTAGAACAAAAATTTTCCTATGGCCTCTACCAAAGCCCAAGGTTTCCCGAAACCTCCAAACACTTCCAAACAGCATACAGAGCATATAAACACACAGATAAAATTTTAAAATATGCACAACCCCCAAATCACTAGTATTACATGCATGAAGGTTTATATCTTTAGAATTGACTTAGTAACTTTCTTGAGGCGAAATCCTAGGAGACATAAAAATCTAATATGATATAGGCACTATTTCTTTGGATCGTTTGAGCCTTTTCAAGCCAACCTTATGATATTAGACCCTTGAAACTGTAATTTTGAGCTTAAAGGCCTGCTTATTGCAATGAACCCACATTATAACCCAATTACCATCTTTTTAAGTTATCCTAATTGTGTGCACCCATCTTAACTAAAGTTGTCTTGGTAATCAACATTTGAGGAAATTTTCAAAAAGATGTATGTGCTCATACTTAAAAAAAAAAAGAGACGAAAAGAGAGCGAAGAAAAGTTTGCTCAGTCTCCAAAAAGGAAAAATGTATGAGCTTGGGTTCAAAATAAGTTCGGGGGTGTTCCAAAGGTTCACTTAAAGAAGAAGGCTGTAATTCAAGAAATCCAAGACAAAGCTAAAGGTTAAGATTTTGAAACTGAAGTGTCCCATCACTTAAAATCCCTACCTTTAACCAAGCCCCATTACAACCTTATAAAAGACCTATTGATTTGATGCTTATGTCACCTACATTAGTGGAGAGGAAGTACTAAGTTCAACACATGAAGTTCATAAATAAGCCTTATGATTGTTTGCTTGATTGATAAGAAATTATGTTGAATGAAGAATGTTATCTGTGGCTGTGGCATACATACAAACTATGATTCATGTTGGCATATTTTGAAACATAGTATAAAATCTATAGGTGTTTGCATATGAATTACTTGTTAATAAAGAAGATCTATGAACATGAAGTTGTTAATGCATGAGTATGGGACAAATATTGATGCTGCTTACACAATTAGCAATTTTGCCTTAGCAAGTCCTTTTGTTGTGTATAACTATTACTCGGGACGAGCAATAATTTAAGTTTGGCGGTGTGTAAATAGAAAAATATATAGGATTTTTCCTATATAATTTATCACCTTTTTACTTAAATTTGTTGTTAAAACTAAGTAATTGTTTAATAAATTAATGAAATATGTGAAAATATGAAATTAGAACATAGAAATTATTAAAATGTGATTTTATGCTTTATTATATTGTTTTCATGCATAAAATTGCTTATTTTATATTAAATTGAGCATATTATATTTTTAAGACATGAAGTGGACCATGCATGATTAAATTAAATAATAAAATATAAAATTATATTTAAGTATTCATTTTTAGATATTTCATTAATAATTTGGGTTATGATTAATTATTTAAATTGGATAAATTTTATTCTTTGCTCCTCTAATTTATTGATTTATTTTGGACAAGTCTGATAGCTTTGTTCGAATACAAAACCGTCCAAATTGGAGACCAAGTCAATCCAATTTTCAGCTACACTTGGCTGTCAACATGAACCACTTTTTGGTTTAATAGCACAAGGTTCTTACATGTTAAAGAAATTAGAGATTTGCCTGAATATTTGCACTTGACTGAGTCTCTGTCCTGAGTTGTTGTGGCACTTAAATTGAGCAACAATCAGCTCAATTTCCTCAATTCATGGTCGGCCACCCTTTGAAGATGCTTGAAGAGATGGAACCTCCTATTTTTAGCAAACAATCCCCCTCTCTTCACCTATAAATAAGACCCCCTCATTCATTCATTCATCATCCCTCATCCTTCATCATTCTCTCTTCTCTCTCAATTCTCTTAGCATTTCCATTCCCCACGCCTAACATCATCTCTTCATAATATTTTAGCAATTAAGCGTCTTAAAGAGCCCTTGGTCGGCCACCTTGGAGAGCCATCAGCAAAGGAGCAAAGTGAAGGAGCGAAGGAGCCTCGTCGATCAGATTCTTGGGTGACAGCCACTTTGATTTGGGTTTAATCTTTCTTTTCTTTGATTTAATCTGAAAATGTTTGCTATGTGTTCTTTGTTCTTGTTAACAACAATGTTAGCTTAATTTTATTTAAGCTAAGATGATTGCTTTGATTAAATAATATTTATTTGATTCATGCTTATAATGTTTGTGCCTCAATCGGTCATGTTTTCAATTAGATTCAAGTCTGTATTTCGTTCATACGTGATTGAAATGCACCTGAATTAGCTGAGCGGTCCTAACCAGACGACGGCTAGTGGACACATAATTGAAATGTACATGCTCCATTTAGATCCTAACCTGATTAAATTGCAGATTGCGTAACAACTCTGACCAAGCTCTGTTATCTGCATAGTTTTTAGATTTGTGTGATTAAACTGTTTCAAACCTAACACGTCCCTGTTACCTCACACGAATGCTAAAAAAACCCTTAGTAAATAAGGATCAATAAAATGCGTATTTACTAAGTAAAGGATTCAGAAAGGACCTAATGTGGTTTCCAAACTCATGAAAGAACGAGTTGCCATGGAATGTTTCTTCGAATATTATTAAGAATGTTGATAATAAATTGACTTTAATTAAAGTAATTTTCCTAGTTTATTTATGTTATAATTGTTGCAAATTATGTTTAATTTTGCTAAAATCTATTTCATTCATATAGTTGATTTAGGATAATTTTCATTAGGGATCATTGCATTCAGTTTAATATATTTAATTTTAATCAACATTTCTCAATCATATTGTGTTTTTATTTACCAAATTGTTAATATAATTTTACCAATTAAGTGACTTAGCAAAAATACAATACCTCTGGAGACGATAACTCGATACTTACTTATTACTTGATAACGAATGTGTACACTTGCACAAACCTACGCGTTACAGTTACTGTACTGAGTCCGTTGGGATAGCCTGTTCGGGTTAGTAAACTTTATAGGAATGATCCGTTAGTGGTGCAAAGGGTTGTATTTATGGCAAATCTAATGGAGCTTCTATTTGAGGAGTTCGCCTTAATTCTAGGTATAGACTAGTTGGTTGAGCACTGAGTTAGTTTAGATTACACGACTAAAAGGGTCGTTCTGAGGACCGAGGATGATAAGGAAGTGGTTGTGATCAACGAGCGTCAAGATTATATGTCCAATGCGATCTCCGCTCTTGTGGCTGAAAAACTGGTTTGAAATGGATGTGAGGCATATTTGGCTTACGTCAGTGTTTTTGTTTATGGGGACTCTTATATCGAGGATATTAGAGCAGTGAGGGATTTTTCGAATGTCTTTCCTAAGGAGTTACCAGGTTTACCGCCAAATCTAGAAGTTGAGTTTGACATTGAGCTTCTACCGAGTACAGCTCCAGTGTCTATCGATTCATACCGTATGGCACTGAAGGAGCTTGCAGAGCTTAAGGCTCAACTTCAAGAGCTTCTAGATCGTGGTTTCATTCATCCTAGTGTGTCTCCGTGGGGGCACCTGTTCTGTTTGTAAAGAAGAAGGATGGGACCATGCGGATGTGTATTAATTATCGGCAGTTGAATAAACTGACTATGAAGAACAAGTATCCACTTTCGAGGATCGACAATTTGTTTGATCAGTTCTGAGGGGCTTCTGTGTTCTCAAATATTGATCTCCGTTCTGGGTACTATCAGCTTAGAGTTAAGGAAGCTAATGTTCATAAGACTGCATTTAGGACTCGTTATGGACATTATGAGTTCCTAGTTATGCCTTTTCATCTGAGGAATGCTCTGGCTGCATTCATGGATCTGATGGACGAGTCATTCAGCCATATCTGGATCAGTTTGTCCTGGTCTTCATCGATGATATTCTGGTTTACTTTAAGACCGAGGATGCACATGATGAGCATCTTAGAGTAGTGCTTCAAACACTTCGAAAGAAATAGCTCTATGCTAAGTTGAGCAAGTGTGAGTTCTGGTTGCGTGAGGTAACTTTTCTGAGGCACGTAGTTTCTGCCGATGGGATCCGAGTTGATCCTAGAAAGATTGAGGCGGTGCTTGATTGGAAATAGCCTAAAAACGTATCTGAGATCATTAGTTTTCTGGGTCTTGTAGGTTATTATTGGCGGTTTGTCGAAGGGTTCTATTTGATTGTAGCTTATTTGCCTAAGCTTCTGCGCAAGGGTGTTCCTTTTGTCTGGACCGATGTACAACAATCGAGCTTTGAGAAGCTCAAGTCTATTCTAACTCAAGCTCCTATCCTGATACAGCTTGAATCTGATAAAGAATTTATGGTATAGAGTGATGCATCGCACGTCGATTTGGGATGTATACTGATGCAAGATGGTAGGGTTGTGGCTTATGTGTCCCGTCAGTTTAAGACACACGAGGGGAATTATCCGACGCATGACCTCGAATTAGTTGTTGTGGTTTTTGTGTTAAAGATTTGGAGGCACTATCTGTACGGTGAAAGGTGTACCATCTATACTGATCCCAAAAGCCTCAAATACCTCCTTACTCAGAAGGAGTTGAATCTTAGACAGCATCAATGGATTGAGTTGCTCAAAGATTATGACTGCACGATAGAGTATCATCCTGATAAGGCCAATATGGTGGCCGATTCTCTCAGTCGTAGAGTGATGACTGATTTGAGGGCGATGTTCACTCGTCTTAGTCTGTTTTATGATGGGGGTTTGCTAGCCAAGTTGCAAGTTAAGCCAACTTGGATTGATCAGATTCAAGAAAAGCAGTTGAGAGATGAGTCATTGGTTCAGCGATTTCGTCAGATTGAGGATTGTAGTACTTCTAATTTTGGATTGAATAAGGATGAAGTCTTGTGTTTTCAAGGTCAAATCTGTGTGCCAAATGATTCTGATCTAAGGCAATCGATTCTGAGAGAGGCGCATAGTACCTCTTATACTATGCATCCCGGTGGTAATAAGATGTATCAGTATCTCTGTGAACTGTACTGGTGGCTGGGATTGAAACGTGAGGTTAAGGATTTCGCTGCTCGTTGTCTGACGTTCCAACAAGTTAAGGTTGAGCACTAGTTGCCTTCGGGTTTGCTGCAACCCATTAAGATTCCCTTATGGAAATGGGAACGAGTGACGATGGACTTCGTTAGTGGGTTGCCCTTGACACCCACCAAAAAGGATTCTGTTTGGGTCGTCGTAGATTGACTGACCAAGTCTACTCATTTTATTCCGATTCGAACGGACTACTATCTGCAGAAGTTAGCGAAGCTCTATATCTTCAAGATTATAAAACTGCATCGGGTTTCTGTTTCGATAATTTCTGATAGAGATCCTCGCTTCACTTCTCAATTCTGGAAGAAATTGCATGAAGCTCTAGGTTCGAGATTGGACTTTAATACTGCGTTCCATCCTCAGACCGATGGAAAATCTGAGAGGGTGATTCAGATACTGGAGGATATGCTTCAAAGTTGTGTAATAAACTTTGGAGGAAGTTGGGAGGATTATCTGCCGCTAGCTGAGTTCGCCTACAATAACAGTTTCCAGACTAGCAGTCAGATGGCACCTTACGAGGCTTTGTATGGTCGTAAGTGTCACACTCCACTATGTTGGACTGAGTTGGGTGAACGTCGAATAATGGGTCCTGAGTTGGTCTCTGAGACCGAAATAAGGTTAGATTAATTCGGGATCGTCTGAAAACGACTTCTGATAGACAAAAGTGTTATGAAGATCTGAAGAGGAGAGATATTGAGTACTATGTGGGTGACTTCATCTTTCTTAAGGTTTTTCCGTGGAAAAAAGTTCTGAGGTTTGGTCGTAAGGGAAAGTTAAGCCCTAGGTTTATTGGGTCGTATCGGATTCTGAAACAGGTGGGACTGATCGCTTACCAGTTGGAGCTACCTCTAGAGTTGGACCGTATCCACGATGTATTTCATGTCTCAATGTTGATGCGGTATCGATCTGATCTATCTCATGTTATTTCTATTGAGGAGATCGAGATTAGACCGAATTTGTCTTTTGAGGAGGAGCCGATTCAGATTTTGGATCGTGATATTAAGGTTCTGAGGAAGAAGCCCATACCGTTAATGAAGGTTCTATGGCAGAATCATGGAACTGAGGAAGCCACGTAGGAACCTTAAGACTCGATACGTTAATAATATCCTCATATGTTCGGATCAGGTAAATTTTGAGGTCAAAATTTCTTTTAAGGGCATAGAGTTGTAACGCCCTGAATAATTTTTTTCTATTTTTGTAAATATCTGACACAAATGTATATCTGCTTTAGTGGTTGATGTTTTGGGTGTGTGTGTGTGAGGTCTTGGGTTCAATACCCACTATGGCAATTTTTGTTATTTATAATCCAAGCCTTACCCTTGTTGAGTGGGCTTATAGAAAATTTTCTATTAAATCATATCAGAATGAGCCTTCTGGTTCTAGTGGTAAGGGGGTTAGTGTGTTGGAGGTCTTATGTTTGAATCCCTGCACTGGCGAGGGTGTTAATTTTTGCTCGGTTGTCTAATGGAGTTTTGGTGGAGTTGGGATTCTGAGAAAGTTGTTTGTTAGTGCGTTAGTGGTGAGGGATTTAATGGATATTCTTACTTTTTAATTTTTTTCAAATTTTTCTCTCTCTTCTCCCCAAATTTTCCCTCTGATGTTTTCTTCAATTTTTCTTCGTCGTTTCTGATGTTTTTCCCTTTTTTGGTAAAATCATTAATTCATTCTCCTTCTTCGATTCTGTTGGTGGTCCTATTGTTTAATCGTGCTTCGGTTTTTGGGGTTCTCTAATCGATTGGTAAGTGAGCTTTGTGTCTCTATGACTTTTGTTTGTGATTTTTGCGATGACAATCTGTAATAATTGATTAGTGGTAATTTGTGTTTAGGAGCAGAATGTGGAGCAGGGAATTGCACTTCAACAGTTTAGTGCACGTTTGTGACGATTTCTCATCACTGGTAAGTCGGTTCCGTGTTGATTATTCTATCGAGTTTGTTAACCAAACTGCTAAATTGATGTTGGGTACTCTATTTTTATGTTTCAGAAGGCTCGAGTTTGTTTTTGCATCGAAATCGTAACAGGAATGTACCCCTTACGCAGAAAATCGAGCTTCGGCAATAGCTGAAAAACCATACTGTCGATGCCACACGGGCGTGTGCCTGGTCGTGTGGTTGGTCATGTACAAGGCACGGCCGTGTGGTTGACGAGGGCATGGCCATGTGCAAGGCACAGCCGTGTAACGGTGTGAGTGTGGCTGTGTGGGCCACACGGACTAGGCCAAGTTGGGCGTGTGGACCCACACGGGCATGTCACACTGGGTGTGGGTTTGGGCCAGGTCATATGAGCCACACGGGCAAGGCCAATCTGGGCGTGTGGGCCCATATTTCTAGAATTTTCCCTAGGGTCACTCCGGTCATGTAACACCCCAAACTCGGCCTAGAAGTTAGGCTCGAATCTGGCGTGTCACATTGAAATGTTTTTTGAAAACCATGTTTTCATTGAAAACCCTAAAAGCTTGAGAAAAATCCCAGTTACGCTAGTTTATTTTTAAAATGTGGTGCATTGAAAAATTATTAGTTTTATTCCCAAAATTCTTTTTTAGATGCGGAAGTTAAGTTTATAAGTAACCGATTTATGAAAACGTAATGTTTAAAGATTAGGTCTCGAAACCATTTCGAAAATCTTGCGGAAACGTAGTGTTGTTGTAAACAGTTATCATTTTGGAATAAACCCGTGATTTACTTCTAACAGATATAAATTAAAATAAAACCAAACCTAAAATTTAAAATCCAAAAACATTAAGAGGCCTTATTACAACCCAAATCAAAATACTTGAATGTAAATAATCAAAATGGAAAACACAAGCAGTGTGTGTGGCCTTCTCCGAGTCCCTCGCAGCACCGATCCGTCTAAGGCTAGGGATTACCTGCACAGTTAAAAACGGGGTGAATTTTTGAAAACTCAGTGTGTAATCCCCTTAAGAGTAATAGTCAGTATCTGAAACAGAAATTGAAACAGTCTGGGCCAAAGTCCTTTAACAGTAACAGTACAGTCCAGATCAGAGCATACGTGGGCCAAAACCCACTACAATATCATTTGGGTTACAGCCCATAATAGAATCAATTGGGCCAAGCCCAAACCAATAACAGAACAAGTGAGCCTAAGCCCAGTACAGTGACAAATCTTATAAATAGATATGCAATAGTATGAGGATGCATCCCACCCTGATCCAGCCAACACACCACCCGTACTAACCCTACACTTACGTGGGGATAAAATCAACCCACCCACCCAGCACACCAATGTTAGTATATAAATGCGGCTCTAAGCCTTCAGTACAAGTATTATAATTGGCACAAAGCCATCAGTAACTGTATTATGTTTGGAACATAGCCATCAGCGACGGTAATATAATCAGCACACAACCTTGGGTAAATATGATCGACACAGAGTCGTCGATATGTATGTTAGGCACATAGCCACGGGTACATACAATTGGCACAAAGCCATAATCAAGATGGCATAGAGCCATGTTTAGGTTGGCACAGAGCCATAATCAGATTACGCGGCTTTAAGCCATCCGTCAGTCCACAATCGTCTCATGCGACCCGTGCGACCTTAACAGATCAATAATAGATCCACATTCGTCATGTGACCCTGCAATCCTATTAGAATTTCCTCCATATCAATGTCCTAGCCCCATGCAATATGTCGTGTATGTCATGCTCAATCATTACACGTGTATGCAAAATAGCCATGCTCAATAACAGTCATTTACACCCATATTAAAAGCATATCAGTCACGCGACCACAGTCAAGTCAATTAAAACACAGTCATACGATCACAGTCAAATCAGTCAAAGTCATAGTCTAAGTCAGTCATTTACCCATAAGGGCAAAAAAGTCATTTTACCCTATAAGGGTATTTCGGTAATCTTACCCTTCAGGGTTATGTTGGTAATTCTACCCTACAGGGGTATTTTGATAATTTTGTAAACCGGGGGTATTTTGGTAAATTTCACAAATCGGGGGTATTTCGATAATTTTGCAAATCGAGGGTATTTCAGTAATTCACAAATCGAGGGTATTTAGGTAATTTCACAAATCGAGGGTATTTCAATAATTTTACAAATCGAGGGTATTTTGATAATTTTACAAATTGGGGGTATTTTGGTAATTTTGCAAACCGAGGCTCAACGACCCAACAGAAAGGCCACTGTCGCCTCAAGTGACTTAAGCAACCTAAATAGTCACAATGATGTAAATGGGCCTAAGGCCCATTACTCGACCCAAGTGGGTCCACACACTCGTGTGGCCCATTTAGCCCAAAAACAGCCACAGTTATGCAAACGTCACAGTTCAAACCAATAGAAACCACCACATACATTTTATCTATGTGGGCCTACTGGGCCCACACAACCCATTTTGGCCCAACGAGGCCCAGAACTACCTAAGCCACATGCGCGACATGGCAAGTCTATCTACGTCTCACTTAACAGTGAAGTTTACCCACGCGGGCCCACGGGCCCATTGGGCCCACTTCGGCCCAAGCCCATGAGATCGTTCATGGCGGCCTTCCTCGTCATACGCCCACGTTTCGTGAGCTCGGTTAATCACATGGGCTTTCGCACACTCATGTGGCCCAAAAGCCCCATCCTTCGGCTTTTCGGCTCTTGCTGATCTACAGACCAATCAGTGTGGAATACACACTTTCAGCTTTTCAGCCGATCATCAACAAAGCGCAAAGTTACACACCTTAATAGAATACTAGATGGCGTAATTCTCTTAGGTTACTGGCTAGCGATGACCCCCTTGTCCCTTATTGGAAACTTGCATTATAAGAAGATTCAATTAACAGAATAGATTAACCGAGTGGATTACACCCGCTTGTGATGATTACAGAACAACAGAACCCCAAAGTAAGGAAGGATAGTATTCGGCCTTACCCCGAGTTCCTCGACTAAGTACTTACCTACAATCTGAAATAGAGCAAGAGCTTCCAACCACTTCAAACTTTAGATATTTCCCCCACTCTCAAGGGGTTCTAAAACTTGATAACACCACACCTAACAGAAAGGAAGAAGAATCAGCATCAAGACAGAGAAGGGTAAGATACATTTGGCTTTTAAGCAGTACAAGAGTAAAGTACTTCGAGAATGGTTAGAGAAAATAAGAATGAGTCCAATCCACTTATCGCTTGCCAGAGATCAATTGTTAATCCAAAGACTGATTAAAGAGACGCAAAGGAGAAAAAGTCAGTAGAAGGTGTAAACAAGGGATGAAACTGAGTAGCAAAGGGTTTTATTCGGCCAAATCCTAAAAGGGTGGAAAAGAAGTATTTGAGAAAGACAAGAGGGTTGTATTCGGCTTTAGAGAGAAAGGAAAGGAAGGAAAGTAAACGGAGAGGAAGAAGAATCAACAATCGGCTAAGTCAATTGCTTGAGTGAAGGATTGAGAGTATTCGACCAACAATGATGAAGAGTAAAAAGAGAGATGTCAAAGAAGGAGAAAAGTGAAAAGATTCGGTAGGTTGAGTAGAGAAAGACTCGGTCCCAAGAAAAAGCAAAACAATCCCACAAAGTACTTGAATGGTACTCTCCCCAATTCGGCTAGAAAATAAAGGAGAAGAAATAAATGCAATACACCAAAACAAGTGCTAAATTTGACCTTTGAGAGGAAAAGAAAAGGAAACAACACCCGAAAGCGAAAAGAAGAAAATTCGGCAATGCCTACTTTTTAGAAAAGAAAAACAAAGTGACCAAAATCTGAAAAATGCACAAAACGAACTCTCAATTCCCTAAACAAATTCAGCTACCCACTCCCCAACAACTTCTCATCCCATAGTTCCCTCCTATTATCTCTCCTTAATCTACTCCCCACCTCCCATTCAAATACCAAGACCAATTCAAACCTTTACCAAATAGAGTTCAACTCCAACTCCCCAACAACCATCATCCATATCCCATGATACTCTCCCCCTTTTACCAAGTCCACAACCATTCCAAAGAGTTTGAATCCACCACAACTCTTGCCATCCATGTTGCAAAATAAAACCTCCCTTGCTCCTCAAGAGACTTGAACCTCAGACCATAAGCTTCACTCCATACACCACTTGCCACTAAGCCAAAAGCTCCTCTTGTGTCACAATTTAACATTAATTACTTAAAAGGCTTAATACCAGGAGTCAGGGTTCCCCTAATGCTTAAAAATAAAAATTTCCCAAATGACATGACTTGAACCCATGACTTCTTAGAAGTCCCCTAACCTTCCAAAATCACCCACCTAACAGATTCGACATGCATTTGTGCCACTCTCTTGATCTCAAAAAATTTTACACACTCTCATGCTCAAGGCCTAATAGGCCCAATTCTACTAGGCCCAAAAATTCAGCGCGTTACAGGTTATTCCGATTGACTGTGGACCTATAGTAGGGTCGGTAAGGGCTAAGCAAACCCTAAAACTATGTCATCTATTAGTTTGATATTCTGTTTTGAATATGATACTATTATGCATGTCTGATTAGTCTGATGTATATATATCTGATATTTGTATATGAGCATGTGAGCATGATAACTCTGATTATATATATCTGATTGGGGTGGGATTTGTATATGTGGAGAAAGTGTTCTGTATGGTGATCATCGCCTATATTCTGGCAGCTTGGCTGCACATTATCTGACATGTGTCATAATGGCACGATATGGTGTATAGGGATGGGTGGGTGTTTTTAACCCCACATGGTGTGATGGGATGGTCAGAGTTGGTGTGTAGAGGATGGGGGTAGGATTCTATATTTTTGATCTGTATATCTGTTCTATTATCTGAAACTGTAAAGGGCTTAGGTCCTAACCTGAATCTGTATCAGACTATGTATGAGTTCACTGTATGTATTGCATGTCTATTTCTGTTGGGTTACGCACTGAGTTTACGAAAACTCACATTTGTTTGTATGTTCTGTTCAGGTAATCCACAGACTTAGACAGGTCGGTGCGACGGAGGCTCAGCGGTGACCACTTGATCGGGAACTATTTTACTTAGTAAATTATGTTTTTCTTATTTATTTATAATTCTGGCTTCATTAGAAAGAGTTTGTAATTTTTGGGACTCTCCAGACTATTGGAGTTTATTTTAGTTTTGGACGCGGATTTTGACTTTTTCATTGCGATGCATGATGGAAAATACGATTTTACGAAAACAAAAGTTTTTCCGAAAATAGGAAACTAGATTTCTAAAATGTAATGGTTTTAAGACTTCCGCTATAAATTGTGTTTTGGTAAATAATGAATTAAATAACAACACTTTTGAAAATAGTTATAAACATATATGAACTATGAAACTTGAATGACTTGACGAAACGACTCTGTTTTCAAAACCCTACCTTGTGACATCTCCGGATTCGGCCATAACATCTAGGCCGGGTTTGGGGTGTTACAGGAACCTGAATCCTTTCTAACCTTGTCCCAAAAAAACTAATATGTCTTAAAATATACAACTCCATTGCTTACACCATTTCTTCCATACGAAACTAGGCTCAATAAGCTTTAATTTCATATTTAATTCAACCTCTAAATAAATTTATATGATTTTTGGTGAATTTTCAAAGTTAAGCCATTACTGTTGTCCAAACTATTTTAATGAAAATATTTTGTTTTCCATGGTTCTTTACACTATCTTTCATTCAATCATACATAATCATCATAATTTTATTACTATTAAATTTAATCACTAATGTTTATGTGTAGATTACATATTCATTTCTTAATCTTAATATTTTTCATCAAATACTTTTTATTTCTATTATTTAGATTAAAATAAATTTTTTATACATCTCATTCACTACATATTTAACTCAATCTACTGAAATACAAGTAGGGTTAGTATGGAACTTACCCCTTTTGTTAAGAATTTCTTCCTTTTTTCTTCATTTCCCTTCCTTCCTCGTCTTCACCACTTTCCTTCCGTTTTCTTATTTTCTTCACTTTCATCTAATATTTTATTGCTTCCAAACTGATGAGTATATATTTTTTTAGATTCTCTATTTCATCTTTTCTCTTTGGTGTATAAGGAAATTTTCAAAACATTTTGGTGAAAAGGTGGGTTTTCATGGAAAAGGACTAAATTGTAAGAAAAATAAAACTTTCTCTTCTCTAGTTATCTCTTAGGTTGGAATGTAAAGAGATGATGAATTCTCTTTATCTTTCTTCTCTTTTTATATCAATCACTTTGATAATAAAATATTAACAAAAATCTAATTACAATATTAATAGTATAACATTTATCTAATTATTTAATTTAAAATATCATTAAAATATCTCTCATGTCGTCATTACACTCTAGAATTCTCTCTAATGCTGATTGACCATTTTCCCCTTTATAATCCTTAAAAATTTCATCCTTGAATCATCATTTAATTTGATAAAATTATAATTTAGTCCCTCATAATTCTCCATTTATTCAATTCAGTCTTTATTCATCCATTTTCCTTATTTTCTAGACTCTTTAACCCTTCAAATATTTGCATTATCGACCCTTCAAATTTTCCATAGTTATATTTCAACCCCTCACATTTAAATTTTACACTTGAACCATAAAACTTTTCATATTTTAGATTAGTCTTTGAATCAAATTAAAATTTCACAACAAACTTCTTATTTCATTTTTCTCTAACATCCCTTACCATTTACATTCTTTATATCTTATTTCACTAAGAATCTATGTCATATAATTTTCTACCAAGGAAGTTTTAAGGATGTTATAAAATCCTCATTTATTTTTATTTTTATTTTTATTAAAGAAAAAATATTATCATCAGTCTATGTGGATACCATCTTGTTAAAGAATCTATGTCATATGTGCATTATCACCACTTTCTACTAATTCACCTTTTTCAAGTAAGTTTTATTTTCGTAGGTCTTGACGGCCTAACATAAATCACTTAAGCATTTTACAAATTAAATTTATCTAATACACTTAAACTAACTACAAAAAAAAAAATCTCATTTAAATCAATCTATTTGATTTTGTCAAAAACTAATCTATCCATTCTTATATAAGTAACTTCTAGTTATTAGTGTTTTAGAAAAACTTCTAATTATTAGAAAAGAAACTATCTAGCCTTTTTTTTCAATATTATTATTTTTAAATGTAAATTTTATATATGATATATTATTTTTTAAAAAATTAAATTTATATATAATATATTTTTCACTTGTGTGAGGTTCTACTCACTATATGATATTCACACTTTTTTTTTTTTTTTGAAAATAGACTTATTCAAAGGTATGGGAAGATTTTGACAAAAGTATGACACCCGAAAAACGAGCTTGAGAAAAAACTGGACTCGTTTGAAATATGAATCAGGCTTGCGCTCCAACATTTAAAACTCAAGTTGTCATATCCTAAAATTCGGTCTAGTAGATTCGGGTTAGTAGATCGAGTATCTGATTTAGATCTCAGAATTAATCTTAAAAATTGAGGCCTAAAATTAGGTTCGGGAATCTAAAATTAAGTGTTCGGAATTTATTTACCTTAAAATGGTTTTTTTATAAAATAAATAAAATCATTTTTAAAAAGAATTAAGAAAAATAGATTTTAATTAAAAAAGGACTAATTTGTAAAAGGGTCAAACTTGAGACTTGCTCAAAAGCAATTAATTCAAGATTTAAAAATCAGTTTTTTTTTAAGTAGTTTAAAACCCCTTTCATGTTTTCTTCCTTCCTTCGTTCTCTCATTTGAATTTTTTTTCCAAACAAAATCTATATATCTTTCTCTCCAAACAACTAAACTTTTTTTTTTATTTTCTTACCTCCCAAACTCAATTTTCTCTCAAAATTTCAAGCAAACTCGCAATTTCTTCATTAATTTTTTGATTTTTCTCCAAAGGATTTTCAAGAAATTCAAGCTTCAATTCATTTTTCTTGTCCAAGCAAGGTTAGATTTTGATTCTTGATGGTGTTTTTATGCATGTTGCTTTTTCAAATCAATATTTGATCCTTTATAACGAGCTTTCTATGGATCTAAAGATTTAAGCCGAAATTGAGCTCTAAAATGGTGAAATTCGGATTTCTAAGTTAAACCTCTACTTTTAAATGATTTTCATCTTCTTTTGAAGTGATTAAAAGGTTTTTAAAACTTAATTTAACAGACCATTAAGAGATCTTAAAGATTTGATGATTGTTGCTCTTAAATGTTCATATGTGGTAAATTTTTCGAAAAATTGGGAATTGTGTTTTTAGGTGTTTGAAGTGGTATAGGTATATTCTAAAATGATATATAAGATTTTTAGAATCAGGTTTAAGCAATAGAAACGAGAATTAACTAAGGAAAACTAAGGTTTCAGTAAATCTAGTCAAATTTGTAACACCCCCAGTCCCAGCCCAGACGTTATGACCGAATTCGGTGATGTCACATCAAAGGGATAATTCCTTCAGTACCTTCCTTACTAGCTGCATCAGCACATCAGTAACGAATTCCGGGTTACCACTAATCGAGGTTGGTGGCCTCACTCTGACCTCTGTCTCCTGGACCATCTCATACTCTGGCAAATCCAGTGCCTCCCCAACAGATATGTGGCCCGATGCTAATGATCCAGCCCTAACACTTCCACGGCCTCTTCCGGGACCCCTTGCACCTCTTCTAGCACTCATCATTGATTCTCGTATTATTAGAATTAGGAATTTTATGAAATTAGTTCATAGTTCCACTGTTTAAAGAACATGTCTTATGCAATTAACAATTTAAAAGTTTTTTCGAAGTCGTAAATCCACCACAGGCTTAAGTTTCCCATGGGCTTTAGTCTCTAAGAACCTATTGTTTAAAGTAGCCCAATATCTAAATACAGTTCAGTAATTTAAACAAGTGTAATAACAGAAAAACTTACTTAGCTCGATGTCGAGGGCTCGGTGAACCACACTTCAAGAATCCTGCAAAAACTTTTTAATCTACTTGTTTAAAAAACCCAAAATCTAAGGCCCATTTCACAGTCCGAGCTTTGCAACCGGGCTCTGATACCACTAAATGTAACACCCCCAGACCCGACCCAGACGATATGGTCGAATTCGGTGATGTCACATCAAAGGGATAATTCCAAAACGACTTTGTTTAGTTATAGGAAATTTGCATAGTTAAAAACTTAAGTTTAAGATTTAGAAACCCAAAATCCTTGCAACTTGTTAAGTTATGATGAAAGCCCATATTTTAAGAAAACGTCCATATGTTATAGTGATTTCGAAAACCATTTTAAACTTTAGAAATTTATTTAAGTTTAATAATTAGGTAGTTGAAACAATAACAAAACCCAAAGGTAAAGTCAAATTGGAGATACAAGGCCTTATTACATACCAATGAAAATAAAGTAATTGAAATAAAGTCATTCGAAGCTAATTAAAAACTTCTAAGTAGCTTGCAGTGTGGCCACCTCCAAGTCCTCTCCCACGTCGTAAATAAAAGGTGTGAGTCTTGAAACTCAGTATGTACGACCCTTGGTAATCCAACCAACATGCAATTATCACATTGGGCCTAAGCCCTATCAAAATCAGTGGTCTTGGGCCTTAGCCCACAATGACCTCATATCACATCAGTATCACACGAATGCAATGCTCCCATTCCAAATCCAACCCTGCACTCCATTTCCCTTCCAACCCTACACTCTTGTAGGGATATAAATATCAACCCACCCATCCCTACACTTCAAAGGTAGCACCAACAGCGGCACTACTCAAACGTTGCAGCAAGCCTGTTAAGCATATAATGGGCTTAAAGCCACCGGTGGATCCACGGTCGCCAAGCGACTATGCGATCCTCACATATCTTCATCCGTATCATCAAACCCACCCAAGTGCAACATATATCTCATGAATGCAACATACACATTTTCACACATTTAGCACCCAGGGGTATTTTTTGTAAATCTACCCTACATGGGTATTTTCGTAATTCTACCCTACAGGGGTATTTTCCTAATTTCTTTCATCTCGAGTTTTAGTTATGAACTTTGGCCCATCAACAAGTCCTTGTGGCTAAAGTGAACAGACACTATGCACCAGGTAGGATCCCAGAGAAGAGGAGGTGGGTCACTAGGACCGCTTAAGTGCTAAGCTCTCCCTAGATCCAATCCTAGACATGCATATGTCCATTGCCACACTCTAACCTAGCGACTTGTCCACAGACATGTTTGATTATTAAATTAAGTTTTATGCTATTTAAGAATTTATCGGAACTAGGCCTAGAGCCCATTAAAACCCTAGCATGCATTTCTAAAATCCCATAAGGCCCACTAAGCCTAATCATGTCCATATAGCCCATTAAGCCCAATCATGTTTATGTAGCCCATTAGGCCCGATCATAATCAAATCATACAGCCATCCATATCATTCCATCAGTCAATTTTACATCTCAACTCTTGTCGATTTGGGCCCACGAACTCGGTAGGCCCATTTAGCCCCGTCTAGCCCGGTCGGCCAAATAGTGGCCCGAGACCATGAGATCGCTCTCCTGGCCCTAGTATTCATACTGGTGTTCCCACACGAATGTTCACACGCTCGTGTGGTTACCGGCACCAACCTTTTGGCTTTTCAGCTTTTCGACATTCTGATTTTTTCCGGGATTTCGACTTTTGCCAATTTGTCGTGTGTGAAGTGTATGTACACACCTGGTGCTACACTATCCTCAGCCTTGAACCTACAACCAATACCAATCTCCAATAAATCACACACTTAACCACAATATTTACCCAAAAACCAAAGCCTTACCATAACTTTACCGTGTGGCACCAGTTCTAGTAGCCCTTCTTTAGCTACTATTCACGAATATCCCCTAGATCTGCACCCACACATATACTATCAAAAATCAAGTGACTCATATTCCACACAAGTCACCTCTATAAGCCACACTTGCATTCGGTCACTTACTAATCCACAATTGAGACGAGTACACTTACCACTTGCTAGTGATCCTTACCACGCTTGCGATATTTGAACCTTACTCTTGTTATGTAACGCCCTGAATTTGGGCATAGAAGAATTGGGCCTATTGGGCTTTGGGTCTCATAAAATTTTTAAGTGAGCAAGAAAATGACAAATGACATGATGGCTTTAAAGGTTTAATGAATTTGGAGTGTCTAGGTGTGTTGGAGAAGCTCTGGGTTCAAGTTTTACGGTGGAGGATTCTTAATTTAATTAACTAAGGAATCAGGGTTGTGAGTAGTGGGCTTTTAAATAAAAATAAGTGAAAATGGCACAAAGAAGCTTGTGATGAAGTGGCTAAGTGACGCCACTAAGGTGTAGAGAGGTGGCGACATATGCATGCAGGAAGGTCTGAGGTTCGAGTGCTAGTTTAGCTTTATTTTGGAGTTTAATTTTAGACTTCTAGAAGGCTGGAAGTGGCATGTAGAGGGACTCTAAGGAGAAGTGATCAGTAGAGAGAATTTAGGAGAAGGATAAGGGAGATATCATGGAGAAAAATTAGGAGATGAGCAGTGGATGAAGTGGTGCCGAATGGGACTTTGGGGAAAGGTGTATTCGGCTTGTGGCTATAAAAGGAGAGGGCCGAATGCTTTGAAAGGTTCTTTGATTTCCATTAGTCTTTTTCTTTTCTCCCCTCAATCGGTTTCCCCCATAGCCAAATTCTCCCATTTGCCAAAATCTCCTATAGTCGAATCCATTTTTGCCGAATTCTCTCAGAGCCAAATTCTCCTATTGCCGAATTACACCATCATCCTTCCTTGCTGAAATTCCTATTTGTGCCGAACCCTTGTTGTTTTCCTCCATTACAAATCGATTGTTATCTACTCTCAGTCAAGGTTAAAAGCCGAATCTCGTTCAGTAGCTATCTAGGCCAAATGATCTAAGGTTGGATTCGGTAAGTATTCTGTTAACCTCCTTAGTGCATTTTATTAAAAGCTGAAGGGCTGTCTAACTTCTCAT
The DNA here is from genome assembly GCA_005393395.2 of Gossypium australe. Taxonomy (NCBI): domain Eukaryota; kingdom Viridiplantae; phylum Streptophyta; class Magnoliopsida; order Malvales; family Malvaceae; genus Gossypium; species Gossypium australe. The sequence goes on along the minus strand of CM016621.1, from coordinate 62,208,000 downwards.
TATTGTTAATCTTGGTAAGTTTCAGGGATCGCAAGCGTGGTAAGGATCGTAGCAAAGTGTAAGTGTACTCAACTCGATTATGGTTTAAGTAAATGGCCGAATGTGGGTATGATCTATAGGGGTGACTTGTGTGGATTATGAGTCACTCGAATTTTGATGGTGTATGTGTGGGTGTAGTCTAGGGATATTCATGAATAGTAGCTAATGAAGGGCTACTAGAACGTGTGGCACACGGTAAGGTAACGGTGAGGTTTCAGTTTTTGATTAAGTGTGTATTAAGCCAAGATTAATCGTTAAGTGATGACTATTGTAGGTTCGTGATTAAGGGGTTGCAGCACGCATTGTTACCAGGTGTGTACAAACACTACACACACATGATATCGGCAATGCCGAAAAGCCGAAAGTGGCTAAATGGGCCCGGTGGGCCCTGAGGCTAAGTTTGATGAAATTGATTGATTTGGGTATATGAATTGAGTTAGTCATGCATGTTACATGATCTGGAATTGTTTTGGGCCTAATAGGCCATATGAATGAGATCTGGGCCTAATGGGCCATAAGGATGTGATTTGGGCTTAATGGGCTATATAAACGTGAAAAGGGCTTGATGGGCTTTATGGGGACGTAGACCAGTATGCTAGGGTTTGATGGACTTTAGGCCTAGTTCTGAACAACTCTTAAACCCCATAAGACTTAATCTAATAATTAAACATGTCCGTGGACAAGTCGCTAGGTTAGAGTGTGGCAACGGACATATGCATGTCTAGGATTGGATCTAGTGAGAGCTTGGTACTTAAGCGGTCCTAGTGGCCCACCTCCTCTTCTCTGGAATCCTACTTGGTGCATAGTGACTGTTTACTTTAGCAGCAAGGACTTGTTAATGGGCCAAAGTTCATAACTAAAACCCAAGAGGGACCAAATACCCCTGATTTGAAAATTACCAAAATATCCTTAGATTTACAAAATTACTAAAATACCCCTAATTTGTAAAATTACCAGAATACCCTTGATTTGCAGAATTTCCAAAATATCCCTGATTTACAAAATTTCCAAAATAACCCTATTTTGTAAAATTACCTAAATACCCTTGTAGAGTAGATTTACGGAAATACCCTTGGGTAGTAAAATGACTAAAATACCCCTAAGTGCTTAATGTGTAAAATTGTGTATGTTGCATTCATGAAATATGTGTTGCATTTGGGTGGGTTTTGATGATACAGAGGAAGATTTGAGGATCGCATAGTCGCTTGACGACCGTGGATCCACCGGTGGCTTTAAGCCCATTATAGCAACTTTGCTACAACGTTTGAGTAGTGCCGCTGCTAGTGCTACCTTTGGAGTGTAGGGATGGGTGGGTTGATATTTATATCCCCACAGGAGTGTAGGGTTGGAAGGGAAATGGAGTGCAGGGTTGGATTTGGGATGGGTGCATTGCATTCATGTGATACTGATGCGATGTGAGGTCATTGCGGGCTAAGGCCCAAGACCATCGAATTTGATAGGGCTTAGGCCCAATGTGATATTTGCATGTTGATTGGTTACCAAGGGTCGTACACACTGAGTTTTGAAACTCACACCCTTTTTATTAAATGTTTCAGGTGATCCTCAGTAAATTGCTCGATGTGGGAGAGGACTCGAAGATGGTCACACTACAAGATACTTAGAAGTTTTATTTATTTGTCTCAAAAGACATGATTTTAATTACTTTCTTTCCGGTGGATGTAATAAGGCCTTGTACTCCGATTTGACTTTAGATTTTGTGTTTTGTTATCATTTTTCAACTGTTTACTTAATTGTTAAACTTAAATAAATTTTCTTAAACATGGTTTTTGAAATACCTAAAAATATGGGCTTTTATCATTACTTAACAAGATTCAAGGATTTTGGGCTTTTAGGCCTTAAATTTTAACTTAGCAAAACCGTTTGAATTATACCTTTGATGTGACATTCCCGGATTTAGCCATAATGTCTGGGCCGGGTCTAGGGGTGTTACATGTTAATACAAAGTTAACAACAAGAAAGAGTTAGATAGCCCTTCGGCTTTTACCAAAACACACTAAAGGAGGTTGACTAAGTACTTACCAAATCCAACCTTTGATCTTGCGGCCTAGATAGCTACTGAACGAGATCCGGCTTTTAAAACTTGATTAAGAGTAGATAACAACAACCGATTTGTGATGGAGGAAAAACAACAAGGAATTGGCAAAAATATAGGGCTATTCGATTATAAGGGAATATTCGGCTTTCAGAGAAAGAAGAAGAACGCAACACCAATAGGGATTTCGGCAAATTCGGCAACGAAAGAAACAGAATGAGAGGGAGAAAAGAAAAGTAATGGAAAACCCAAGGAACCTCTCAAAGGAATTTGGCACCCCCTTTTATAGCCAAAAGCCGAAACTACCTTTCCCCAAAGTCCCATTCGGCACCAACTCTTCACGCTTCTCAGCTCCTAACTTTTCTCCCTGATAACTCCTCAATCTCATCCTAAATTTCCTCTACAACCATCTCACAAGACCAATTCAAACTCTCCAATGCAAGAATTCAAATCCAACACAAACTCTGGCTATCCAATCTGCAAACTCCAATAAAATACCATGCCACTACTCGAGCCTTGGACTCCCTTGCCTGCTAATGACGCCACCTCCCTGCTCCCTAAGTGGCGCCACTTTGCCACTACACCACAAGCTCTTTTGTGTCATTTTTCTTCTTCATTTATTTAAAAGGCCTACTAACTGAAGTCACAGTTCCCTTAGGGCTTAAACCAATTTTTTTCCTATACTCTTACTTGATCTGTAACACCCCTTGCCTGTATTCGAGCCAGAACAGGGTTTGAGGCATTACATAGCTGATCTTACTTAAACATCTCAAATAGGGTTATAAAACTTCATTTAACCTCATCGCTCGCACATACTTAGCCTAGGATACCCTTAACATACTTCCGAGGAATGTCAGAGTCTTTATGAAAACTTTCACGAGTTCGAGAACATTTTAATAAAATAGGGGCCACACGCCCGTGTACCCCTAAGGCATGCCCGTGTCTTCCACCCATGGTCGACACTGACTAATTTCACACATCCTCGACACGTTCGTGCCTTCGGACCGTGGTCGATTCTGGCTAGAATCATACGGCCTTGACACGCCCGTGTACTTTAGCCGTGTTGGGATTCAAATCCCCAGTGCAAAGTGCAGACTTCACAAGACCTGGACCCATGCCTATGTGCTAGCCGTGCCTCCCGCATGGTCTAGACACACACCCCATGTGTCTACCCATGTGGACAATTATAAGGCTATCTACCAAGCCCTTTTTCACCCTACATTGCATACATTCATATTCTATTTCAAAACATTCTCAAATCATTAATTAAAACACATGAATTAACATATTTGATTCATAATAATGAAGTCTTCCCCTCCATACATGGGGTGGAACTATTTTTAGTACAATTTCAATCGACTTTTATCTTCATCTATGTCTATATACAATCGTCCCATAACTTATTTAGGCCAACACATTTGGCACATTAACAATGACTTAATCAACCTTAAGTACTAGCCTTATACATGCCATAGCTCAAAAGGACTTGATACCTCATACCAAATGTCTGCTCGATAGTGTGAAAATATCTCCAATGATCTCCAAACTGAGATAGCTAAATTAACCTATAAGAGATGAGAATGGGAGAGGAGTAAGCAATATTTCTTAGTAAGTTCAACTGCATAAACTGACAAATACTGATATCATTGAATATAGATAACCACAAAGTATTATACTGAATTTTTCCCCTTAACTCATGTTTACATACTCAACCACTTTTGAAGCTTACTCATTCTCTCTCTTACTACATTCTTACCATGCCGCAAGCCAATTGCTCGTTTAATTAGTACACATTCGTGCACTGATCACCACAAGATCATATAAAACAACACATCAAGCATTTTCGATAAGCCACTGATACTACTAATCTCTCGGTGGTTACGCACTTAGCCCACCATTGATCTCTAATAGGGTGGTATCGCACACAGCCCACCAATCATTTATACTTATGGTGATTTCGCACTTAGCTCACCAATCCTTTATAAGCGATGGTATCGCACACAGCCCATCGATTACTAATTAATCAGGTGGTAACGCACATAGCCCACCGATAATAATATAATTGATGGTATCGCACACAGCCCATCGATTACCATCAATAAGGTGATGTCGCACATAGCTCACCGTTATTTTTACATTCATGGATAATAATCCACATGTACATCTCTATTTCAAATGTTCATCCGAGAACCCCCCTCACACACTTCTATTACCATCAATAAGGTGATGTCACACATAGCTCACCATTATTGATAGTATCGCACACAGCCCATCGATTACCATCAATAAGGTGATGTCGCACATAGCTCACCGTTATTTTTATATTCATGGATAATAATCCACATGTACATTTCTATTTCAAATGTTCATCCGAGAACCCCCTCACACACTTCTATTCTTACTTAACTTTCTACAATACTCATTCGCATTCACACAATGCATTGATAAATCTATCTCATACAACTAAGGTGTATTGATTACACATAACCCACTAGAGGTTCATCATATACTGAATTCATCTCAATTCAATTCTAATCACATACTTGTACTTCTCGACGTACAACCACGTACTTTCTCTCTTTCAACATACACGTTGAATCACTCAAATTGTTCAATAACCCTCTTGAGTCTCATACACATATTGTCATAATGACATTGTACCCTAATAGGGTCTTACTCGAGACCTTAACTATTATCATATCATGCTATATACATTTCCCATTACTCTTAGATTCAATTCTCTTGTCATTTCATCAAGAGATATCTCATACATTCATAAAGTAAATATGCATTTCATACAACATTGGAACATTAACTCGTACCTAATTGCAACGTTTGCACATGAACTTACCTCGATGTCGAAAGGGCCGAAAGGGACTTTTTTGCCCACATTTCTCTTTTCACCCGCTCTAGGTCCAAAACTCATTTTCTTTGATCTAGAGCAATGGAATTTACTGATTTAATCACTTATAAATCATAATATACCATAATCTACACTTTAGGCAAAAATTACGATTTTGCCCCTAGGCTCGTAAATAAATGTTTATCACATTTTCTTGTTAAACAAGCCTAGCTGAACATTTAATCCTCTTATAACGATCCACAATTTTAACTATTTCATGCCTTAATGAACAAATTATAACTTTTGCATTTTAGTCTCAATTAGGTGTTTTCATAACAACACCTTTCACAAAAGTTGTTTATCACCATCCTAACATTCATTTTCTTCCATAAAAACTCAGCTCACAACTTAAAATCTCACATGGAAAGTCTCTAAACTTTTTACCATAATGCAAAATAGTCCCCTCTTTAAAAAGCTTAAGCTTTAGGGATCTTAAAAGTACAATTTTCTTCAAGAAATACCATCAAAATCACTTACTTGAGTGGAGTAAAGGTTGCTGAAATTTTGAGCTTTCAAACACCACTTTTTTGCTGAAACTTTCGGTGGAGAAGAAGAGAGGAAAGATGATATCTTTTTCCTTTCTTTATTTTATTATAAAACATCAATTTAAGCCACCAACTTTGACCAAAATTAAAAGCTCTTGTCCCCCTTGTTTACATGGCCGGCCAACACATCTTAGATGGTCTAATTGCCCTTTTTAGACCTTCAATTAATATTTCATGGCTATTTGGTACCTTTAGCCTATAGAATGGAACTTTCGCACTTTATGCGATTTAGTCCTTTTTTTGCGATTTAGCATGAGATCGCTAAAATTAAAGCACCAAAATTTCCATACATCCTTATAAACATGTTATAACACATAACATGACATGAAAATAATTTTCTCTAACCTCGAATTAGAGATTCTAAGATCACTGTTCCAACTAGCCCCTAAATCGGGCTGTTACATGATCCCAGGACATCTCCAACACCCCTAAACACTCCAAATTCATTAACCCTCAAAGCCCACATGCCAATTGTCATTTTCTTGCTCACTTAAAAATTTTCTGAGACCCAAAGCCCAATAGGCCCAATTCTACTAGGCCCAAATTCGGGGCGTTACAAAATTTTCGGTTTAAGGGGGGAGAGGACGGATCTACATTTTTGTTGAAATTTTGATGTGTTGTAGCTGTTAATGGCCATATTATATTGTCGTTAATGTGTATGCGAAGTTACAAATCCATCGGAGTCCTTTACAAGTAAGGCGAAAGGCAAAGAGAAGCTTGTTTAAGCTTCTGACAGTCAAGCGAAAGTTAAACCGGTGAGTGATCTGGAGTTGCTACTTGTAAGCATAATTTAATGAGTTAATTGGAAGCTTAGCTTAGCCTTGTTGTGTGTCCACAACCATTGGTAGTAAATCTATAAACTATTAGTGGTCAATCTACAATCTGGTGTGTTGGTGGTTGGAATTCTAGGGAACACCCATTGTGGTGTGTAATGGTGGGTGTAACACCCCAAACCCGGCCCATGCGTTTCGACCAGATCTGGTATGCTACTAGTTGTACATTGAAAACTTTTGTCTTGTTGGTTTTGGAAGTCGTAAATTAAATAGACATTATTTAAGTAAACAAGCGGCATTTTAAAAATAAAACCTTGTATTAAGTATAATTAAACCTTTGACATCATCTCATAAGTTGCAGAACGTTAAAACTACTTGATTGGATAAAACTATGGGGCCTTATTACATTGATAATTCCAAAGTAAAAATAAAATAAAACTTAAAGAATTCCCAAAAATAATTTGTAGAAATAAAGCTTGATGGCCCCTCGAGTCCGTCTCGGCTCCCATGTCCACGATCTACTGCTCATCTGGAAGAGTAGAGAAAAGGAAAGCGTGAGTCACCAAGACTCAGTGTATAAATCTCAAAACACACAAACCTGAGCCCACAAACACGTTATGGGCCCTGGCCCATACATGAAGGTATCAATCATAATCACATGATAAACAATAACGTAGCATCGCCACCGATCACTATGTGACCTTACATTTAAATTATGTAGGATTTCTACCACCGATCACCAAGTGACCTATCATGCACTTCCCCTTCAATATCATTATTCCCACCCCATGCATACATACATAAAGAAAACATCATACAGACTTATATACTTTTCGATACATATAGGGAGTTCTATGTTTACGTACCTGGCATCTTTGCCTAACCCTTTTAGGGTTCCATTCGACTGTCTATACAGCCTCAATCCGGCTTTTTAGCCCATAACATATAAAAATAAACATACATACAGGTTTATTAGTAGTGTGTTAGAGATCTACACACCTGATTACCAATGAAACGATGCTTTCTATGTCGACGCTATCCTTAGTCGACACAACTGCTATCTGCCTAAGATGTTGTTCAGAAGCCGGTCCACAACCAAGTGGCCAATCTCGAACGGCAGATACTGCTCGTTTCTTAAACTTAGGGATTCTTTCCTTTGCCTGATCCATATTTAATTCCATCATAAATCCTTATCAGAGCTACTATCACAATATTTAATCGTTAATCCTCATTTTAAAGTTTAGATCTTGCATATAATGAATGAATCTAGTAAAAATCTAGGGAAAATCTTCTTACCTTAAAATCCTGAAATTGGAGACTAGCTATTTTTGGCTTTTAGATCTAGTTGACCAAGCTTCCTTCAAATCCTGAATTGCCGCCCAACATAGAACCATTAAACTTATTAGCTTTTCAGCTTTTGCCTTTCAAAAACCGGGAATAGATCATGAGAACTAATCAGAAGTTGACACTTACCTTAGCACAGGAGGTTCGGCTAGCACTAGAGAGAGGATTCAGCAATGCCAAAGGAAGTTTTAAATGCCGGAATAGATAGAACTAATTCTCAAATGGGATGAATAAAGAAAAACTATGGAGATTTCGGATTTTTAGAGAAATCGGCTCAAGAGGAAAAAGAATGGAGAAGAGGTTTCGGCTTTTGAAGAAATTGAAGAAAAGAAAATTGGAGAGGGAGAGGCTAAGGAATTCGATACAAAGAAAGAAGAGAGAATTAGGGTTTTAAATGCAAAAAATCAAGGAGCTATCCCCCCTATTTATAGGAATTTCGACACTTCTTGTATAAAATCGAAAACGCCCTTCCTAAATAATTAAAATTCAAGCTAAATGAAAGGGAAAATTCGGCACCCCTTTGCCATGTAGTAGCCGATTTCTTTACTCCTCTTAAGTGGTGGATTTTCGGCCATCACCTTCCTTGTAGATAGGCTCCTATCTTTTCTCCTTTTTATCTTCTAAATTATCAATTATAAAATCCATATAAATCCTCCTATTTTTGAGCCTTGTAGCCGTCCACCTCATTAAACCCTAATGCCGAAATTTAACTCACTTAAATTAAAAGATTTGGGTTCTTAAAACTTAAATTTTGGGCCCCTAACTCCTTGTGTGTGGCGTCACCCCTTGTCCCCTTTTAAATGCCAAAAATGGCCCAAAACATGGGCTCCTTGTGACCAAAACTTGGGCCTCTTTAATTGTTAATGGCGCCACCTTCTAATTCCCTTACAGTGCCACCTATTGTTGGGCCACAAGCCACGTTGGTATTTTAAACATAATTACCACCTTTTAACTCTATAATGCCCAATCTAATAATTTAACTAAGGCCTTTGCCTAATCCTGAGCCCAATTTGGACCCCTATCACTTAAATTAAAATATTAAACCTATCCCTACACAAATGCATAGGCCCATAAATTTAGGATGTTACAGTGGGGTAGTATCTTTTTTGTTAAAATCAATATTGTATGGCATCTATGAAAGCATGTGTATAAAAACTTGTAATTTTTAGTAGGATATATTTTTATTTACTTATCTGAATGAGTTATCTATGAAACCAATATTCTAATATTGCTATTGTGAATTTTTATGCTAATGATGGCTAAATTGAGAATTGATATTCTGAATTGCTACTTTATTGCGATTATTTTGTGCATTATTATTAATATGCCTTAATGGTTGTCGCACTAATTTTCTTGTGATTGAACTCACACTAAGCATGATAGCTCACTCCCCCTTAAATGTTTATCCTTACAGATAACCTACAAGTTTAAGACGCAGACGCGGCATCCAGAGGGTCTCAGCTCGGTTTTGTTAAAATATTTTTAGACATATTATTTGATATTTTATTATTCAGAGGTTGTATTATTATTTTAATTTGAACTGTGGCATGAGACTTAGGTTTAAGTTTGTTTTTTATCTTGCACGACATTATTTTAAAAATTTATGACATGTTATGATTATTGATTAGTATGCATGAACCCTGGTTTTTGTTAAAAACTAATGGATATTACTTTTCCGCTGCTAAATCGTAATTAAGATTTTGAGGAATAATAAATCAGTATGTAACCAAGTCTTCTTCTAAAATAAACAAATGTTTTAAAATGATTGTTTTCAAATCCCCGATAGCTTATTGGGTCATTTTGGTGGCTAATGTAATCTTTCAAATTTAGGTCTAACGTCTAGGCCGAGTTGGTGAGGTTACAGATCGTGTTGTCACAATGTGGCACACTGATTGTTTGTCTTGTTTTACTTTCTTTGCTATTTAGTCCAACATATCATCAGTGAAATTGGAGTCCAAAAATGCTATAAATTCTTTGAAAATTTGCATACATAAGATTTAGATCTTTAATTTCGTAATTTCATAAATAATTTTGTAATATGGTTATTTTGTACATTTTTTTATTTTTACGATTTAGTCCCTAAAACTTTGTTTTTAAAATTAGATAAGAAATATTAATCGGTTTAAACATATTCTTTCAATAATGATTTTAATAGAATTCTAAGAACTAAAGGTATGTCTAATTTTTTATTTTATGAGTGTTTTCACATGATGAATGTAAAATGACGAAATTGTCCTAGGATATCATTTGAATGATTTTGTTAGATAAAGCATGCTATTAGGGTTCGAACAACTATCCTTATTTGTTGATTGTTAGTTATGCATGATAACGTTGTGGTGTGAATTGTGGTTTGTATTTTGGTCATGTAAGTGACTAATGTGATGTTTTGAATTCGGGTCGAGCTGTCCCGGCCGAGTTTGAGGTGCCATACAGGCCCAACATGTTTTCTAATTTGTAATATATTTTTATACAGTATGTGAGTTATATAAAGTAGAATTAAATATATAATACTATAATGGAAAAATTAAAGGATAGGGTGAGATCGAGTCAATTTTTTCAAGTTTTTGAACTGAACCAGGGCTTTGGGTTTCCATATTGTTTGTGGGCTTTGAGCAGTTGGACTTTATTTAGACAAAATCAACTTTGGATTTGGACTTTTCAACTTTAATTTTATAAAATTATATTTGTTTTATGTTTTTAAGGCACTATTTGACAAATGTTTTTCAATTATACATAAAATCTCAATTAATATATTTTTCTAAAAAATAATTTGTGAAATCTATAATTATAAATTTTTATTAAAAATCTAATTACATCTTGATTTAATTACTCTCAATCTTCATTGAACATAATCAAATGTTAAAATTTTTTTATACCTTTTAACATATAATGACAACAAAAAAAACACCTCAGTTTGGAAATATTAATAACGATAACCAAAATTTTAGAAATTTAAACAACAAAAAATAATAGAAAATATATATATATAATAAGCAAAAAAGAGATGAACACTTGAATTCCTGAAAGTTTTAACAATAATAATAGAAAACAATAAAATCGTGAGAGACTGAGAATGAAATTTGATTTAAGGTTTTTTATTTAATTATAGAATATGTAAAAAGTATGATAAAAACTATATTTAAAATTTAGAAGCAATAACTTTTGTTTTGGGTTTTAAATGAATTTATATATTGGGTTTATTTGTTAAAAAATATTGGTTTCTTTTTGGAATTTTTAATCAAGTCTTTTTGGACTTTTTGGTGTCCAAAAGAATAAATCGGGCCAAGACAAAATTGATGTGGTTCGATGGCATCATTTAACCGAAATCGAATTGAACTATAAAAAACCCAAATCACACTGAACCAAATTGTCGGTTCAACTTGATTTTATCGATTTGATTTGTTGCTCAGCCTTATTAAAGGATATGTTAAGTTATCTATGTTTAAAAAAAATTCACAAAAATAAAAGAAAAATATTCAATTAATAAATATTAAATTAGAAATAAAATATTTTTTAAAAATAAAAGGGGTGGGCTATTGTCAAATATGGATGAGCTTGGGCAAAACTTGTAGTAGAAAACATGCAGTAGAGGTTGTTTCAGCCCAAAACGACTTCAGTAAACAAGCATTCCATAACATAAATCGAACATTTTCCATAATTTTTCTATTCATTCGTTCCACAACACCGTTTTTTTGTGGAGTATGGCGAACTGTCAAATGCTTCAAGAACCCTTCTGATTTGCACAATTCATTAAATTTATCAGAACGAAATTCCAAGCCATTATATGTGTGAAGGTGTTTTATCTGTTTTCCTTTCTGTTTCTCGATCATAGTCTTCTAATCCTTAAACGTGAGCAACATATCACTTTTTTGCTTCAAAAGAATGCCTTAACTTTCTGGAAAAATATTCAATAATTGTCAACATATAGTTAGCACCAACCTAGAAGGCACCCTAGGTGGTCCCCAAATATCAGAATGAATATAATCCAGTGTTCCCTTCGTGTTATGGATTCCTCTGGTGAATTGAACTCTCTCTTACTTCCCAAAAATGCAATGCTCACAAAACTTCAATTTGCTAATACCTTGTCCATCAAGAAGCCCTCTTTTACTTAATTTTGTCATGTTGTTCTCCCTCATATGCCTCAAACTCATATGCCAAAGTCTAGTAACATCACCATTTGACAAGGAAGAGGAAATAACAGCTGCATCACAAGTAAAAGTTGAATCTTGCAAAACATATAACTTGGCAGTCTTTCTTTTCCTTTTCATCACAATGAGGGAACCTTTGCTAATCTTTAGAACCCCATTTTCAACTGTGTACTTGTACCCTTTTGAATCAATAGTACTTAATGAAATCAGATTTCTCTTCAATTTTGGTACATGTCATACATCACTAAATGTCCTGATGACTCCACCAAACATCTTAATTTTGATCGTGCCAATACTTGCAATTCTACATGAAGTATTATTTTCCTTCAAAACAACACCGTTAGACACTATTTCATATGTTGTAAACCAATCCCGATTTGGACTCATATGGAAGGTGCAACCAGAATTGAGGATTCACTCCTCGCTCACTTTAGAGTTGCCATTAGAAGCAACTAGGAGTTCACCATCGCTGTAGTCTTCTCCTACATCAGCTTCACCAGACTGTTCTGATTATTTTCCCTTTTGATTCGCAACCTCCGTTTTGATCTTATTCTATGACTTATAGCACTCAGACTTAATTTGCCCTTTATTTTTGCAGAAGTTACAGGTTTTACCTCTTTTTAAAGATCTCGATCTACCCTTAGATTTACTGTCAGGATTTCATTCTTGTGTCCTCCCACGATTATCACTAGTATTTCATTCTTGTCTCTCACGAACAATAAGACCCTCTTCCTGGAAGTCGAATCCAGCTATAAAATGTTTCATCTTGTCATACGAAGCTAAGGAATCATAAACTTCATTAACTGTGAAAGATTCACGACTATACAAAATCGTATCTCTAAAGGTTGTATAAGACGGAGGCAATGAACAAAGCAAAATTAACTCTAAATCCTCTTTATCATACTGAACCTCCATGGCTTCTAAGTCTGAGATGATTTCTTTAAACACAGTTAAGTGTTCGACTAAAGATATACCTTCTTCCAAATGATGAGAATAAAAGCGTTGCCTCAAATGCAACTTGCTAGTTAAGGTTTTGGACATGCAGATATACTCCAACTTTGCCCATAATGCAGTAGCGGTCTTCTCTTCAACACGCCCTATAGAATATCATTTGACATATGCAGATGTAATTGCGTCAGAACCTTTCAATCCTTATGCTGCTTCTCTTTAGTCATCAATGTCGAAGGGATTTATCTACCCCTAGTAGGGCATCCTCCAAATCCATCTGCGCAAGAACTGTTTGCATCTTTACCTGCCACAACGTGAATCTGGTGTTGCGATCCAACAGCGGAATATCATACTTCATTGATGTCATTACCGTGATTGAGACGAGCAAACCGAAAAGCTCTGGTACTAGTTTGTTATATTAAACGTACCTAATGGCGGTGGAACGATCGCAAAGCAATAAGAAAAGGAAAAATAAGAACACAAATTTTACCGTTGTATTTATTTCTTCAACAATTGGCGGGATTCGAGTCACATAATCTCTAACAACATAGTTTGGAAACAATCTACTCTGTGTACCCTTACTTAGTGAATGGTTTATTCAACAATCATTCCAACAAACTATTGGTTAAAGCCTAATATACCCTTACACAAAAAGTAAACACAGCATAATAGATAACCCCAACTTGTTACAACCACTTACCCAAATCAACTCACTTAAAATAAATTTTAACTCTTCGGGAATGCTAAAAACAGAGTGCAAACAACAAAGTAAATGCTGACAATAATTACACAAGAAAACAATACAAAAACACTCTATTAAAGATGTGCCAAGCCACGTGAATAAGCTAACCTATTTATAAGAATAATATGACAGTTTCCTCAAGTAACTATGTGAAGATAGAATTATCATTTTTAATTATATAATTATCATAGATAAAAACTTCCAATATTTATCTCAAAATAAAGTTTTTTAAGCCAAGTAAAATCAACAACTTAATCACCAAGTAAATGGCTTAAGAATGTATAAGCCTTAGTCGATCACCAATGTCTTCTTTAGTCAATCTCAATCACCATCATTTAAGAAAGGATAAAACATACTCTCAGGATCATTTGCTTATAGAGAAATGAACCATAGGGGTCAAAATAAAAAATAAAAAAAAGGCCAACATCTAACGCTACTTGAGTTGTCTTGAAGACACATCCAAATTGTTTACATTTGTTCAAACATGAGAATAAGCAAATAGTTCAAAGAGTTGTTCGATCATGAGATGAATATCAATAACAAGACAGCTAAAACCCCCAACAAAATTATTGAATCAAACTTGTCGAAACCATTTTTAATTTTTTTGAAAGAAAAACGGGGATCGACTTTAAAAACGAAAATAGAGTCGCCACCAATCTTTTTTCGAGATATGATCGGATCACCTTATAAAACATTTTACTTCAAAACATTAATTTTGGCCTGTGAAATTCAAGAAAAAAAAGGTTCAGGAGTCGGTTACGTATGAGGAAGGATTAGCACCCTCGTAACGCCCAAAATTGGTACCAGATTGATTAGTTATTGTCCTAATGTCAAAAATTCGAAAAGATTTGAAAACATGATTTCTTTAAAAACTTGAACAATTTGAGTTGGAACTTGAGATTCCTTTGTTCCGAAAGCATACAAACATCACATCCATCACGTTAGGACATGATGTTTTAAACCCTCGTAACCAAAATCATCCCATGATTTACGAAATTCGTTAAAAGGATATTTAGTTATTTAGTCAAACGGAAAATCGAAACACAACACACTAGGGCACTATTTCCCGAATTTCTAAACACAAAACATTGCCTTATTTAAGAAAAACTTTTGGATAAAATGTGGTAATTAAAGAAGATAGATATTTTTAAACAAAGATTTAAAAAGTAACATTAAGTTATTACAAAAAGTACAATTTACTAAAGTTACAAGGTCACATTGACAATTAGCACTAACATAAACAATTAAGTAAAAAAAATGACAAGCAATAATAATAATGTTAAGGTAAACAAAGATAATGGATTAAAAAAATGAACAATCAAAATAGAAAATATAGAGTAGATAATAGCAATTTTAAAAGAATCTATGAAAAAATTAAGAAAAAAAATTTATTCACAAGATTAAAATTCATGTATAAAAAATAATAATATAAGGTAAATAATATACTCAAAACAATTAATGAATATTATAACAATTTTTAAAAAAAATAAAAAAAGAGTATAAAAATGATATGGATAAATAAAAAAAGTTAAAGAAACGCATAAGTCAACCTAATTCCCGCAATATGAGGATTCAACGAAATTCCTCCACCAAAATCTAACTCGAACGGAAGCAACTCAAAAAGAAACGAAGATGAACGAAGAACAAAATAAGAACAAGCCACAGAAAATAAGAATGCAAGAGAGGGAGAAATTTGAGTGAATGCTCTTAAGAATTATTATTGCTCCAAACTCAAGTGTTTTACAATGAAGGGAAAGGCTTGAGCCTCCCCAAATCTAACGGTACAGATCAATTACATCAACGGCTAAGATTAAAAGGTATCTACAAATTAAATCTCTAAGATTACAAAATCATATCTTCTAAGATTGCATACCATATCTTCTAAGATTGCATATCATATCTAAGATTTGCATATCATATCTAAGATTGCATATCATATCTTCTAAGATTGCATACCATATCTTCTAGTGTTGCATATCATATCTAAAATTGCATATCCTTGAAGATTGTGTTCCCATATGTGTCAAGCTTGTAGATGGACCTTTAATCTTTTCAAGTAATGGGCCATTCCGATCGGGCCAAATGATATATTTTGGACTGGACTTGGACTTTGTTTTATTATTTTGGGTTTAATATTTTTTTGTATTGGGCCCGGGCTAAATTGGCCTATTACAGCTGCCTCTCTTTGCTCATTTTCGTGTAACGAGAATGGAGCAAAGAATATAAAAGGACCAATTTTGCCCGTTCTTGCCGAGCTTTAACTTCTTGATCCTCATCTTCTTCAAGTAGTCTCTAACCCAACTGCAACTTTAAGGAGATTGAATCTGTAGCTTTAATCTTATTCTACTGCAACTTCAGGGAGATAAGACCTGCTTTGTAGATTTAATCCATCCTACTGTAACTTCAGGAAAGTGAGACTAGTATCTTTGATCTTGCTTCACTGCAATATTCAAGAAGACAAGATCTGCTATTTTCAGTCTGCTCCGCTGCAAACTCAGGGAGGCAAGCTAATATCTTCGATCTGCTTCCTGCAACTTCAGGAAGATAAGATCTGTTGTCTTCAGTCTACTCCGCTGCAACTTCAGGGAGGCAGGCTAATATCTTCAATCTGCTTCCTGTAACTTCAGGAAGATAATATCTGCTGTTTTCAGTCTGCTCCGCTGCAACTTCAAGGAGGCAGGCTAATATCTTCGATCTGCTTCCTGTAACTTCAGGAAGATAAGATCTGCTGTCTTCAGTCTGCTCCGCTGCAAACTCAGGGAGGCAGGCTAATATTTTCAATCTGCTTCCTGCAACTTCAGGAAGATAAGATCCGCTGTCTTCAGTCTGCTCGGCTGCAAACTCAGGGAGGCAGGCTAATATCTTCGATCTGCTTCCTGCAACTTCAGGAAGATAAGATCTGCTGTCTTCAGTTAGCTCCACTGCAACTTCAGGGAGGTTAAGCTGATGTCTTCGATCTACCTCCTGCAACTTCAAGAATGTCAGATCTACTATCTTCAATCTGCTTCACTCTTGCTCAGTGGAGATAAGATCTACTATTTTCAGTCTGCTCCATTGCCGATACATGGAGATAAGACTTGTTGTCTTCGATTTGCTCCACTCCTGCTCAGTGGAGATAAGATCTAATATCTTCAATCTGCTCCATTGCCGATACATGGAGATAAGACTTGTTGTCTTCGATTTGCTCCACTCCTGCTCAGTGGAGATAAGATCTGCTATCTTCAGTCTGCTCCATTGCCGATACATAGAGATAAGACTTGTTGTCTTCGATCTACCCGGCTCCTACTCAGTGGAGATAAGATCTGATATCTTTAGTCTGCTCCATTGTCGATAAATGGAGATAAGACTTGTTGTCTTCGATCTACCCCACTCCTGCTCAGTGGATATAAGATCTGCTATCTTCAGTCTACTTCCTTGCTACATCAGGAAGATAAGACTATAATCTTCGGCCTGCTCTCTTGCTACATCAGGAAGATAAGGTTGGTGGCTTGAATCCATTGTCGATACATGGAGATAAGATTTGACATCTTCGATCTGCCCCACTACTATCTCAAGGAGACAAGATCTACATTTTTTAGTCTACTCCCTTGCTACATCAGGAAGATAAAACTATAATCTTCAGCCTGCTCCCTTGCTACCTCAGAAAGATAAGGCTAGTGGCTAAAATCTGCTCCTTTGCTGCATCAGGAAGATAAGATTCACCAAATTCGATCTGCTCAACTACCACTTAGGGAGATAAAATCTGTGAATTCACCGATGTTGCTACACCATCCTCTGTAGACTCGGTTTTATATGTTTATGTTTATGCCAAATGATTAGGATGCTATAATGCTCCTAATAAATGTATTATGGACGACATTCGCATGAATGTAGAATGTCATGAGAATGATCCCATTTTTTAATGTATAATGATTAGGATGCAATGATCGGAATGAATCTAATGCTCCTAACTTAAATGATATTAGGGATGACATTTGCATGAATGCAGAATGTCATGAGAATGATCTCCTTCTCTTTTTCTTTTTTTTAATATACAACGATTAGGACACAATGATCGGAATGAATCAGATGCTCCTAATTGGAACTGTATGAATGATATTTACATAAATGCATGAGAATGATCCCTTTTTAATGTTTGGGTTGTCACTGCTCATAATTCATCAAGGTTCTATCACTGATGTGTTACCATGCTTTCTCGTTCAGCTGGTATCTTTGACAGAAAACCCAAAGAAACGATCATATTCTACTCAGCAAGCTTGCCCTGCTGTAATTTCAGAGTCTCTTCCACTGTACCTTCTAGGACATAAAGTTTGTACCTCCCACTGCAACTTCGAGGGAATAACATTTGTTTTCTTCCATCCATCCTGTTACCACTCAGAGGTATGGAATTTGTATCAATTTGATCTGTTACACCATTCCCTAGGTGTAATGGCCTGATGTATGAATGCAGGGTATCTTTTTCTTTTCTCAAGAATGATCCCCTTCTACACTTGAGTTTTGAGTAATAAAATTCTTGAGAGCATTCACTCAAATTTCTCTCTCTTTTGCGTTCTTATTTTCTGTGGCTTGTTCTTATTTTGTTCTTCGCTCATCTTCGTTTCTTTTTGAGTTGCTTCCGTTCAAGTTAGATTTTGGTGGAGGAATTTCGTTGAATCCTCATATTGCGGGAATTAGGTTGACTTATGCATTTTTTTAACTTTTTTTTATTTATCCATATCATTTTTATTTTTTTAAATTGTTATAATATTCATTAATTGTTTTGAATATATTATGTAACATCCTAAAAAGGGGCTATTTGGAATTTAATTATTTTTCTTATGTATGAACTACTGTGATATTATTTATGGAATAATAATGATTTATTTAAGGCTTTGTGTTGGCTCGGTTTGGTAGAAAATTTCAGTTTTTAACTTTTAAGGTAGGGAGTCTTAGCAGGAGGGTGTTATAAGAATAAATGAAGGAAATTGGGCACTAAAAAGCCCTTGGTAAAGTGGCAAAAGTGAGGCCACTTAGGAGCTACATGTGACACCACCAAGGGGAGCTAGGGAGCTTGTGTTCGAGTCGCAACAATCCCTCTTTTTGCTCATTTAAGGGACGGCACAAGTGGGAGAATTTTTCTCCCTTTAAACTCTTTTATTAATTATTATCATTAAAGGATAATATGAGCATCTTTAATAGGATTTTATTCTAAGGATAATAAGAGATAATCAAGGATATTATGAAGATTAAAAGAATTATTAATGGATTATTAATTAGATAATAGAAGATAAATGAGGATATTCCATGGATTATTAGGAGATTATTATTTATTATAAGGATTAATTCAAATTATTTGAATTAATACAAATGTGTGGCCAAGAGTAACGTGGAGTGTGTTGCCGAAATTTAAACTCTTCCTATGAAGAGTGGACGGCAAGCAATAAAGGGGAGGGGGTGCCGAAATCCTTTATAAACCCCTAGCTACCATCTTGATTTTCTTTTAGACATTTTCCAGTAGCCGAAATTCTGATCACCTTTTCCATAATTTTTTCTCTCTAGCCGAATCATCTACTCCCTTTTACCCCTCTTCTTTTTCTTTTTCTCACTAAAAGTCTAGCCTTGTTTGATAACAAAATCAACCATAGCCGAATCTAACCCCTATCAAGGTGCCGAAATTCTTTTTCCCTTTTTATTAAACCCTATTTGGCCGAATATTGAGTATAGTATCTTCCTGCATCTCCTTTGTTAATCGATTTGGATCAAGGTAAGTAATGGCCGAATATCTATCTCCCCTTTTCCTTCTTTTTCTGTCGATTTCTTTTACAAGGAAAGGTGCCGATTTCGGCAATGGTTATAAGACTTCTAAACGAGTGGTAACCGATTCCCTCTAGGTATTCAGGAAAGTAAAGCAGTCGACTCAAAGCCTGATCTCTAGCATTCGATTTCGGTAAGTGGTGGTAAGATCAATTTCTTTTTTATAACAATTCGATTAAAAGCCGAAGGCTATTAGTTTTACTTACTAATCAATGGTGATTGACGAGCAGATTCGGGAATCAAGTATTGCGATTAGTATCCAAAAGTGTGAAGGTAAGGATTCGGGTTCACAAGGAACCCCTCTCAAATTAATTGGTTGGCCGATTAGGCCATAGTACTAACCCGGGTATTTGGCCGAATATAGGGATCAGTAGATCTAGGGAGGCCGACTCTTCTTTCCGGGATTTAGACTCTTTGTTGGTGACAGGTGTGTACATACACACTATAACTTATTAAATGTGTTGAATATTGTAAATGCTTACTTGATTTATGTAGCATTGGATGATATACCATATCGGTATAGATGGTAATTCAGGTAAGTACCTGTTAACGTGAATTATTATTAATGCTTTTGGGAAGCATGATGTATTGATTTATACATATGATGGCATGTAACATATATTTATGTGACTGATGTGGGATTGACTGAGTGGAGGGGGCAGTGATATTGTGCCGACGGGCACTAGTGTTTTGGTAACACTGTGACTACGGTCACCAGAGGTTTGGTACCTCCAGAGGTTTGGCACCTCATAGCGACTTATCCCTGTGGTTAACACCACCGTGGGTTGGCCCCACTTGAGATATGGGATCGTCTGCCAGTGATTTGGTATCACACGATGGGTTGGCCCCATCACCCGATTTGTGTCTACGGACACCAGTGTTTTGGTAACACATTGTGACTATATGTCACCAGTGGTTTGGCACCACCAGTGGTTTGGTACCACAACGGGGTAGACAGCGGCGTTTGGTTGGCTAGGTTGGGTATTTAATATTCTGCATATTACTTGTTATATGTTGTGTATGAAATTGCTTTTAAAACGGGGGAAGGATTACATACTGGGTCTTGGTGACTCACCTTCTCCTCTATTTTTCAGGTGATACATAGACCGCGGATATGGAGCCGGGTGGACTCGAGGTGGCCATGCAGTGGATTCAATTTAAATGAACTTAAATTTTAGTTATGATACTTCCTTTTTATTATTATTTCATTTTCGGGTTTTGTTTATTTTGTAATAAGGCCTCCTTATATTTTATTTTGTTATTTACCATATGTTGAATATTTGTTTTAAACCTTATTAATAATATTAGTTAATCACATGTTCTAAGTTGAACGAAAAATTTTTTAAACGTGCCATCGGGCACACTTGTAATTTTATGATAACTTGACTTAATTTAATTTCCGAATCAAATCTAAGTATGTTTTTAACAAGCCCACTTAAATAAAGGGGTTTTCAAAATTTAAGTTGGTTTTCAAAAAGGATTTTGAAAAAAAAAGCTTTTCTCTGTAACAGACCAGATTCGGCCACAGTGTTTGGGCCGGGTTTGGGTTGTTACATATTATTTACCTTATACTATTATTTTTTTATACATGAATTTAATCTTGTGAATAATTTTTTTTTAATTTTTTCATAGATTCTTTTAAAATTGCTATTATCTACTCTATATTTTTTTATTTTAATTATTCATTTTTAAAAAAAAAATTGAATCCATTATCTTTGTTTTCAATGTTGAGTGATAGTCCATTTATATATATATATATATATATAGTGAAAGAATTTTTGTTCATTTATCAAGTCTGGCAATTATCATTTAAAGATAAAGATACTCATTAACTTGAATAAATAATTAGATAAATTAATTTTTTTCCACTAGAGAATCATTTTAGCCTCATAGGAGAACAAAAGGAGATGAGGTTTGGAGTAGACGGCATGCCATTTTCTCTTCAGCCAACAAATCCTGCGTAGGTGTTTGTAAACAATGTAGGGCTAAAAATATGAAAGATATGTATGATTGTGGATTTTGATGTTGTTTGTATGTATCAAAACAAGGAAAAAGAAAATAATAGTGTATCAATGTGCATGTAAATGATTGTGAATCACATGCATCTTTTTTCTTGAGCTTAGTTGGCGTAGCCCCTCTTATTCACATAATTAAAAGCTTATCTTATGAGAAAATTAGAAAAATGAATCATAAATTATGAGAATTGACTATCACCAAAACAGCATCTCTAATTCACTGATCCCATCAATTAAATTAACAATTAACGACGTTTTTTTTAAGATTAAAAGGTACCTTTTATTAAAAAAAATTAAGATTCAAACTAATTCTCTTAAATATTGATTTAAGATTAAGATAATTAATATTTTTAAATACAAGTGTAATGCGGATCATACAAATAATATAAATAATTAATAAAATATATCTTTTTTTTTTAATTTTCCAATGGGTCTAAAATAAATTTCAATCAACCCTAAGTGTAATTTAAAAGTAAAATAGTATTTATAAAAAATTAAAACAATAAAATTAATCTAAAAATAAAATTAATTAATATAATAAATTCCTTTTTAATTATTTTCTTGAGTAAATAAGATGCATATATTAAATCAAACTTGTACAAAAATCTCTTTAACTACATCGTTTAGAAAATAATGATAAAATAAATTTTCAAATTTATTTTGAATCGTGTATAAGTTAAGGTAAATCAATACTTCTAAAACATCATTAAAAACTAAAAGACAAAATTAAAAATAAATCTAAAATAAAAAAAACTTTTAAAAAACAATATTAAAGAGAGAAAAAAACAATTTCATATCCATTAGAAACAAAAAAGAATGTATTAAAAAAAAGAAAGTACTGGAATTTGCCTTTGAATTTTTGCCTTTAATTTGAAAAAAATAGTTATACATTTAATTTTTCTGTCCTTTTTAATTTTTGAATTTACATCGTTTGCCAAATCATTTCAAAATGATTGAAAGTTAATATTTGTTAACTTGCTAACATGGCATACACCACGTTAGCAATTAACTAATTAATTTAAAATTTAAAAATATTTTAAATTTTTTTATTAATTTTAATTTTTAAAAATAAATTTTTATATATTTTTTTAAATTTTTAAATTTTAAAATCTAATTACTTGCTGACATGCATCCACGTAGTAATCTACATGTATGCCACATCAGCAATGCTAACTTTTATCCATTTTTAGGTAATTTGACAAACAAACTAAGTTTAAAGGCTAAAAAACAAAAGATTAAATAAACGGCTAAAATAACTTCTTTTTATTGAAAAATTAGAGAGTCAAATAAGTCATTATGCCGAAAAAATAATTGGACAGGTGTCTGTCAAAATTACATTTAATTATTTCTTAAATTTTGTAAAATTTCATTAATAATATAGTTATAAAATTAAAACATAATAATATATAAGTTTAATCTTAAAGTATAGATATAAATATAGATTAGTTTTCTTTACTTGCACGATCTTGCACGACTTATACTTTGATTGTATGTATTAATAAATTTACATTTAATTATTTCTTAAATTTTGTAAAATTTCATTAATAATATAGCTCTAAAATTAAAGCATAATAATATATAAGTTTAATCTTTTTTTTTTTTGTCAAAATATATAAGTTTAATCTTAAAAACACAATATAATCTTAAGACTAAATTTAAATAAACAATATCTTGAAATTACTTTAAAGTATAAATATTATAATAGTAGATTGTACTAAAATTCTATTTTTATATATAATTTCTAACATAATTTTAATTATTAATTAGTGAATGTAAATTGTTAATTAAATTTAAATATTGTGACTACTAACAAATTTATTGTACCATTGTTTATAGTTTTAAATATCTATTTCAATTTTAATAGTGTATTAATTTGTAATAATAATGATAAATTTAAAAAGATTTTTTTTAATTGTTTTAAAATTTACTGTAGTTTATTATGTAAAATTGTAAGTTAAATTTTTAAATAAAAGCAAAATGAAAGGGTTTATTATGAAAATGTAACTTTAAAAAACACCATTAAAAATTATATAAACAAGGCGGAAGGATTTATGTTGTAAATTTTCCCTCCACAAATGCTTACTTTCTTTTCTTACCCCATGTCAAATTTTTATAATGTGAACACGTTGAAAATTTAAAAATAATGTAATATATATTATTTTAAAACTATTTCTATTAGCTCAAATAATCAAATCAAAATTGCCAAGGGAGTGGTGAATTGGTTTTTTAAAATTTTGTGGGAGTTAGAGAATAAGAATAGAAAAATTGAACACAAAAATTTAGAGTGATTCGACCCCAATTGCCTATTCCGCTACCTCATCTTTCCATACTAAGGATTTTCTCAAATTCACTAATTTGACAACCTTTGAGGATAAGATTTAACCTTACAAACTTCCTTAAGATTTCTACCCAAACTTTAAGACACAAACCCTCTCAAAGAAATACAAATAAGCAAACTAAGAACAAACCCTTACAATATCAGAATGTTTGCAAATTAAGGTCAATTACAAAGAAGAACACTTGAGCTCATAGAATAACAATAAAGCTCACAAGTGCTGATAAGAAAAGTATAGAAAATTTTAACACAAAGGTTGTTTGATTGATCTTTAAGTTTGAATATTTTCTCTTGTTGTAGGACCTTTAAAAGTTGGTATTTATACCCTCTAATTCATTTCCAATTGTTGTGGTTGTTAAGAAATTAAATAAAATCGTTGGGGATGAAAATACCAGATCATTAAATTCACCTACAACAAAAAGTATCAATACTTTTTTCTATTAGTATTGATACTATTAGTATTTAATGTCTAATTCAATGACCGTTAAAGTTAGTTTACAACGATACTAAAAACCATTTAACTATACCTGGTAAAAGGTATCGATATTTTTGAATAGGTATCGATACTTTTTGTGATTGTTTAAAAAATAATCAAGTTAGAATGAAAAATGGTATCGATATAAAAAGATGGTATCGATAAAATACCATAGGTTTCGATATATTTTGAAAAGTATCGATACTTTTTGCTTTTGTTTAATTTTTGTGTAGTTGGCCCAATTTGCCCGGGCTTAAAATAAACAAACCAAAAAAATAATAAATAATAAAAAAACCAATGTTTTTATAGTCCATTTTACAAACCCATTGAAGCCCAAAACTATTACCACCAACCCAATACCTAAAACAGCCTACCCGAATACACCCTGGCCCAAAACACCCTCAGCAACATACCCAAACCCAAAATCTATACAGCCCAAAGGGGCCCAAAAACTTAAACAGTTCCAGTGGCCTAGGGTTTCTGAAACCCTAGGCGCCGCAAGACTTCGTCACAAGCCTCGCACCCAGGCCACCAGTCGCGCCGCAATCCACGCAAGCCACGCCACCATCAACGCACGACAGCCCCGCACTATCTCCGAGATCCTCGTCGATTACCTGCAAGAAAGGAAAGAAATAGCAACGAAAATGGAATTTCTTGGTTTCCTTTTTTATTTTCTGGGTTATAAAACCCAATAAAATTTGTAACACAAGGATACGGAGACAAGAGCATACAAAAATACACACGAAAAAATAGAGAGATATACAGACAGTATACACATACACAAAATACAAAATATTTACAGAAATAAAAAAACACCAAATAGAAAGTGATTTCCTATTTCTTATTTGCATTGTTCTTTTTATTTTTATTTTTTTTCTTCGATTCCTGCAAACAGTGAATATCCTAGTAATAAAAAATCGAAAGGATTTTTACCTTTCGATCGGCGTTTAAAAGGTGAAGCTGCTGGCCTCTGGCCGCCATATGCGGTGGCGAGTGCGGAGGCGCGTACAGCGACGAGCGGTGGCCTATCGGGCTAGGGTCCTGGTCGAAGGCCAAAGGACTGAGAGAAATTTTTAAGGACTCGGTTGTTTTTTTTTTTTAAAACTAGGTGTAAATGATTTTTTTTCTCTAAATTAATTTATATAGCAGTGTAAAACGACGTCGTTTTTGCTTAAGCCAATAAGCATCTAAACGACGTCATTTTAAGGCCTGTGACCCACGCGTTGACCCGACCCGGGGAGGATCCGCGTGTTTTTGTTTAAGGGTCAAATTGCCCTATAAGCCCTTCTGCATTTTTGAAAATTTACAATTATGTCCGAATAGTTTTTTTATTTTTTAATTTAGCCCTAAAAGACTGTTTTTATTTCAATTGAATACTTAGGCCACTTAAAGGCCAAAATCAGAATGATGTCGTTTTAAAATTTTCGCATAATTGCCATATTGATCCCTATAATGTGACGCGTGTTTTAATTCAATCCTTTTATATTTATTTTTATTTAATCTTCTTTCCTTTTTTTATTATTTTATTTTATTTTTAATTATTCTAATACTATATTATTTTTATCATATTAAAATGTTTTATTATTTTCATTATTTTATTAATTTTGTTAATAGTATCAAATTCATATATATATATATATATATTATCTTTATACATATTAAATTTTTATTATTTATTATTTATTATTTTATTTGGTTTAATATTATTTTTATTATATATTATTATTTATATATTAATTATTATATTATGCTTTTTTAATTTGTATATTATATATATATTATATCATATATTATTTTTAAAATTTTGTTTTATAAAATTTATTTATATTATATAACTTATTTTATTTACATATGTAATTTTTATGATTTGTGTATTATATATATGTTTTTATTTAAAATTATTATATACTATTTACTAATTATTTTTTATTATATGTAATCATTTATATATATTAAATTATTAAATTATGAATTTGTTATAAGTACGCTTTTTTTTTACTTTAAATTATATATATATATTAAATCATTTTTAAATCACCATATTCTTTTATTTTTTATTCAATGTTCAAATATATCTTTCCCTTTTCGTTTCATTTTAAATCTTAATTATTGCTATTCATTTTATCCCCTGTTTATTTATTTATATCCTTTTAATCGTTATTATTGCTTAATATAGTTCTTTATATATTTATGTTATATTATTCTTTTATTATTTATTGTTAGTATAATTTGTAGTTATGTAAATATATAATATCTTACCCAAACCATTGTTTTATAAAAATATCTTTTGAATTGACGTATTTTATTCAAATAGTTTAAAAAAATACGGTAATATCTAATATTTGGGGACTTCGAGAAAAATTGTGCCCTAACTCACTGAGTTTCGATTTTTATCGTTGAACTTAAAATATTAAGTAGCCCTTTTCTTTCAAAATTGAAATTCATAAATTCCAAATTAAAAATTATTCTCTGAAATTCAAAACGTTGTATCCTAACTTACTGGATATGATGTTTTGTGTTTCAAGATAAGAATTTTCTACAAATAAAGGCGAGCCTAACTTCGAAGTCGTGAGATGTTATATCCTAACTTACTGGATATAACATTTTATTTCTTTGAAATAGGTAAGTCTTGATTTTCTTTCTAATAAAAGGATCATATTTTAAAATTTTCAACATTTGCACATGATTTTATCGATTAGGTACCAATTTTTGGGCGATATGAGGGTGCTAACCCTTCCTCATACGTAACCGACTCTCGAACCCGTTTTCTTGTATTTCATGGACCAAAATTAATGTTTTGAAATAAAATGTTTTACAAGGTGATCCAATCACACCTAAGTAAAAGGGATTCGTGGCGACTCCATTTCCGTTTTTTTAAAGTCGATCCCCCTTTTTTTACCAAAATCTAAAAATGGTTTCAACAGCTTGGCAACTCCACTGGGGACCAATAAGAGAATCAAGCCGTAAAATTGATTATTTCTTGTCCTTTTGTCTAAATTTGAAAATCTGATTTGAAAAATTATGATCCTTTTTATTGCATGTTGTTTTAATATTGAAAAGCATGTCTGCATTGCATTGCATGACCGTTGTGGTCACACCATTTTAAGTGGGAGCGAGAAGCTACTCCTTCGTGAGGTTTTCACCTCCGTGCAGGATAGTGAATCGCTTTCGGGATACATCCGTACCTATGTCTTCGTGAGATTTTCATCTTCGTGCAGCCATAGAGAAATGTATTCCCCTGAACTGAACTCGGTCCGTATGAGCCTATAATGGGTGAGGATCGAGGAATCTGCCAGTTCAAGTACCTTTGCTTTAGAACCAAACAGCATGTAGAAAGCCCTAAGAGCTTACCTTAGGTAGAACTACGCCGAACCCTAGGAATCACCTAGGTAGGTGCTTGATTATTTGTCGTTTGCCTTGAATTTTATATGATACTGACTTGTTGTGTTTTGTCGAATTGATTATTTTTTGTCTTTTTATCTAAAATCAAAATTTGATTTTGATTCTTTCACCGCATGAGTTTATACCGTGTCATATGTTTGTGGTGGTTTGAGTCTTATAGGATATTCTCGCATCATATTGCACGACCGTTGTGGTCACTCCTTTTAAGCAGGAGTGAGAAACTATGCCTTCTTGAGGTTTTCACCTCCGCATGGGCTAGTGGACTGCTTCCGGGATCCATTTGTACCTATGTCTTCGTGAGGTTTTCACCTCCGCATGGGCATAGGGAAATTATTCCCCTGAACTGAACTCGATCCATATGAGCCTATAATGGGAGAGGATTGAGGAATCTGCTGGTTCAGGTACCCTTCCTTTAGAACTAAGCCACATATAGTGATCCTTAAGAGCCAACCCTAGATAGAGCTATATTGAACCCTAGTGGTCACCCAGATAGGTGCCCTATTTTGTTATTTCTCTTGTGCTAACGTGTTCTCTTTTGTTTTGATTGCATTGCATCCATATCATAGAAAAGAGGTGTTGATTCAAATTCGATTACTAAATAGAAGATTTTTTCATGAGAAAATGGATTTCTTGATAACATGGATTATAATACGGTCGTCCGAATATGGTCCAAGTAAACACAGCGAGAGAAGGCTGATGATCCGTGAAGGAATACAAGACTTTATTGCCCAAGGATTCAAGCTGACAAAGACTATTCGAGAATCACCACGTCTTGACTTTCTTGAAGAGGCTAACGAGCATTATGGAAATAAGTGAGCAGTGAGTCGCGGCCCAGATCAAGCAAAAAGGAGCTAGTGGAGGCATCTATTAGAAGTTTGCAAGATTTGACCTTTGCAAAGAATGGGATTGATGTTTGGCTTGGAATATGAGGGCAAGGCCGCATATGTAATCCGTTTTATGTAAAGAAATTTGCTTTCTAGAGAAGTTTTTCTAATGGAATTGAATTCAGAATCAACGCCTCTCTTTCTTTTGCATTCATTCCATGCATCTGCATTGCATTGCATCATATGCATTAAAATCCATAAAGGGACCCTAATTAGTTGAAGTTATTTTAGGAAAAAGAGAAAGAGAGAAGATTAATCTAGAAACTAAAACGCCGTTACGGTACACGTGCTAAGACAAAAAAAATGGATCAAGGACTCGAACAGTTCCAAAGAGACATGCAAGACTAGCTGCAAGAGCAGTTGGTAAAGATCCAGCAAGATATGAGGGAACAAATGATGGAAGCCCAAAGAAATACGGTGGTTCAAATGACTCAGCTACTGAATGGGGTAATGGACAAGGGAAAAGACCCCATGACTAATGCTGGAGAGGATAATAAAGACTATCTCCGAGTTTTACCCCACTACATGTATAGATACAACCTAAGGTGTATTCTCAAAAGTCATCTGTTGCAATTAGGCCTCAACAAGGTCAAGCTGATACAGGGTACCCATGAATTTCCAAGTTGGCTCAGAATCTAACCCAGGAGATAACCCTGCTAATTTTGTTATCCCTGATTTAGATATAGCGGAGAAGGAACCGGGGAACAAAGTTTCCAAGCCCTTACATACTTGGGAAGATTTTAAACAATGGAACTGTGGAAGGGATCCTGTATTTTTAAGACTAATCTAGAGTAATATTCAAAACACGCTTGTTGTCTTAAGCCTAGAGGCAATAAGAATCTTTTTGTGAAATAGGCCCGTGTCCAAATTTTCATTTCAATAAAATGCATCTTTTGGAGCAAATATTATTTTATTTTTCCATTTCATACTGTACAAACAATTGCTCTTAGTTTTTTTTTCTTTTATTTGTTCTTTGGACTTTCTTTCAAGTATTATTTCATTCTTCATTCATGACCATACAAATAATCATTCTTTGAATCATTTATTCTTTGGAATCTTCCTTCGAACCTACAATAGGTCTCCAAATATCAATGATGTGAGCAACGCTGCTACTGACTCAAAGTCTCCTTTCGAGTAAAATATATGTTTAGAGGAATCTCAGGATTTTGAAGGTGACAGAGATTGTGACTTATCTCCAGATTTGTTAAGAATGGTAAAGCAAGAGGAGAAACAAATTTTACCCCACGAAAAGGAGGTAGAAAACATAGCCTTAGAGGAAGGAAAGGTTGTGAAAATTGGAACGTGTATAGCCAAAGAGACGAAACAAGATCTTGTTGAGTTGCTACGGGAATTTAAAGGCGTCTTTGCATGGTCATACCAAGATATGCCCGGACTAAGCACTAATATTGTGGTGCATCGTCTTCCCATAAGAGAAGAGTGCAAGCCAGTTCAGCAAAAGCTACGAAGAATAAGGCCTGACGTGGTGTTGAAAATAAAGGAGGAAGTCAAGAAATAGTTTGATGCTGGTTTTCTACAGGTGGTCAAGTACTCAGAGTGGGTTGCCAACATTGTTCCTGTCCCTAAGAAAGATGGAAAGGTTCGGATGTGCGTAGACTATAGGGACCTAAATAAAGCCATCCCAAAAGACAATTTCCCTTTGCCTTATATTGACACATTGGTGGATAATACGGCGCGATATTCATTATTTTCCTTCATGGATGGCTTTTCAGGATACAATCAGATCAAGATGCACCATGAAGATATGGAGAAAACTATCTTCATAACATTGTGGGGTACCTTTTGTTATAAGGTAATGCCATTTGGACTAAAGAATGCTGAGGCAACATATCAAAGGGTCATGGTAACATTGTTCTACGACATGATGCATAAAGAGATTGAAGTATATGTTGATGACATGATTGCCAAATCTTGAACAGAAAAGGAACACATTGAAATTTTGAAGAAGTTGTTTTTGAGATTGAGAAAATTTCAATTAAAACTCAACCCGGCAAAGTGTACTTTTGGAGCTCGGTCCGGGAAGTTATTGGGTTTCATGGTCAGCGAGAGAGGAATTGAAGTTGACTCCAATAAAGTCAAAGCTATACAAGAATTGCTTCCACCATGCACTCAGCAGGAAGTTCGAGGCTTTCTTGGAAGGATAAATTACATTGCTCGGTTTATTTCACAATTAACTGAGAAATGTGATCCCATATTTCATCTTCTTAAGAAACACAACCAGGGTGTATGGGACGATGAGTGCCAAAGAGCTTTTGACAAAGTCAAACAATATCTGTCAAATGCACCAGTACTATCTCCGCCTAATCCAGATAGACCATTGATACTGTATTTGTCAGTATTCAATAACTCCATGGGATGTGTGCTTGGTCAACATGAAGAGTCAGGAAGAAAAGAAAAGGCGATATACTATCTTAGTAAAAAGTTCACTGATTGTGAAATGAGATATTCGTCGATCGAGAAATTATGTTGCACATTGATTTGGACAACTCGGAGGTTAAAGCAGTACTTGCTATATCATACAACCTGGTTGGTTTCGAAGCTTGATCCGCTAAAGTATATGATGGAGTCAATTGCTTTGAATGGAAAAATGGCAAGGTGGCAGATTTTGCTGTCTGAATTCGATATAGTCTATTTGAACCAAAAGGCTATAAAAGGAAGCACAGTAGCAGAATTTCTGGCTAGCAGAGCTTTAGAAGATTATGAACCTTTAAGCTTTGATTTCCCCAATGAAGAGCTGATGTATGTGGCAAATACTGAAGAATGTCCATGGAAGCTAAACTTTGATGGAGCGTCAAATGTTGTGGGAAATGGAATTGGGGCAATCTTGGTATCCCTTAGTGGTGATTATTATCCATTTACATGCAGATTGGATTTTGATTGCACGAATAACATGGCAGAGTATAAAGCATGCATCATGGGAATTCGAGCAGCTGTAGAGCGTAAGATCAGAGTATTAGAAGTATATGGAGATTCTGCCTTAGTAATCTACCATCTTAAAGGAGAGTGGGAGACAAGAGATCCCAAACTAATTGACTATCGAAAAATAGCTCTGGGATTGATTGAGTAGTTCAATGACATTACTTTTAATTATCTCCCACGTGATGAAAACCAGATGGCGGATGCTTTGGCGACCCTGGCTTCTATGATCAAAGTAAACAGACCAGAGGATATGAGACCGATTCAGATGAGTATTTTCGAAGTTCCAGCTTATTGTTATAATCTGGAAGAAGAGGAAAAAGATGACCACCCTCGGTATAATGATGTATTGCAGTATGTAAAAAATCATGAATACCCGGAGCACGCAACTGAGAATGAGAAAAGGACATTAAGAAGATTGGCCTCTGACTATATTTTAGACGGGAATATCCTGTACAAAAAGAGAAAATATCAAGTACTATTGAGGTGCGTTGATGCAGTTGAAGCTAGGAAAATCCTAGAAGAGGTTCATGAGGGCGTTTGTGGAACACACGCTAATGGATTCACAATGGCCAGACAGATAATGAGGTTTAGATATTATTGGTCCACCATAGAAGGAGATTGTATCAGCTATGCCAAGAGATGCCATAAATGCCAGATTTATGGAGACAAAATTCATGTGCCTCCGTCACCTTTGCACATTATGACTTCCCCATGGCCATTTTCCATGTAGGGCATGGATGTTATTGGACCGATCTCACCAAAAGCTTCGAATGGGCATCGATTCATCTTCGTGGTAATTGACTACTTCACGAAATGGGTAAACGCTGCTTCATATGCTAGCGTCACTAAGTCAACAGTTAGTCAATTCTTGAAGAAGGAGATCATTTGTCGATATGGAATGCCCGAAAGGATCATATCAGACAACGCATTGAACTTGAATAACAGCACGATAGCAGAAATTTGTAGCCAATTTAGGATCAAACACCACAACTTGTCTCTGTATCGTCCAAAAATGAATGGGGCAGTGGAAGCGACTAACAAAAATATCAAGAAGATTGTAGGGAAGATGACTGAGACTTATAAGGATTGGCATGAGAAACTACCGTTTGCACTCTATGCTTATCGGACGTCCGTCAGAACCTCTACTAGGGCAACACCTTTCTCGTTGGTTTATGGGATGGAGGCAGTTCTACCTATTGAAGTTGAAATACCCTCTCTTCGAGTTTTGTCAGAAATAAAGCTGGATGAGGCTGAATGGATCTAGGCTCGGTATGATCAGTTAAACTTAATTGAAGAAAAGAGGCTAATGGCTATTCGTCACGGTCAAATATACTAAAAACGAATGATGCGAGCCTACGATAAAAAAGTTCACCCAAAAGAGTTTCATGAGGGGGACCTTGTACTGAAAAAGATTCTTCCCATACAAAAGGATTTCAGAGGAAAATGGATACCGAATTGGGAAGGACCGTATGTGGTGAAGAAGACTTTCTCTGAAGAAGCACTGATCTTGACCGGAATGGATGGGAAAAGCTTACCTTATCCCGTAAACTCGGACTCTGTCAAAAAGTATTTGCTTAAAAAGGAGAAGAGGCCAAAGTGAAAACCCGCAAAGGGCGCTTTGAGTTTCTAAAAAAAAAGGAGAGGCCAAGGCGAAAACTCGCAAAGGGCGCCTTGAGACCAAATGGGTTTTGAGTTGAAAACCTGAAAAGGGCGGCTCAAATTCTAAATGGACATGTAATCTTGCTATACTTGAATCAACAAGAAATGAAGTATGTTGCATACCGGGGCATCAACAAAGTACTTTGGGTCTTCTAAACACATGTTGAGCTCAAGGCAGTCTTCATGAAGCTTGTATATAGAAGTTCAATCTGCGGTATCTAGGGCATCTGATCTTTGTCCTATTCATTTTACTATCTTTGGATTCTTTTTCTTTTCAAAGATATGTTCCCAGTTAATTTGCTTTGTATTTTGGATAATTTATTTAACCTTGACTATCCTTGATATCAATTTATTTGTTACCCATTATTCATAAATGTGTTGCATTGAAATAATGATTGACGAACTAATAATTTCACAAAAGAAGTTTTACATATTACTTTGGAAATTTCTAGATAAAACAAAGAACCGAAACAGGACAATTGTTTAGAATTTCCATGTGCATAGATTGGAAATATTTTCTGATTAGAGACCATTTCTCTGAATTCTTTGTCCAAATGGACCAAATAATGAGTTGATGTGGTCAAGTCATAACATTCGGGGAATGGTGTGATGAACTAAGTTGATGAAAAATTCAGAAATCCTGAATTGTGGTGGAATAGGTTGAATTTGAAATAAATCCTTTACCCTAAAATTGTAGATGGGACGGATTGAAAAAGTTTAATTCCTATCATAGTAGGATTATACAAGCCTTAGGTCTTCAAGTTTCAAGAGGAGTTAACTCTGAAATTACAGCGGAGCAAGCTTGTTGAACAGAACATGATTGATGTTTCGAGAGGAACAAGAATGAAGAACAAATGAGTGATGACACCTAGAGTAGGAATCATACTCATAACATTTTTGCATCATAGAAAATTTCATTAGGAGTATCTGATTCATTTCGATCATTGCATCCTAATCCTTAAACGTTTAAAAAGGAATCATTTTCATGACATGTTGCATTCATGTCACTCATAACACATGTGGCTAGAAGCATTCGATTCATTCTAATCATAGCATCCTGGTCATTTGACATAAGCATATGGAACCGAGTCTACAGGACATGCCCCTCAGGGGACGGTGTAGTAATATCGATGAATTTGGCGAATCTTATCTTCATGAGGTAGCAGAGAAGTAGATTTTAGCCGTCAGTCTTATCTCCCTAAAGTTGCAGCGGAGTAGACTAAAGACAAAAGATCTCATCTTCCTGAAGTTGCAAGAAGCAGATCGAAGACACTTTCAATCTTATCTCCCTGAAGTTGCAGCGGAGTAAACTGAAGACAGCAGATCTCATCTTCCTGAAGTTGCAGGAAGCAGATCAAAAGCACTTTCAGCCTTATCTCCCTGAAGTTGCAGCGGAGCAGACTGAAGACAGAAGATCTCATATTCCTGAAGTTGCAGGAAGTAGATCAAAGGCACTTTTAGCCTTATCTCCCTGAAGTTACAGCGGAATAGACTAAAGATAGAACATCTCATCTTCCTGAAGTTGCAGGAAATAGATCAAAGACACTTTCAGCCTTGTTTCCTTGAAGTTGCAGTGGAGTAGACTGAAGACAGTAGATTTGGCATTCCTGAAGATGCAGGAAGCAGATCAAAAACATCAGATCTTATCTCCCTGAATCTGCAGTGGAGTAGATCGAAAAATAGTAGATCTGGCATTCCTGAAGTTACAGGAAGCAAATTGAAGTGAGTCCCAATACCGTTGAAGTTGCAGTGGAGTTGGAGTCATTTGAAGAAGATAAGGGCCAGGAGGTCAAGATTTGACAAGACCGAGCAAAATTGGTCCTTTTATAGTCTTTGCTCTATTCTCGTTTCACGACAATGAGCAAAGAGAGGCAGCTGTAGTTGGCCCAATTTGCTCGGGCTTAAAATAAACAAACCAAAAAAATAATAATAAATAAATAATAAAAACCAATGTTTTTACAGTCCATTTTACAAACCCATTGAAGCCCAAAACTATTACCACCAACCCAATACCTAAAACAGCCTACCCGAATACACCCTGGCCCAAAACACCCTCAGCAACAGACCCTAACCCAAAATCTACACAGCCCAAAGGTGCCCAATAACTTAAACAGTTCCAGTGGCCTAGGGTTTCTAAAACCTTAGGCGCCATAAGCCT
The DNA here is from genome assembly GCA_005393395.2 of Gossypium australe. Taxonomy (NCBI): domain Eukaryota; kingdom Viridiplantae; phylum Streptophyta; class Magnoliopsida; order Malvales; family Malvaceae; genus Gossypium; species Gossypium australe. Next base: position 62,172,848 of record CM016621.1, on the reverse strand, counting down.
TCGTTGCAAGCCTCGCACCCAGGCCACCAGTCGCGCTGCAATCCACGCAAGCCACGCCACCATCAACGCACGAAAGCCCCGCCCCATCGCCGAGATCGTCGTCGGTTACCTGCAAGAAAGGAAAGAAACAGCAGCAAAAATGGAATTTCTTTGTTTCCTTTTTTATTTTTTGGGTTATAAAACCCCATAAAATTTGTAACACAAGGATACGGAGACGAGCATACAAAAATACACACGAAAAAATAGAGAGATATACAGGCAGTATACACATACACAAAATACAAAATATTTACAGAAATAAAAAAACACCATACAGAAGTTGGTTTCCTATTTCTTATCCGCGTTGTTCTTTTTATTTTTATTTTTTTTCTTCGAGTCCTGCAAACAGTGAATATCCTAGTAATAAAAAATAGAAAGGATTTTTACCTTTCGATCGGCGTTTAAAAGGTGAAGCTGCTAGCCTCCGGCCGCCATATGCGGTGGCACGTGCGGAGGCGCGTGCAGCGACGAGCGGTGGCCTATCGAGCTGGGGTCCTGGCCGAAGGCCAAAGGACCGAGAGAAATTTTTAAAGACTCGGTTGATTTTTTTTTAAAACTAGGTGTAAATGATTTTTTTTTCTCTAAAAATTAATTTATATAGCGGTATAAAACGACGCCGTTTTTGCTTAAGCCAATAAGCATCTAAACGACGTCTTTTAAAGCCTGTGACCCACGCGTTGACCCGACCCGGGGAGGATCCACGTGTTTTTGTTTAAGGGTCAAATTTCCCTATAAGCCCTTCAGCATTTTTGAAAATTTACAATTATGTCCGAATAATTTTTTTTTTAAAATTTAGCCTTGAAAGACTGTTTTTATTTCAATTGAATACTCAGGCCACTTAAAGGCCAAAATAAGAAATATGTCGTTTTAAAAATTTGGCATAATTACCATATTAATCCTTATAATGTGACGCATGTTTTAATTCAATCCTTTTATATTTATTTTTATTTAATCTTCCTTCCTTTTTTTATTATTTATTTTATTTTTAATTATTCTAATACTATATTTTTATCATATTAAAATGTTTTATTATTTCATTATTTTATTAATTTTGTTAATAGTATAAAATTCATATATATATATTATGTATTATATTTATACATATTAAATTATTATTTATTATTTATTATTTTATTTGGTTTAATATTATTTTTTTTATATTATTATTTATATATTAATTATTATATTATGCTTTTTTAATTTGTATTATATAATATATTATATCATATTATTTTTAAAATTTTGGTTTATAAAATTTATTTTATTATATAACCTATTTTATTTACTTATGTAATTTTTATGATTAGTGTATATATATATGTTTTTATTTAAAATTATTATATTTACTAATTATTTTTATTATATGTAATCATTTATATATATTAAATTATTAAATTATGTATTTGTTATAAGTACTCTTTTTTACTTTAAATTTTATATATATATATATATATTAATTCATTTTTAAAATCTTCATATTCTTTTATTTTTTATTCAATGTTCAAATATATCTTTCCCTTTTCGTTTCATTTTAAATCTTAATTATTGCTATTCATTTTCCCCTGTTTATTTATTTATCCTTTTAATCGTTATTATTGCTTAATATAGTTCTTTATATATTTATGTTATATTTTCTTTATTATTTATTGTTAGTATAATTTGTAGTTATGTAAAATATATATCTTACCCAAACCATTGTTTTATAAAAATATCTTTTGAATTGACGTATTTTATTCAAATAGTTTAAAAAAAATACGGTAATATCTAATATTTGGGGACTTCGAGAAAAATTGTGCCCTAACTCACTGAGTTTCGATTTTTATCGTTGAACTTAAAATATTAAGTATCCCTTTTCTTTCAAAATTGAAATTCATAAATTTCCAAATTAAAACTTATTCTCTAAAATTCAAAACGTTGTATCCTAACTTACTGGATATGATGTTTTGTGTTTCAAGATAAGAATTTTCTACAAATAAATGCGAGCCTAACTTCGAAGTCGTGAGATGTTATATCCTAACTTACTGGATATAACATTTTATTTCTTTGAAATAGGTAAGTCTTGGTTTTCTTTCTAATAAAAGGATCATATTTTAAAATTTTCAACATTTGGACATGATTTTATCGATTAGGTACCAATTTTTGGGCGATATGAGGGTGCTAACCCTTCCTTATACGTAACCGACTCCCGAACCCGTTTTCTTATATTTCGTGGACCAAAATTAATGTTTTGAAATAAAATGTTTTACAAGGTGATCCAATCACACCTAAGTAAAAGGGATTGGTGGCAACTCCATTTCCGCTTTTTTAAAGTCGATCCCCGTTTTTTTACCAAAATCTAAAAATGGTTTCGACATTTTGTTTCAAGCCAGTGAGCAAGTTTGGTATTGATATAGAAAAGGGCATCAATAAAAATTGTATGAGTATCGATACTTATTGTAGAGAGTAGTTTTTCAAACGATTTAAAAATGTTTCAATCGAGTTAAAGAGTTTAAAATTGTTTTTAAATTTGTCCAAAATTTTCTAAGTGTTCAAAATATTTTCAAAGATTTTTGGAAGTTTGAAATGATTTTTATGCTTTGAACTTTATAATTTCTTTGTTCAAAAATAAACTTTATTCAAAAGCATTTTTGTTTATTATATCGAAACAATTTATCAAATAAAGCTAGTTTAACAATCTCCCCCTTTTTTATATAACAAAACATTTTGGTAAAATTGTTTCTGAATTTGTTACTCCCTCTTGTTAAAGCTTAACTTGAATCAATGACTTAATTTTATGAACTTAAAACAAAGATTTGAGAGTAAAAGACTAGTCACTTAGGTGTTGGCATTAAAAGATTAGTCAAAAAATACTCAACCAAATACCAATTAAAATTACCTTTCTCTTCTCTTCTCTTCTCCCCGTTTTTGTTATATCAAAAATCAAAAAATAAAGCTTAAGAGAGACTTTGTTAGTCCAAGAAAAGAAATTTAAAAATTAAAATCAAAGAACTAACAAACCTTTGAGTATCTAAAAAAGTTTTAGTGTTAGTATAATTTGTAGTTATGTAAATATATATATCTTACCCAACCATTGTTTTATAAAAATATCTTTTGAATTGACGTATTTTATTCAAATAGTTTAAAAAAAATACGGTAATATCTAATATTTGGGGACTTCGAGAAAATTGTGCCCTAACTCACTGAGTTTCGATTTTTATCGTTGAACTTAAAATATTAAGTATCCCTTTTCTTTCAAAATTGAAATTCATAAATTTCCAAATTAAACTTATTCTCTAAAATTCAAACGTTGTATCCTAACTTACTGGATATGATGTTTTGTGTTTCAAGATAAGAATTTTCTACAAATAAATGCGAGCCTAACTTCGAAGTCGTGAGATGTTATATCCTAACTTACTGGATATAACATTTTATTCTTTGAAATAGGTAATCTGGTTTTCTTTCTAATAAAAGGATCATATTTTAAAATTTCAACATTTGGACATGATTTTATCGATTAGGTACCAATTTTTGGGCGATATGGGGTGCTAACCCTTCCTTATACGTAACCGACTCCCGACCCGTTTTCTTATATTTCGTGGACCAAAATAATGTTTTGAATAAAATGTTTTACAAGTGATCCAATCACACCTAAGTAAAAGGGATTGGTGGCAACTCCATTTCCGCTTTTTAAAGTCGATCCCCGTTTTTTACCAAAATCTAAAATGGTTTCGACATTTGTTTCAAGCCAGTGAGCAAGTTTGGTATTGATATAGAAAAGGGCATCAATAAAAATTGTATGAGTATCGATACTTATTGTAGAGAGTAGTTTTTTCAAACGATTTTAAAATGTTTCAATCGAGTTAAAGAGTTTAAAATTGTTTTTAAATTTGTCCAAATTTTCTAAGTGTTCAAAATATTTCAAAGATTTTTGGAAGTTTGAAATGATTTTATGCTTTGAACTTTATAATTTCTTTGTTCAAAAATAAACTTTATTCAAAAGCATTTTTGTTTATTATATCGAAACAATTTATCAAATAAAGCTAGTTTAACAATCTCCCCCTTTTTTATATAACAAAACATTTTGGTAAAATTGTTTCTGAATTTGTTACTCCCTCTTGTTAAAGCTTAACTTGAATCAATGACTTAATTTTATGAACTTAAAACAAAGATTTGAGAGTAAAAGACTAGTCACTTAGGTGTTGGCATTAAAAGATTAGTCAAAAAATACTCAACCAAATACCAATTAAAATTACCTTTCTCTTCTCTTCTCTTCTCCCCGTTTTTGTTATATCAAAAATCAAAAAATAAAGCTTAAGAGAGACTTTGTTAGTCCAAGAAAAGAAATTTAAAAATTAAAATCAAAGAACTAACATCAAACCTTTGAGTATCTAAAAAAGATACCAAAGTAAGTGTAACACCGTATACTCGGCCCGGCCACCGAACTCAAGTACCAAGATGCTACATCAAACCTCGCAACTTCATACACATTCGTATAGTCACATTTATGTACAACCATCGTCACATTCAAACATTTATAGGAGTATTGAAGCTAAAACACCTTGGGCGTCATTCACATGACTTAACAACCTTTAATCAGCTTTAGGAACAATATAAAATCATGCTTAAGGACCAATTAACAATTTCAAAGACATTCACGTAAATGTCAATACTCAATTGCAGGTATCAATATTTATGAAGATAGGTATTGATACCATTAGGAAAATCGGTACCTTTTTAGCATTTTGTTTTTCCTCAAATTTTAAAACCAAGCAAATTATCGATACAATGCAAAAGTATCTATATTTTTACCCTGAGTAACAATACTTGTGAAAGGGTATCGATACCAAAATGAGCTATTGTTTTCTTTCACAATCGTTACAACATGGAGGTATTGATTCTTATGCCCGAATATTGATACCTCTGTACAAAACATCAAAACACTACTAAACAGGGCAAAAATTCATACTTAAACATCTTCCTATCCAATAGGCGTCAACTAACATACCATCCAACATCAAAATGATCATAATAATAGTCCAAAATAACATCTCTACCTCAATTTAATTAAACTATAACAAAACCAGCAGAATAATGGTAAACATCCATCAAATCTTAAAAATCTATAATCATATCAAAACACTAAAGACATAATAACATAAACAGCCAAAATTCTAGCCACATTGCCTTTATTCCCACAGTTCAAAGAATAATCAAAATGTCACCTATTCAATTTACTAAACCTAACTTGGATCACTTCCTTGGGATCGCACCGCTAAATATCTAAAATGGTTTAGAATGGAGTGTGTGAGCTTAAACAAGCTCAATGAATAGAATTACCGAAAGGATGCATAATATCATACTTTAAACATAAGCCACAAAAAACACTTCACAACAGAGTTTAACTATAGTGCCAAACTAACATATCTATGCATCACTTACTTTTACATCTAACTTTGTAATCACATATTTACACATGCATTATATTTCACAAACGATTCATTAATTGATACATTGGCAACTTGAGATTGTGAAATATAAAAGTGGGCTCTATCATTACACATTAGATACACGGATCTCCAACAAACCAATTACTCGAGGAGTCAAACATATCCCAAAAGTGTAGCATAAAGCTAACACTCTCCATCACACCAACATATCCCGATGAATGAAGCTTATATCACATTCCCTTATCTCTCCAAACTATCTTGAACCTTAATGCCCCAAAATCACAACACAAGGGTGAGTACTCACAAAATCCTATGGCATCTAACTACATCCAACGGTCTCAAAAGATCACAATTCCGAAGTATCCACAATGAAACACATATTTACTTACTATTTTCTTCACACTTTCACTGCACATTTACATCATTAACACAACATCATCACTATCACTTGGCATGTTTAGCATGCTCACAATTAAAACATTTGCAAAAGCTAACATAATATATATCACATATTACATTATACATCATACTACTCAATCCACAACATAAAGTCACAATTTTTGCAAAATAAACAAGAGGAATAAGAAAGCTTACACTCAGACCTTAGAGTAGGGGTTTAGGCTACTCCTAAGCTGCAACGCCCCAAAAAAGTGACTTTTCTTATTAGGTTGTGTCAATGAAAATGTGGGTGTTTCTGTGGTAATGTGTTCTGGTTGCTCACTGAAGGTCTGAGGCTCGAGTCGCATCTTTTGAAGTTTTGTGTATTCTTAAATTGAATTTTAGACCTGCATGTGTCACATAAGTTAAATCATGTGCGTTGATGTCTCAACGATGAGCCTAGTGGTTCAATGGTTAAGCATTTGTCTGTTTCATTGGTCCTGTGTTTGAACTTCTACGTGTGCATTAAGGAATATTATTTTTGCACTTCTCCGTAAATATAGATCATAGAATTTTAAATGAATTTCCTTATATGTTTAACTTCTTTTCCTTCACTATTTTTTTTATTTTACTTTTTATTTTCTTCTTTCTTTTTTGCATCGGTCATGAAATCCTCTTCGTATAATGTTCTGTTGGGTTAATTTTTGAATCATATCGTACTATTGGTTGTTTCAGTGCTTAAAGGTAAGATTAAACTGTAGTAATTCTACTTGTTAGGTATGAATTTCGAATTTCCTTGAAATCCCGAAGTGAGGGTGTTGATCAGTTTTCTTTTGCTATGTTTGCTCGTGGTTATGGAAGGTTAGGGGAAGGTCAAGAGACACCTAATGTTTTTCTTGTCGTCTAGAACTTGAATATGCATTGTTGAACTTCTGATAAGCAAGTTTTGTTCATTCCGGGTTTGTGCGTTGAAGGTTTCGACATTGGTTGTTGTTGTAATTTAGTGTCTCCCTTTGAATCTCCATTAATTGAGTAATTGGATTGGGTTTCTAGGCTTTGGAAGTCTCGGTATTGCTTTTGGGTCGTCACTGTTTCAAGTAGGATATCGAAACCCTCTTTTTGTGTTTTTCATTAGAAACGGGACAGCAGAGACACTCGGGCTGCCACACGAGCGTGTTTGCAATGTTTGATAGCAAATTATGCAAATCTTGGTTCTTTTTCTCAAAATCATTTATAATAGCTTGCATGTCATGAATTTTACTTTCAAGTTCAAGATTGGCTTTGGAGAGTAAACTATTTTCATCTTTTAATTTTGAAATGTTTTTCTTATATTTTGAAACCATAGTTTTAAACTACAAACCCAACTCATCATATGCATACTGTAACTCATCAAATGAATAAGAAACTGAATTAGATGAGTTAGAAGTTACCTTAGAGTCATCAATGGTGTAACACCCATTACCTGACCCGATCACTGGACTCGAGCTACGGAATGCTACAGTTAAAGCCAGAACAAAACACATTCAATTCACATCAATTATTTCAAATAAACATGAAATTTCTTCATAAATACACAATAACATTCAAACTATACATGAATCATATAATCATAATCAGCTCAATGCATAATCACTCAATATAAATCTTTCTCGGGCTGTATATGAGCTTACGTATTCACTAGTATCAACCTAAAAATTAACTAGGACTAGTTTGTAACATTTCTTAAATTACAAATTAATTATATCATGAATAAAACCTTCCAATAATCAATCATGTCATAAACATTCAAATATTATGACATAAATTAAATCCGAGTCTTAATTGATTTTACAAAAACTCTAAAATTTGACCTGGAAACACACAAGAATTAAATTATAACATTTTCAAAAGATAAAGGTAATATGTAAAACAAGGGTCACACGATCGTGTGTCCAAACCATGTAACTCACTGAAGTCGCGTGGACTAAATTGCAAATTTCATCAAAAATCACACAGTCATGTGGCTGAACCGTGTGGCAGACTAAAACCGTGTGATACATATGCTTCCTAATTTCTAAAGAGCAGACAGCCATGTCAATAGCCCGTGTGCCATGTGCCAAACAGTGTAGTGCAAAACTAAGTCATTAAATGCCTAGGTCAATTTAACCATTCAAAAGAGCCTAAAATGCACATTTAGCCAACAAAAATACTAGTTCAAACATACACTTTCATGTCAAAAATACAACTTATAACTCCTCCCTAAATACCTAACCAATATGCCACAATTGGCACCTCAAACACTATTACACTAGCCGAACCATTACAAATCATTAAACCATGTGTTTCAATCCAAAATTGGCATCTAAAATCAACCATGATACAATCAAATAATAACCATTCTATACCATTTTCATATACCAAAACTTATACTACCATTTCACATTCAAAGCCAAACTAACCTGTTAATCCAAACATGTTATGTTAACCTACGAAACATTAAAACTTAGATATTTACTTGTCTCAAACATGGATTACAACAATGTCAATTTTGTTATACCTTTCATAACATTTTAGCATATACGGACCATAATCAAACTTGGCCATTATACATCCATAGGCTCAAATAAGTCACATTTCAAGTTGGTTGTTCACTTGCCACTTACATATCTCATAATAATACCAAACATCCAACATCATCAACATCATTAGACCAAGATCATGAACATTCAAGATAACTTAAACACAATACAACCCTATATACATGCCACATAACCGAGTTCAGAACAAATAAGAGACTATTGAATCAAAGGTTGGATAGTGTGAGCTCCGAGTTGATCCGATCGACGCGTTCCACCAAATAACCTATACAAAGACCAAAAAGCAAACAAGATAAGCATTATGAATGTTTAGTAAGTCCATATGAAAATTTACTCAACTTACCTTGATAAATCAACATTTAAGTAATGAAAACATAATGTAGCTAAGTACGAGAATCTTTTGACATCATGTTACTTTCATATACACATTCATGAAATAATCAGATTGTTAATTTACTCATACATCAAACATTTATAAATCAATCCACATATACATGTATAACAATTCAATATAGCATAAAATATGATATTCAATTCGTACTTGACTTATATACGTATATACTTAAGTTCTTACTCATATCACATTCAAACCATGCTCGTTTGGCAACATAATAATTTAATCCATTCCAATCCCTTGATATCCTCATAATCATGCAACATAGCCATATACATTCTTATGAACCATCGTTTTCAACAATCATATAACATTTCACAAATTAATACTTCACGACCAATTCATTAGTTCATAATGATTTAATTACAAGTTATAAACATACGACATTTAATACATCTTTGAACCTTTATCCAATTCACTTTCACGACCTATTTATTTTTGGAGAACTATAGTAAATATACTTTGGACACACGAGATAAGATTGCTCACATGAGCCTTGAAAAGAAATGCTTACACAAGCTATGAAAATGAGCCTGCTTACACGAGATGTGGGTCGGGATGGTAACTTTACACGATGTTGCTCACACAAGCTGTTAAGAATTTGCAACAAATGCAAGACCTTAGCCATCGGTAAAACATCCAAGACCAGCACCCGAAACTGTATAAACCCTAATGACATGTCATTTGTATCCTAGCTATTCACTAAGTTCATGCGGGTCTTATTCATCATATTCAATCCATTTTCAATTTTTATAGTTGTATACTCGCTTTTCGTATTCCGATAAAAATTCACATACATTTACGGTGAGTTATCATCATATACACATCATTCAATCATATCACAACTTTGGCCATTCAATACTTCTCATTTATTCACTATTATCATTTTTTTTACAATTTAGTCTGATATATGTCATATTAATAAAAATTACACTATATATATATATATATATATATATTATATATAATAGGTATAAACACACAATTCAAACATAATTTAGTCTGATATATGTCATATTAATAAAAATTACACTTATATATATATATATATATATATATATATTATAATAGGTATAAACACACAATTCAAACATAATAATAGAATACAATAAGTTTCATATGAACTTACCTAAAAAACGGTAACCACAAAGTGTCAGAGACTAATCTGGAATTTCTCTTATTTCTCGATTAACTTTCGATTGATTTAATTCCAAATCTATAGTAATTAATTACAATGTATCAATTCCAATAGCCTTATAACATCTTAGTATATGCATATAACAACTTAATTTCATTTTACACAATTTCTCTAAATTTTCACATTTTATTCAATTTAGTCCCTAAAATCAAAATAGCTATATCTTTCAAATTCAAGCTTCATTTTACAATCCGATTCCAATTCTATCCTTGTACAGCCCTCTAAATTCAATAATTACATAAATTTCTTACCAATTTCGAAATATTTTTGTTTTAGTCTTTATTCTCAAAATTAACAATTTTTCTTTACAAATTAACCTTTTCTTCATATCTAAACAGAAAATCTAACCAAATAATACCAATTTCATCAAGCATTCATAAATGGTAACATTTAGAAATTATAACAATTTTGAAAACTAACACCCAGATTAGCTAAATCGAGTTATTACAATCTCAAAAACATAAAATTTATATAAAAAAAAAGAACTAAAATAACATATCCATGCAAAGCTTGGAAGCTTGGCCGAATGGTTGAAGGTTAACCATGGCTTGCTTCATTCTTTTTAACACCCGCGGTTAAAGAAGAAATAAAATAAAATGGTGTCCACTTTTGTTTTTGTTTTATTATATGTTAATTAACCTTTAACTTAATTTTAACATTAATAATTTAACTTATAAATTGTTAATTATAATCATTAACTGTCCCACCTATATAAAAGTGGCTAAAGTGTCACTTTTATCCTTATAGATTCATTAATTAAATCTTTTATAAGCTAAAATTCAATAGTGATCAACTTTATAGTTTTTATTATTTAGTCCTTACACCTTAATTAATCACTAATTCGGTAAAATTAACTATCAAAAATTTAATTCACTTATGTAACAACTCTGTAAACATTTACTAAAAATATTTACAAGCTTTGTTTACGAAAATGAGGTCTCGATACCTCATTTTTCAAAACCACTAATTTTAGGGTCAAACCACTTGTACTTTAACTAACTATTCAATTAGCAAATTTGTCCAATCAAAATTTAATATAACACTATATTTGACTCGTAAATATTAAATAATATTTGAAACCACTTTTTTCAACAATACAGCAAAACGGGCTGTTACAAATGGCTATAAGGCATAAGTTGGCTACTTCTTGATCTTCTTCATTAGAGGAATCGTCACCACTCCATGTAGCCACATTGGCTTTAAGCTTTTGTTTGCTTGATCCCTTATTCTTCCATTGAGAACAATCAAACTTGATATGTCTCGGTTTCTTGCACTCATAATAAATAATGGGATCTTTCTCTATAGTATATTCAAGCTTCAATGCCTTCTTCTTTTGTAATCTTCTTCCTTTATTGGGCTTTATAAACCTCTTGAATCTCCTAGCAAACATGGCCACCTCTTTGTCTTCATCCACCCCTTCACTTGATTCACTATCTTCACTTGTGGTGGATTTAAGAGCAAAATCAACCTTTTTCTTCTCAAATTTGGCTTCTTCAACCCATTCATTGAGCTTCATCTCGTGTATAAGCAAAGAACTAATGAGCTAATCCAAAGTCAACGTTTCTAAATTCTTTGCTTCTTCAATTGTAGTCAACTTGGCTTCCCATGATTTAAGCAAGCTTCAGAGCATCTTCCTTATCACCTCTTCATTTGGATATGTCTTCCCATAAGACTTTAATCCATTGATGATGATAGTAAATTGCTCAAACATCACCTTAATATCTTCCTCGGGCTTCATTTTGAAGGTTTCATAATTTAGATTAAAATTTTCAACCTTAAACTTCTTTACTTGGTTGGTACCTTCATGAGTGACTTCAAGCTTATCCCATATCTCTTTGGCATTGGAACAAGATGATCCTCTACTATATTCTTCCTGGTCAAATGCACAAAATAATGTGTGCATAGCCTTGGCATTCAACTGAATACTCCTTCTATCTTCCTCATTCCACTCTTTCTTTTTGGAATAAAGAGCACTCCTTCTTACTTGAGATGTAACACCCCAAACCCGGCCCATGCGTTTCGACCGTACCTGGCATGTCACGGCTTGTACTTTGAAAACCTTTACTTTGATGGTATTTGAAATTCGTGAGTTAATTAGACAATATTTAAGTAAATAAGCGGCATTTTAAAAATAAAACCTTGTATTAGGTATTATTAGTTATAAATAAACCTTATCATAAAATTCATAAGTTGCTTAACATTGAAAACGACTTAGTTGAATGAAAATTAGGGGCCTTATTACATAAATATCCTCGAAATAACACTGAAATAAATTAGACTTAAAGAAATCTCAAAAGAAATTAACTTGTAGAAATAGAACTTGATGGCCCCTCGAGTTCGTCTCGGCTCTCATGTCCACGATCTACTATTCATCTGGAAGAGTAGAGAAAAGGAAAGCGTGAGTCACAAAGACTCAGTGTATAAATCTCAAACACACATCGACCTGAGCCTACAAACACATTATGGGCCCTGGCCCATACAGGAAGGCATCAATCATAATCACATAATAAATAATAAATAATGAATAACCCAACCCATCCTAGGTTTCCATCCTCTACACACCAACCCGTACCAACCATCACACCCTGGGGGATTTCTACAATCAACCCTCCATCCGCTACACACCAAAACGACAGCCGTACTGCCTATTCCTATTAAGTAGGAATCATTAAACGTGGCATAGCTACCGATCATAATGTGACCTAGCATTTATATTTGTGGGTTTTCTACCACCGATCACCGCGTGACCTATCATGCACTTCCCCTCCATCATATCGATATCCCATCCCATGCATACACACATAAAGGAAACAACATGCAGTCATATATATATTTTTTGATACACATAGGGAGTTCTATGTTTACGTACCTGGCATCCTTGCTTAACCCTTTTAGGGTTCCATTCGACTGTCTATACAGCCTTATTTCAGCTTTTTAGCCCATAACATACATGAATAGATATACATACAGGTTTATTAGTAGTGTGTTAGAGATCTACACACCTGATTAATGTTGATACCCTTGCTAAACCGATCTACAACTTTTCTCAAAAAGCCGGAAGGATGTGAAACTAGGGCCTCTCCTATATTCGGCCATGGTTAGTGTAACACCCCAAACCCGGCCCACGAGCCTTGACCGAATCTGGTATGTCACGGAGTAAAAACGTTTTGAAGGATTTTGGATTAACAGTGGAAATCTGAAGATATTGTTGAAGTTATAAAACGGTGTCTATTAAAACTCAGGTGGGATTGATTTTTTTAAAAAAAAAACATGGTCGAGTTGAAACCTTTGGAAACATTGGATCGTTTTAAATTTTTAGAAACATCGGAGTTATTGTGAACTTGGTAAATTTTTGCTACCCGATGGTAACGTCTTTGAAAACGCGTACGAGTACTTATTTTGAAAACGTTACTCTTAACCGATTTGCTTAACAGTTTATAAGTTCATTAGTAATAATAGAAATAAAGTAAAAGCAACTACTTAAACATACGAATAATAATAATAAGCGGCCATATTACAACCCAATCGAAATTTAGCAAATAGTAAACTTAACGGTACGAAATAGAATTTCAAAACCGAGGAACAAGCATGGCCGCCTCGAGTCCTCTCCGGCTCCATCTCCGCGATCTACTCACCTGCAAAAAGATATGGGAAGGGGTGAGTCACTAAGACTCAGTGTATAATTCCCTAACCCGAAAATGCACCTCATACACAAGATATTAGTAAGGCATGCAAATATGCAACCCGAGCTAGCCATCCATACTCCTTTTTCTACCTCGAGTGGTACCAAACCACTGGTGACCGAAGTCACAAATATCAAATGATGGGGCCAACCCATCGTGTGGTACCAAACCACTGATGACCATAGGTCACAATATCAACATGTGGTACCAAACCACTGGTGGTACCAAACCACTGGTGACCGAAGTCACAAATATCAATATGTGGTGCCAAACCACTGGTAGTGCCAAACCACTGGGACTTAGTCACAAATTATATCATCGGTGTGGTCAAAACCACTGGTGGTGCCAAACCACTGGTGACCGAAGTCACAAATATCAAATGATGGGGCCAACCCATCGTGTGGTACCAAACAACTGGTGACAGTCCATAGAGATCATCTCCATCCTCTCATCAATCCCACCATCATCGTGCTCACATAACAAGTATCATGAACCCATATATCATACATTCATATATAGCATAGCATTTAACAGCATATAATGGCGTACACAACATACAACATAGATCAAGTAACAGGGAACTTACCCGAAATCCAAGCTTATGCCCACAAGGCATAGTTACTACATGAGAGGTTATAAAGCAATATAATAGGCAGTCTATGCTAACAAAGTGTGTAAGAGTTTACACACCTATTTAATCGGATATCTAAAGAGAAATCCCGAATCTATCCGATATCACAAAAGTCTCGAACCGTATTCCCGTATTGTTCCTATATTCGGCCATTATAGGTTAGTATTCAAAAGCCCTATTCGGCTAACTAGGAATCCCAAAAAGATGTGGCCCCAAAAATAGCACTTTACCCTAAACTGATTTGGTCACCAACCAAATTCCGAAGGTTCACTGCATTCGGCTATAGCCTTCCCTGCAATTGATTACCACCTCATTTGAGTCTAAAGGCCCTTCGGCCATAAGCATAAATCCCGAATCAAAAAGGGGATTAACGCCTCCTTACCTTGATGATGGATTCAGCTCCTCCCCACCACCGATCGGCACCCTTTTGTGATGGTAAAAATTTCAGCTCCCTCCAAGGAACAAGACTAGAGTTTTAGTACTTAGATCCAACATAGAAAAAGGATAAAAGAGAAGTGGGTTTCGGCATTACCCACATTAATCAAGTCAAGAAAACGAACAAGCAGTTCCCTTACCAGAGTTTCGACTATGCTCCATAAGGATGAGTAGATTCGGCATTTGCTAAAAAGGGAACTAGATTTAGTGAGAAAAGAAAAGAAAAAGAATACGGCCAAGGATATTCGGCCAAGGTGACAATTGAGAGGAAGAAATGATAAGGAAATTTCGGCCTAGAGCAAGAATGATAGGAGTAAAAGATGAACAAGGTGGCTTTGGTTTGGAATAACAAGGGAAAGAGATGAGAGTAACATGAGCTAGCCGAAACACTCCCTAGAACTCCTTCAAAACCGAAACTCAAGCCCCCAAAGTCCCTAATTCGGCCATGCACAAATTGGAAAGAAAAGAAGAATAATTCCAAAGAATTTTGGCACCTCCTTGTACACTCAAAACCAATTGTGGATGCTCCTAAGGTGTCCTACATTCTGTCAAGACCATTTGGAAAGAAAGAAAACCAAATATGAATTTCGGCCATGCTTTTTGCTCTACACAAGGCCGACCATGCTCCCCTAAGCATGCTTCAAAACCGCCCAAGAAGCCCCTAGGAATACCACATTCGGCTATCACCCCATAAGGTGATAATTCAATATTAAAACATCACCCATAAACAACAATATTATTAATCATCACCTATACACAAACAATAATTAATAAATTGTTCCATCCCCTTAATCCCTTCCTTTCATAAATAAATAAAACAACCTAAAATAAATAAAACTAGCCCATACTCCATCACAAATAAAAAAATAACAGTAGCCATCAATATCTCCATGCATTCACGTGACCATGCGCAGGCCACAATTCACGCCAAAAAGGAGAAAAATAAAAATCCCCCTGATGCTGCCTCCAGGTCTCGAACCCGAGACCTGGAGAGAACTCCCCAAGCCTTCAGCCATTCTGCCACTGCGCCTTTCATGACATAAACGCATCAAAATTTTCTTTTAAGCTTTCGATCCTTGGCTCCTACACGCATTAATGCCAAAGGCAAAAATAAAACACTCATGCGCCTCCATCAGGACTCGAACGCGAGACCTCGTTGCCGCAGCCCTCCTAAAGCGCCCTTAGCCACTCGGCCAAGGCGTCTTTTGTGACATCAACTTGTTACAATATCTTTTAAACACTCCCTCGTTTCAACGCCAAAAACAAAATAAACCCCCTTTTGCTCCCAGCGTGACTCGAACTTGAGTCCAACACCCCCAGGCCCTTAAGTGGCGCTCCCAAGCCACTTGGCCAGGCCGACCTTCATGCCATAACCTCGCTGAAATTATTTTTAAATCCTCCTTCACCTAGCTTTCCTTCAACGCCAAAAATAAAAACTTCCCAACGAAATTCCTGGGGTTCGAACCCCTGTTCTGCTGCACCTTCTAGCTCCCTAGGCAGCACCCTAACCACTCCACCAGCCATTTCCTTGTGTCATGCTTCGCATCAACAATTATTTAAAGCTGCCTTAATAAACTTTTTCCTCTTAAAAGCTAAAAAGAAATTTTTAAAACCTAAGTCAGACCTAACCCGGGGTTAGGACTAGACCACCACACATGCATTCTTCAAGCAATCATACGAAAATAATTAAATTGCAACGACCCCTAATTCGGGATGTTACAGTTTTACCCCCCTTAGAAATAATTTCGTCCTCGAAATTACCTGGATCAGAAGAGTTGGGGGTGTTGCTGCCGCATCACATCCTCGGGTTCCCACGTGGCCTCTTCCGTACCATGGTTCCGTCATAACACCTTTACCAAAGGTACCGACTTCCTCCTCAGAACTTTGACATCTCGATCTAAAATCTGTACCGGCTCCTCCTCAAAAGACAAGTCCGCGTTCACCTCAATATCCTCAATCGGTACGATGTGTGATAGATCTGACCGATAGCGCCTAAGCATTGACACATGAAAGACGTCATGAATCTGACTTAATTCTGCCGGCAACTCTAGCTGGTAAGCTACTGGTCCCACACGTTTCAACACTGTGTACGGCCCGATAAACCTAGGGCTTAGCTTGCCCTTCCGGCCAAATCTCAGTATCTTCTTCCAAGGTGATACCTTCAAGAAGACCTTATCACCCACTGCATACTCCACATCTCTGCGCTTAAGATCAGCGTAGGATTTCTGCCTGTCCGACGCCTCCTTCAGACGAGCACGAATTACCCTCACCTTATCTTCTGTCTCTACCACCAACTCTGGACCCAACATCTGACGTTCACCCAGTTCTGTCCAACAGGTAGGAGTACGGCATTTCCGTCCATACAGCGCCTCATACGGTGCCATCTGAATACTCGCTTGATAACTGTTGTTATAAGCGAATTCTGCCAAGGGTAGGTACTCCTCCCAACTACCACGGAAGTCCAAAACACAGCCTCTTAACATATCTTCCAACACCTGGATTACTCTTTCAGATTGTCCATCAGACTGTGGATGAAAAGCCGTGCTGAAATTTAACTTCGTACCCAACGCCTGATGTAAGGCCTTCCAGAATCTCGACGTGAATCGGGGATCTCTATCTGAGGTAATGGACACTGGTACTCCATGCAACTGCACTATCTCAGCTATATACAGTTTGGCTAACCTTTGAAGCGAGTAGTCAACCCTTACCGGTATGAAATGGGCCGATTTAGTTACCTGATCTACTATCACCCATATTGAGTCCTTCTTACTGGGCGTAAGGGGAAGCCCACTTACAAAATCCATCGTAATCCCCTCCCACTTCCACTGTGGGATCTTTACTGGCTGTAACAGCCCTGATGGCAGCTGATGCTCAGCCTTAACTTGCTGGCATGTCAGACACTTACCCACTAACTCGGTTACTTCCCGCTTCAGACTCGGCCACCAAAACTGCTCCCTTAAATCCCGATACATCTTGCTGCCACCAGGATGCATAGCGTACGGGCTGCTATGTGCTTCTTTAAGGATTCGCTGCCCCAAATCATCATCCTTAGGCATACATACTCTCCCCTGAAAATACAACACTCTATCACTACCCAAGCTGAAACCTTCGGCCTCACCATTCTGTACTTGCAACCTCCGAGTACTCAGAACTTCGTCGGTCAACTGCCTCTCTTTAACCTCATCGATCCAAGACGATTTTACCCGCAATTCTGCCAGGAGACTACCATCCTCATAGAGACTTAGGTGAGCAAACATTGCTTGCAATTCTGCCACCACTTTACGACTCAAAGCATCAGCGACTACGTTAGCCTTGACCGGATGGTATTCGATAGAGCAGTCGTAGTCCTTCAGCAACTCAATCCACCTCCGCTGCCTTAGATTTAAATCTTTTTGGGTCAAGAGGTACTTCAGACTTTTGTGATCCGAGTACACCACCGACTTCTCCCCATACAGATAGTGCCTCCAAATCTTCAAGGCAAAAACCACAGCAGCTAATTCTAAATCGTGTGTCGGGTAGTTACCTTCGTGAGGCCTCAACTGTCGTGACGCATACGCGACCACCTTTCCTTCTTGCATCAACACACATCCTAAACCAGTATGCGATGCATCACAATACATAATGAACTCCTTTCCTGACTCAGGCTGAATCAAGACTGGTGCTTCTGTCAAAAACTTCTTTAGTTTGTCAAAACTCTCTTGCTGCTTCTCAGACCACACAAACGGAACTCCTTTTCTCAACAACTTGGTTAACGGTGCTGCGATTAAGGAGAAATTTTCCACGAATCTTCTGTAATATCCTGCCACCCCAAAAAACTTCGGATTTCCGTAACCGACTTTGGTGGTTTCCACTCCAATACTGCCCCAATCTTACTAGGATCCACCCTGATCCCCTCAGCTGAAACAACATACCCTAAGAAAGTTACCTCCTTAAGCCAGAACTCACACTTACTGAATTTGGCGTACAACTGTTTCTCCCTTAGAACTTGCAGAACCACATGAAGGTGTGCGTCATGCTCTTCCTTAGACTTCGAGTACACCAAAATGTCGTCTATAAACACCACGACGAACCGATCCAGATAGGGTTGGAATACCCGGTTCATCAAGTCCATAAACGCGGCTAGTGCATTCGTCAAACCAAAAGGCATTACCAAAAACTCGTAGTGCCAATATCGATTACGGAATGCCGTCTTAAGGATATCAGTTTCCTTCACCTTAAGCTGATGATACCCCGATCTGAGGTCGATCTTAGAGAAAACCGATGCACCCTTGAGTTGATCAAACAAATCATCAATCTTGGGCAAAGGATACCGGTTCTTTATTGTCAACTTGTTCAGCTGTCGATAGTCTATGCACATCCTCATTGTTCCATCCTTCTTCTTGACAAAAAACACTAGAGTTCCCAAGGCGATACACTCGGTCGGATGAAGCCTCTATCCAACAACTCCTGGATCTGAGCCTTCAACTCCACTAATTCCTTCGGTGCCATCTGATACGGAGCTATAGATACTGGTGCGGTTCCGGGTAACAAATCTATACCAAACTCAACCTCACAATCAGGAGGTAGACCCGGGAGTTCTTCTGGAAACACATCAACATACTCCCTTACAGTCCGCAGATCTCTCACAGCTGTATCCTTAGCTTCCAAAGCACGAACATGCACCACATATGCCTCACAACCCTTCCTAACCATCCTTTCCGCCTTCAATGCCGAAACCAGATTAGATAGGTAATCTCTCCTCTTACCTATCATCACCACCTCATCTCCTTCCACGGTCTTTAACACCATACGCTTAGCTGCGCAATCCAGGCTAGCTTGGTACTTTACTAGCCAATCCATCCCGAGAATCAGATCGAACTCCCTAAACGGTAGTTCCATCAAGTCAGCCAAGAATACGACCCCTTGGAGTTCTAGAGGTACGTCCCTATAGAGTTTACTTACTTCTACAGAGTGACCTAGAGGGCTTAACACAGTCATCTTCTTAGAAGTAAGCTCAAAGTCTAAGTTCAGAGTTTCCACTACGCTACTAGCAATGTATGAGTGAGTCGAGCCAACATCAATCAAGGTGCTATAGGGTACTCCAAAGATCAAAAACATACCAGTTATGACGTCCGGTGCGTCGCTCTCCTCTTGACGCCTCACAGCATAGACCAAACCAGGTTGCCTAGCCTCAGTACCACCGATACCTCCACTCGATGTCTCACGACCTCTGCCAGTACCATTACCTCCCCTACCTGCACCACTACCTCTCGATGGCTGCTGATTATCCCTCCTATCCAGTGGACGTTCCTGACCCTCAGACCTTAGCCTCGCTACCTTTTTCGGACAGTCCCTAACTCGATGTGTCACGGACCCACATTCGAAACATCCCCGATTATCTTTCCAACACTCCCCCGTGTGAGACTTTCCACACCGAGCACACCGTGGCGGCCATTGAGTATTAGTAGCAGCAGCAGGCCTAGCAGCTTGATCTAACCCACCATACCTTGTCCTCTTCTGCTGATTCCCAGAAAACCTCGAAGATCCGGAGCTCCTCTTATTCCAGCTCCTATCCTGATTCCGTCTAAAAGACTGTCTTACCCCTTCAGCAACTTTAGCCTTCTCTACAAGGACAGCGAACTCCCGTTCCTGTTGCGGAGCTATCATCATCCTCAGCTCATCCCGCAGCCCATCCTCGAATCTGACACAGCGTTCATACTCAGTACTCACAATACCACGAGCATACCTACTCAATCGGAGAAATTCCGCCTCATACTCTGCCACTGTCTTATTACCCTGAACCAAGTTTAAGAAAGCCTTCCGTTCCGCATCCACGTAGCTAGCTCCTATATATTTCCTTTGGTAGGCTGCCCTAAAGAATTCCCATGTGAGATCCTCCGTTGTTGCTCCGTCCCTTACGGTGAGCCACCACTGGTATGACTCATCCCGAAGTAGAGAGATTATACCCTTCAGTTTTTCCTCAGCTGAAAAATCCAGGTCATCCATGATCCTCTCAGTCGATTCCAGCCAATACTCCGCCGTACTGGGTGCTACACGTGATACACCCCGAAATATCTCCGCTCCATTCGCTCGGAGTCGCTCAGGTATAGATTTCCAAGCTCCCGTACCTCTACCTGCCTCAGCCATCATCTCTAAAACTCGCAGCATAGCCTGCGATACTAACTCGCCCCCCGTCTGATCCTGTCGTCCAACACCAAAAGTTGGGGGTGGTGGTGGAGGTGGTATCTCATTATCAGATCCCTGGCCCGACCTAACGGGTTCTGACATAGCCATTCGGCCTCTACCGCATCCACGGCGGCCACGACCTCTAGAACTCATCCCTTATCGCGCGATCTGTCTTAAAAAGTTTTATGAGTTAGTCATTATTCCACTGATTACCAGCGAAGAAATTTTATGAACGGAGTTTAAAAGTTGTTCTTTCGATCTAACAAATTTCAAATCTTCTATCATAATTCAAAGATACACATTCACTTATTCCATCACCTTTTTGTCCCATTCCTAACCCCGGGGGTAATTTCGTCATTTACCCTACAGGGGTATTTTGGTAATAAACCAGGGTAAATTTGTAAGGTTTCAATAATTCTGAGGTATTTCAAAAATTGCAAAACCTTAAGGGTTCTTTTTGGAAATTTGTTCTCCAATTTGGTAGTGCTGCAAAAATTCTGAAAACCGGGGTTATTTTGGTAATTTTGTAAGTTAGGGGCAATTTTGTAAATTTCCAAAATCATGGCATTTTTTATATTTGCAAATTAAGGGTTTTGGGTATGCTTGTAAAATAAGAAAAATTTGTTGAATTTGGGGGTAGCTTAGAAATTTCTGAAATCAAGGGCATCTTTGTAATCTTACCACTAGGGTATTTTTGTAATTTTACCACTAGGGGTATTTTTGTAATTTCCATAAATCAAAATTTTTCCGAATTTTTTTTTTGTAACATAATGCTCACAAGTTTAAGGGAAATTTTTAAAAGTTTTAAAACTAGAGTTTTTTATAAAAATACGGCTAGTTCCCTTTCGGGTTTTAATAATTGGGTTTAGCCTATGAACAAGTCCTCACGGTTAGGGTGAACCGAAGCTACGCACCAGGTAGGATTCCTGCGAAGAGTAGGTGAGTCGCTAGGACTGCTTAAATACCAAGCTCCTTCGGATCCAATCCTAGACATGCGCACAAGGGTTACCACATCCTAACTCGGCGACTTAGTCAAAGGTTTGTTTAATTAGGCAATTAAAGATCTTATGCGATTGTTGGGGTAAACTAGTCCTAGGGTTCACATACCTTTCATACTATCTACGTTCCATTTCTACCCCTTTTTCAGATAATCATTCACATAGAGGTTAGAAATACTTACCCGAGCGGATTGGTGCCGGAGACTCGATGCCATGTTGTTCAAAACAAAACCATTTTCATAATATTTCACAGAGGCCTATCAAGAAAACATTTTTGGGCCTTGGGCCCCCACAGCCGAGTTTTGAACCGGGCTCTGATACCACATATGTAACACCCCAAACCCGGCCCACGAGCCTTGACCGGATCTGGTATGTCACGGAGTAAAAACGTTTTGAAAGATTTTGGATTAACAGTGGAAATCTGAAGATATTGTTGAAGTTATAAAACGGTGTCTATTAAAACTCATGTGGGATTGATTTTTCTTTTTTAAAGAAACATGGTCGAGTTGAAACCTTTGGAAACATTGGATCGTTTTAAATTTTTAGAAACATCGGAGTTATTGTGAACTTGGTAAATTTTTGCTACCCGATGGTAACATCTTTGAAAACGCGTAGCTTAACAGTTTATAAGTTCATTAGTAATAATAGAAATAAAGTAAAAGCAACTACTTAAACATACGAATAATAATAATAAGCGGCCATATTACAACCAATCGAAATTTAGCAAATAGTAAACTTAACAGTACGAAATAGAATTTCAAAACCGAGGAACAAGCATGGCCGCCTCGAGTCCTCTCCGGCTCCATTTCCGCGATCTACTCACCTGCAAAAAGATATGGGAAGGGGTGAGTCACCAAGACTCAGTGTATAATTCCCCAACCCGAAAATGCACCTCATACACAAGATATTAGTAAGACATGCAAATATGCAACCCGAGCTAGCCATCCATACTCCTTTTTCTACCCCGTGTGGTACCAAACCACTGGTGGTGCCAAACCACTGGTGACCGAAGTCACAAATATCAAATGATGGGGCAACCCATCGTGTGGTACCAAACCACTGATGACCATAGGTCACGATATCAACATGTGGTACCAAACCACTGGTGGTGCCAAACCACTGGTGACCGAAGTCACAAATATCAATATGTGGTGCCAAACCACTGGTGGTGCCAAACCACTGGGACTTAGTCACAAATTATATCATCGGTGTGGTCAAAACCACTGGTGGTACCAAACCACTGGTGACCGAAGTCACAAATATCAAATGATGGGGCCAACCCATCGTGTTGTACCAAAGCACTGGTGATAGTCCATAGAGATCATCTCCCTCCTTTCATCAATCCCACCATTATCGTGCTCACATAACAAGTATCATGATCCCATATATCATACATTCATATATAGCATAGCATTTAACAGCATATGATGGCGTACACAACATACAACATAGATCAAGTAACAGGGAACTTACCCGAAATCCAAGCTTATGCCCACAAGGCATAGTTACTACATGAGAGGTTATAAAGCAATATAATAGGCAGTCTATGCTAATAAAGTGTGTAAGAGTTTACACACCTATTTAATCGGAGATCTAAAGAGAAATCCCGAATCTATCCGATATCACAAAAGTCTCGAACCGTATTCCCGTATTGTTCCTATATTCGACCATTATAGGTTAGTATTCAAAAGCCCTATTCGGCTAACTAGGAATCCCAAAAAGATGTGGCCCCAAAAATAGCACTTTACCCTAAACCGATTTGGTCACCAACCAAATTCCGAAGGTTCACTGCATTCGGCTATAGCCTTCCCTGCAATTGATTACCACCTCATTTGAGTCTAAAGGCCCTTCGGCCATAAGCATAAATCCCGAATCAAAAAGGGGATTAACGCCTCCTTACCTTGATGATGGATTCAGCTCCTCCCCACCACCGATCGGCACCCTTTTGTGATAGTAAAGATTTCAGCTCCCTCCAAGGAACAAGACTAGAGTTTTAGTACTTAGATCCAACATAGAAAAAGGATAAAAGAGAAGTGGGTTTCGGCATTACCCATATTAATCAAGTCAAGAAAACGAACAAGTAGTTCCCTTACCAGAGTTTCGACTATGCTCCATAAGGATGAGTAGATTCGGCATTTGCTAAAAAGGGAACTAGATTTAGTGAGAAAAGAAAAGAAAAAGAATACGGCCAAGGATATTCGGCCAAGGTGACAATTGAGAGTAAGAAATGATAAGGAAATTTCGGCCTAGAGCAAGAATGATAGGAGTAAAAGATGAACAAGGTGGCTTTGGTTTGGAATAACAAGGGAAAGAGATGAGAGTAACATGAGCTAGCCGAAACACTCCCTAGAACTCCTTCAAAACCGAAACTCAAGCCCCCAAAGTCCCTAATTCGGCCATGCACAAATTGGAAAGAAAAGAAGAATAATTCCAAAGAATTTCGGCACCTCCTTGTACACTCAAAATCGATTGTGGATGCTCCTAAGGTGTCCTACATTCGGTCAAGACCATTTGGAAAGAAAGAAAACCAAATATGAATTTCGGCCATGCTTTTTGCTCTACCCAAGGCCGACCATGCTCCCCTAAGCATGCTTCAAAACCGCCCAAGAAGCCCCTAGGAATACCACATTCGGCCATCACCCCATAAGGTGATAATTCAATATTAAAACATCACCCATAAACAACAATATTATTAATCATCACCCATACACAAACAATAATTAATAAATTGTTCCATCCCCTTAATCCCTTCCTTCCATAAATAAATAAAACAACCTAAAATAAATAAAACTAGCCCATACTCCATCACAAATAAAAAAATAACAGCAGCCATCAATATCTCCATGCATTCACGTGACCATGCGCAGGCCACAATTCACGCCAGAAAGGAGAAAAATAAAAATCCCCCTGATGCTGCCTCCAGGTCTCGAACCCGAGACCTGGAGAGAACTCCCCAAGCCTCCAGCCATTCTGCCACTGCGCCTTTCATGACATAAACGCATCAAAATTTTCTTTTAAGCTTTCGATCCTTGGCTCCTGCACGCATTAATGCCAAAGGCAAAAATAAAACACTCATGCGCCTCCATCAGGACTCGAACGCGAGACCTCGATGCCGCAGCCCTCCTAAAGCGCCCCTAGCCACTCGACCAAGGCGTCTTTTGTGACATCAACTTGTCACAATATCTTTTAAACACTCCCTCGTTTCAACGCCAAAAACAAAATAAACCCCCTTTTGCTCCCAGCGTGACTCGAACTTGAGTCCAGCACCCCCAGGCCCTTAAGTGGCGCTCCCAAGCCACTTGGCCATGCCGACCTTCATGCCATAACCTCGCTAAAATTATTTTTAAATCCTCCTTCACCTAGCTTTCCTTCAACGCCAAAAATAAAAACTTCCCAACGAAATTCCTGGGGTTCAAACCCCTGTTCTGCCGCACCTTCTAGCTCCCTAGGCAGCACCCTAACCACTCCACCAACCATTTCCTTGTGTCATGCTTCGCACCAACAATTATTTAAAGCTGCCTTACTAAACTTTTTCCTCTTAAAAGCTAAAAAGAAATTTTTAGAACCTAAGTCAGACCTAACCCGGGGTTAGGACTAGACCACCACACATGCATTCTTCAAGCAATCATACGAAAATAATTAAATTGCAACGACCCCTAATTCGGGATGTTACAGTTAGTGTTCTACCCAATTTTATGTATTTGAATAAACAACTCTTCTTACCTTAAAATCCCGAAATTGAAGACTAATGATTTTCGGCTTTTAGATCTAGTCGACCAAGCTTTTTTCAAATCCCGAAAACCATTAAACTATTAGCTTTTGGCTTTTGCTTTTCAAAAACCGGGAATAGATTATGAGAACTAAACAAAAATATCGACTCTTACCTTAGCTTAGTAGATTCGGCTAGCACTAGAGAGAGGATTCGGCAATGCCAATGGAAGATTTAAATGCCGGAAGTATAGAATAATTTCTCAAATAGGATGAATAAAAGAAAAAGCGATGGATGCTTCGGCTTTTTAGAGAAATCGGCACAAGGGAAAAGAAAGTGGGGAAAAGTTTCGGCTTTTGAAGAAATTGAAGAAATAAATTTGGAGAGGGAGAGGCTAGGGAATTTCGGCACCAAGGGAGAGGATTTTAGGGTTTTTCAATGTCAGAAACAAGGAGCTAGCCCCCCTATTTATAGATTTTTGACACCTACTGCTAAATACCGAAAACGCCCTTAAAATTTAAGCTAGAAGAGAGGAGAATTTCGGCACCCTCTGTGCCATGCAGTAGCCGAATTTTACACTCCTCTAGGTGGTGGATTTTTGGCCAACACTTCCTTTGAAGATAAGCTCCTAACTTTTCTCCTTTTTATCTATGATATTATCACTTAAAAATCCATATATATCTTCCTATTTTTAAGCCTTGTAGTCGTCCACCTCATTAATTCTAAATGCCGAAATTTAACTCATTTAAATTAAAAGATTTGGGCTTCATTAAACTTACATTTTTGGGCCCCTAAATCCCTTGTGTGTGGCGTCACCCTATCTTCATTTAAAGTGCCGAAATTGGTCTAAAAACATGGGCTCCTTACGACCCAAAACTTGTTCCTTTTTAATTGTTAATGATGCCACCTTAAAATAATTTAATCTGGGCCTTTGCCTAATTCTAAGCCCAAATTTAGACCCCTTTCACCTAAGTTAACATATTAAACATATTCCTACACTAAATGCATAGGCCCATAAATTTAGGATGTTACATGAGAGGTATGGAGGGACCGTCTATGATGATGTCACATATGGAAAGATCATTTGCTTGTATAAACAACATCATTCTTGTCTTCCAATAAAAATAGTTGGCACCATTGAAGTAAGGAGGCTTGAAGATAGATTATGACTCTCCAAGAAACACTAAATTGGATGTAGATATCATCTCTTGTGGATTGATTGGCTGAAAGTTAAGCTACCTCAAAAATCTTCTCTTGGTTATAAAATCGTTAAATAGAAACTAAGTCTAATACCAATTGTTAGCTTAAATAATCAAACCAAAATTGCCAAGAGGGGGTGAATTGACTTTTTAAAATTTCGTGGAAGCTAGAGAATAAGAATAGAAAAATTGAACACAAGAATTTAGAGTGGTTCGACCCCAATTGCCTACTCTACTACCTTAGCTTTCCACTACTAAGGATTTTCCCAAATTCACTAATTTGACAACTTTTGAGGACAAGGTTTAACCAAACTCCCTTAAGATTTCTACATAAACCATAAGACACAAACTTTTTCAAAGAAATACAAATAAGCAAACTAAGAACAAACTCTTACAATATCATAATGTTTGCAAATTAAGCTAAATTACAAAGACGAACACTTGAGCAGATAGAATAACAATGAAGCTCACGAGTGTTTGTAAGAAAAGTATAGAAAATTTTATCACAAAGGTTGTTTTATTGATCTTTAAGCTTGAATATTCTCTCTTGTTATTGTAGGACCTTTGGAAGATGGTATTTATACCTTCTAATTCATTTCCAACCGTTGTGGTTGTTGAGAAATTAAATAGAGCAGTTAGAGATGAAAATACCAAATCATTAAATTCACCTGCAACAAAAAGTATCGATACTTTTTCTACGAGTATCGATACTATTAGCATTTAATGTCTAATTAAGTGACCTTTAAAGTTAGTTTACAACGATACCAAAGACCATTCATCGATACCTGGTAAAAGGTATCGATGTAAAAATGGTATCGATATAAAAAGATGGTATCAATAAAATACAATAGGTATTGATATATTTTGAAAAGTATCGATACTTCTTATAGGGAGCAGTTTTTCAATTTATTTAAAATGTTTGGATCGAGTTAAAGAGTTTAAAACCGTTTTTGAACTTTGTCTAAAACTTTCTAAGTGTTCAAAATATTTTCTAAGATTTTTGGAAGTCTTGAAATGATTTTTATGCTTTGAACTTTATAATTTCTTTGTTCAAAAACAAACTTTATTCAAAAACATTTTTGTTTGTTATATCAAAACAATATATCAAATAAAGTTAGTTTAACAATTTCATCCAAAAAAATTATCAACAATAATCTTTTAAGTTAATAACAAAATATTTATATTAAATGTGAATTTTATCTTTAGTAAGATTTAAAAGGATGCAGCTCCCTATTATCATGGTTTTCAAAATTGAATTAGACTAGTCTGTCGAAGGATTGAAAACTAGTGGAGTATCAATTCAAAATAAAGAGTTAGATCGACTGACTCACGAATTAATATAAATTGATGATTAAATCAATTTTTTAAAAATATTTTTAATTTTTAATAATTTATGAAAATATTATTGATATAAATGAGAATTGGGAAATGACCATTTGAATACGGATAAATTTGGCAGAAATATCTTCCACAGCACATGCAATGCTGGATGCCAATGAATATTCACATGACTGGGAAAAGCTCATAATTTTCTGATGTGATATAGTTTAAAGTAAAAATAAATTATCATCATATCAAAAACTTAAATATAATATTGTTGTATAAAATAAATAAATATAATATGAAATGTGAAATACATATACTTTATAACAAAAATTACCTTAGTAAATAGTAAGGGTGAGCAAAACTCGATTTGATTCAAAAAAATAAGAAAAAAATTTGAATTTCAAATTAATTGAATCAATTTATTCAAGTTATTTGAGTCAAATAGAATATGTAATTTGACTTTCAAGTTCGAGTTGAATTAAATTTTACAATTCAAATAACTCAAATAACATATTGGTAAAAATACACATTTGGTCCTTTCCCAATTTTGAAAATAAACAAATTGGTCTCTCTCAACAACAAAAAAAATTTAAAAATTCTAAATAATTTTTAGAAATCCAACTATTTATAAAAATTCCAAATTATATATTTTTAAAAAAATTTATAAAAATTAGATTTGATCCAATTTAGTACCCAAACTTGACACTTTTTCTTAATTTGGTACTTAATCTTTTTTTTGTTCGATTTGGTACTTGTCAAATATTTTACAAATTACCCAATATACTAGAAATATTATTTTTTTATGAGGTAACAAAAATAATCAATGTATGGTCGATATATGACAGATGATATGATACTTTTGTATTTTATATGTTCAATTACTTTTAGTTTTATTTAGTTTTTTAATTATTTTATTAATTGAAAATAATAAATTTCTTTTAATTTGGGGTTTATTTTTTTTCTTATTTAATATTAATTCATTAAGTATAGCTCAATACCTATTTTTTTAACATGAATTTCCTCTAATACTGACAATATTTTTGTAGCATAACAAAAAAAAAAATTTAACACCGTTTACTTAATTTGTATAACAATAAATTTAGATACCAATTTGAACCTAGAAAAAAAAAGCTTAGGTACCAAATTAGGAAAAAATGCCAAGTTCATGTACCAAATTGGGTTGAAAAAAAAATTTAGATACCAAATTAAGAAAAAGTGTCAAGTTCAGGTACCAAATTTGGCAAAAAAAAAATTTAGGTACCAAATTAGGAAAAATGTCAAGTTCATGTACCAAATGTTCATGTCCATTAGAAACCAAAAAGAATGTATTAGAAAAAGGCATAATAACATTTTTTTGCCCTCTAACTTAAAAAAAAAAAACATTTTAGGCATCCATTTAATTTTCGTCTCTTTTAGCTCATAAACTTGCATTACTTGTCAAATTACCCCAAAATAGTTGAAAATTAATGTTTGTTAACTTTGCTGACGTAACGTTTCAATTAACAAATTATTTTTAAAATTTAAAAATACTTTTTATAATTTTTAAAATGATTTTTACATTTTTTTGAATTTTTAAAATTTTAAAAACTAATTAATTGTTGACATAGCATCCACGTAACAATTCACATGTATGTCACATCAGCAATGTTAACTTTTTTATCTATTTTTAGGTGATTTGACAAATAATATTAGTTTAAGAGCTAAAAAAGTCGAAAGTTTAAATGAATGGCTAAAATTATTTTCTTTTATAAAATTAGAGAGTCAAATAAATCATTATGCTAAAAATAAAAATAAAATTGATAGATATTCGTCAAAGGCTCTATCTAGGCTTTTTTTTTTTTTTACTATAAATATAAATATAGAGTAGTTTTCTTTACTCTAGTATGTATTAATAAAATTACATTTAATTATTTCTTAAATTTTTTAAAATTTTATTAATAATATAGTTATAAAATTAAAACATAATAATATGTAAGTTTAATTTTAAAAGCACCATATGATCTTAGACTAAATTTAAATAAACAATATTTGAAATTACTTTAAAGTATAAATATTATAGTGGTAGATTGTATGAAATTTTTATTTTTATATATAATTTTTAATATAATTTTAATTATTAATTAGTGGGTATAGATTGTTAATTAAATTTGAATATTGTGACCACTAACAAATTTATTGTACTATTATTTATATTTTTAAATATCTATTTTAATTTTAACAGTATATTTAATTTGTAAAAATAATGATAAACTTAAAAAGATTCTTTTTAATTGTTTTAAAATTTACCATAACTTGTAATGCAAAATTATAAGTTAAATTATTTAATATAGCAAATTGAAAAAATTTATTATGAAAATATAACTTACAAAACACCATTAAAAATAATAATAATAAAAGCCAAAGAGTTTGTGTTACAAATTTCCACTTCAAGAAATTCTTACTTTATTTCCTTATCTTAAGTCAAAATTTATAATGTGAACACATTAAAAACTTAAAAATATTGTAATATTTATATTATAAAATCATTTCATTAAAATTAATTGTCAACAATAACTTTTTAAGTTAAAAACTAAATGTGAATTTTATCTTTAGCAAGGTTTAAAAAGATGCGGGTTTCGCTGTTGATTGAGTCTTAATTCGATCAGAATTGACATTGTTGTCAATGTAGAAGGACGTGAGTTCAAGTGTGATGAAGCGCATTGTCCTCCTATGTATGGGTTGAAGAGGGGCAATGAGTAGTTCTAAGCATTATGTCAAAAAAATATATATGATCAACATTTATAATGATATTGTTAAAAAAATGCAACTTCCTAACATGGTTTTCAAAAGTGGATCAGAAAATTAGTTGAGTATGAATTCAAACTAAAATAATTAGATTAATTGAGTTACGAATTCATATAAATTGATGATTGAATTAATTTTTTATTTTTAAATATTTTATAATTTTAATAATTTATTTAATTAAATTTAACGAACCGATGGAATCAATATTATTGATATGAAGGGAAGTGACCATACGAATACGGTATAAATTTGGCAGAAATATCTTCCACAGCACATGCGATGCTGGATGCCAAGAAATATTCACATGACTGGAAAAGCTGATAATTTTCTGATGTGATATAGTTATAAATGATGAAAACATAAATTATCATTATATAAAAAACTTAAATATAATATTGTTCTATAAAATAAATATAACGTTCAAAAATAATATAAATATAATATGAAATCCATATACTTTATAAAACAAATTACTAAATATGATGAGTAAAATTCGATTCGATTTAAAAAAATAAAAAAATAAATTTCGAGTTAATCAAATTGATTAATTCGAGTCTAACTCGAATAAATAATTCGACCATTCTTAAAATTTGAAAATAAGAAAATTGTTTTTTTTAAATTCAAAATAATTTTTAAAAATCCAAATATTTATAAAAACTCCAAAAAATTTTATATATTTTAAAAATATTATAAAAATTAAAAAATTTCTAAAAAATATATAAAAAAGTTAAAAAGAATTCTAAAACAATAATTTTAGGACTTAAATAAGTAAATTAACGATTAGTTTATCCTACTAAATTATCTTTTTTTATCCTATTTTGCTTTGAAATTGAAAAAGTTTTCAAATATATATTGTTTCAAATTTATATGCTCTAAAATAGATTTAATTATATGGTAACAAGATATTAATTTGATATGTTTAATTTTTTTAATCTAACTCAAATAATTTTACTAAATTTAATTCAATTCAACTCGAATTAAATTTCATTTCACTTAAATTAATTAAAAAAATTAAACTAAATTAATAAAATAAAATTTAGATAAACTCTTCTCTAACTTAATTTTAATCTAACGCTTACACTACCTAAAAGTTTGTCTGCTACCAATTTTTGCACTAAAAACAAGAGAAAAAAAAAAGGCAAAAATACAGCATGGCTAATTCCACACCGTCAATTAACTTCAATTCAAAGTACTAAAATTATAAAATATCGGGAAAAGCAATCTACCAACTTTCAAGTTTTTTCACGATGAAACAGACATTTGTTGGAGCCCACCAGTTATGAACCACTTGTACCGTAGATTTAAGCTCACCTTCCTTAGACTGAAGCGTGACTAGTGACCGCAAATTTCCTGCATACTCATACTATGCTAAGGGCCCCCACCTTCCACGTGGGAAGCACTTAGACATTGAGATGAGACTCCTCCTCTCTCATTAAGCCACGTTTTATTGTAGTTCAACGTGGTAATCAGTTCAAATTGGCAGATCCTAGGTGAACTTCAGTGACCACGCCACTTCAACAACTTCCATCACTCCTAACCCAGCTGCACTCAGTGAGTGAACCATCTCAAGTTCTTCAGGTACTGCTAACTTTAGCTGATTTTGAGTGGTCCACTGTATCAGTTACATAGGTTCCTGTTTCCTTTTCATCACCCTACGTTCTCTTGAAGATATATAAAATGTTTGGTTTTTGTCTTTAGTTAATTTGGTTTAGTTTTCTTTTTGGTATCAGCTTTCGATCAATGGCAACCCTGACAACCTCACACTTTGTTTCGACAAGTTCACATTTCAGCAGCCATGGAGCAGACACTAAGGCCAATCTTGCACAGGTTGGTGCCAGGTATCAAGCCATGACTCACAATGGTTTGCGGTCATTGAACAAGGTCGATAGATTGCAGATGAGGACCACCAACGCAAAGGCTGTCGTTACGAAAGCTATGAAACAGGCAGATTACAGGCCTTTGGGAAAAATTATTTGCGGAATAGGGATGAATATAGTGTTTGTGTCAGCTGAGTGTGGCCCCTGGAGCAAAACTGGTGGACTCGGTGATGTCCTCGGTGGACTTCCTCCCGCAATGGCTGTAAGTACATATAAGTAGAGATTTTGGCTTTGGTTTTGGTAATTAAGTGAGATAACTAGCCGCTATTGCTTATTTATCGTTCAATAGGCCAAAGGACACCGTGTTATGACAGTGTGTCCTCGCTATGATCAGTACAAGGATGCATGGGACACAAGTGTGTTAGTTGATGTAAGGTTTCCAATCCTGCTTGATTCAATAGATACCATATTTTACTTTTTTAGTACTTCATATTCCACTAAAAGGATCTATGTTTGGATTAATTTCTTAAACTTGAGATCCTAATATGCAGCTAAAAGTCGGAGACAAAGTTGTAACTGTTCGGTTCTTCCACTGCTACAAACGTGGAGTTGATCGTGTCTTTGTCGATCACCCCATGTTCCTTGAGAAGGTTTGAAATGATTGT
Organism: Gossypium australe; assembly: GCA_005393395.2. Taxonomy (NCBI): domain Eukaryota; kingdom Viridiplantae; phylum Streptophyta; class Magnoliopsida; order Malvales; family Malvaceae; genus Gossypium; species Gossypium australe. The sequence goes on along the minus strand of CM016621.1, from coordinate 62,139,425 downwards.
TGCCTTGGTTTAATGTTCCTGCGTAAATGATTCTAGTTCAATCAATTTTCTTATGGTCGCTGTTCTGATGATTCAGGTATGGGGCAAAACAGCATCCAAAATCTATGGCCCCAGAGCAGGTTTGGACTACGAAGACAATCAACTGCGGTTCAGCTTGTTATGCCAGGTAAAATAAAATTTTTGCCATGTCCCTGAATCTAACCATGATATTGTCTCTTTCAGATATAAGTCAACCTAATTTAATGCCATTTTTATTTTGTTTGTTTGTAGGCTGCTTTGGAGGCACCCAGGGTTCTAAATTTAAATAGCAGTAAAAATTTCTCAGGACCATATGGTATGAAGTCTTCCTCTCTAGTTCTAACCTTGAAAGTTTAACTGTCTTCTTCCATGAAATGGTTTAGGCTAATGTGCTTCACCACCATCTTCTGCAGGGGAAGATGTTGTCTTTATTGCAAATGACTGGCACAGTGCTCTTCTTCCATGCTATTTAAAAAGCATGTACCAGTCAAGGGGTATCTACATGAATGCAAAGGTATGGTTGATGGCCTCTGAAACGCTAAGTTAAGCAAGCAGAAGGTTGGATCTTACATTGTGCGTGATAAATATGTCAGGTTGTATTTTGCATCCACAACATAGCCTATCAGGGAAGATTTGCCTTTGCAGATTTCAAACGTCTCAATTTGCCTGAACGGTTCAAGAGTTCATTCGATTTCATTGATGGGTAATGAAACCAAAAGTGCTGCTGCTGTTACTATTTTTGTTACAGTATTGATGAATTGTTTTCTTTAGTCAAGGATTTAAAAGGTTTTCATCGTCAGGTATAACAAACCTGTCAAGGGAAGGAAAATTAATTGGATGAAGGCTGGAATATTGGAATCACATAGAGTCTTGACTGTAAGCCCATACTATGCCCAGGAGCTTGTATCTGGTGAAGACAAAGGTGTAGAACTTGATAACATCATTCGTAAAACTGGCATCACCGGCATCGTGAATGGCATGGATGTTCAAGAATGGAATCCCGCCTCTGACAAATACATCAGTGTCAAATATGATGCAACAACTGTAAGTGCTTTCTATAGCATCCAGTTTCCCGGTTGGTTGTGGTATTAGGAGACGAGTTTTTTAGTAATTGTCAATGCAGGTAATGAAGGCAAAGCCATTGTTAAAGGAAGCTCTTCAAGCTGAGGCGGGATTGCCTTGCGACAGAGATGTTCCTTTGATCGGATTCATTGGTAGGCTAGAAGAGCAGAAGGGTTCAGATATTTTGGCAGAAGCTATTCCGAAATTAGTTGCTGAAAATTGCCAGATTGTAGTCCTTGTTAGTGTCAAATTTTAGAATTCCCCCTTCTGTGATTGTTACCGTTGCTTCAACGAGTATAGTATTAATAAAGGGATCTATTTTCCTTTCAGGGCACAGGCAAAAAGGCCATGGAGAAGCAGATTGAGCAGCTGGAGATCCTATACCCTGACAACGTTAGAGCAGTAGCGAAATTCAATGTCCCATTGGCCCACATGATTATTGCTGGTGCTGATTACATTTTGGTCCCTAGTAGATTCGAACCGTGCGGTCTCATTCAGCTGCATGCTATGCGATATGGAACAGTAAATGCTTCTGACCATCTCTTTCCGGCAACCAACTGATTTGATTTCATAAGCACTATGTTATGTTAATCTTAGTCTCATTGTACCGGATCAATTAACCTCTATACGCTATCGGTTTTGTGCTATAGGTTCCGATAGTTGCCTCTACCGGTGGACTTGTTGACACAGTCAAGGAAGGATTCACAGGGTTCCAAATGGGAGCTTTCAATGTTGAAGTAAGTAGTAAAAATGATTTTAACTTTGTGTGAAGCACCGTGAATAATATATTTATATGTATCTCATCCACCTTTTATGGGAAGATCATTCATCTCAATGGGATGTGTTTGCAGTGTGATGAAGTGGATCCAAGTGATGTGATTAAGGTGGTAAAAACTGTCAAGAGAGCTCTTGCAACATATGAGACTCAAGCACTGAAAGAAATGATCCAGAATTGTATGGCACAAGATTTTTCATGGAAGGTTAGTAGCTCGTGTAGGAAGCTTGTCTTGCATATGGTGGATAATGTAGCTAATTTAGAGTTATAGGGAGAAAAGAATACGCATCTCTAGTTCTTTGAGGTTTAAATGGAAATTTATTGATTTGTGCAGGGACCATCAAGGTTGTGGGAGAAGATGTTGTTGAGCCTCGGGGTGGCTGGCAGTGAACCTGGCATTGAAGGAGAGGAGATTGCTCCTCTTGCCAAGGAAAATGTTGCCACACCCTGAGCATAATCAGAAGGCAACTATGGATAAAGCTTAGTAACATGTTTTCTTAGACAACCAAGTCCAAGTACCTGTCTACTCTCGATAGCCATTGGCTTGACCAGCGCAAAACAAACTGACCTGCCATACGTGAAGTCAGTAGTGCTATTTTTGAGAGTGAAAAGTCAGGAGATAGTATGATATATATACATAGTTATAGCAGCTAATGGGTGTTAGTAACGTTGTCAAGAACTTAAAGGAGAATCAGTTTCTCTGCGTAGTTTTACGAGTAGTGAGCAATTTGAAATAAGATAAAATGTTCAACTTCTACTTAAGGTGTCTTCTTACGTGAATGAATGCTTGCATCATATTTGAGCTTTATATATGTCCTATATTCCATCTTTTTTTTATTATTGTAATTAGGTAAAATGATGGAGGTTTTGGGTCTCAAAAGGATGGAGAATTGCGATGGGAAAATAGTCAAGGCTATGAATATGAAGAATCCCGTTCTCTTAAAATGTGTTGAACGGCAAATATTTTTATAACATGGGAGATCGGGGTTTTATTACCAAGGTGTCCATGCTTGCTCAATTGGGATTAAATAATTGGCTGGAGCAGATGATGCATTTTTATGGCTTAAATTTTTTGTGGGGGAGATCCTTGGCAAAAGAGTGATGTTTACAAATGAAAATAGTGGGTGATGAATTGAGAGGAACCAATCCCCATCAAAGCCAATGAGGGGAAGTGGGGACACCGAAAGCGACCTCCAATCACTTGCATGGATGCCCTGCCCATGTATCTAGTGCCGTCTCTTTATCTTCTTCTCATCACATATATATATTATATCCCTCTCTCAACGCATTACCATTGCAAAGTGCAAAAGTGCAAACCGCACTGAACTCAATTAAATGCTTAATGGAATAATTAATTGAAAGAAAAAACAATTCATCTTCTCTAAATAAACATTATATTTCTTTAATATTCTTTTTGCCAAGCTAAACTCATTTGCTTATTACAGTTATCTCTCTATTTCTTATTTGGTTGCCTTGTTCAACACTTTTGGCCAATGAATTTCCGTCACAATTGCATCTTTTGGCTTAAAGACATACTGATAATTGAGCCAATCATCTTTTGCCTCCCTCTACACGCTTGCTTGCTCACTCACTTTACCTCCTGCTGCTGCTGCTCTCTCTCTCTCTCTCTTCTCATGGACTTTCCTGAATTCTTCTGCTATGTTTCAATTTTAGGTAACTTATAACTTACTCATTCTCCACTTCTATCTACTTGGTTTGAATTGTGCTGAATGATTTATTTTCTGGGTTATTGCAGCTTGTTTGTTTCCAACTATGGTTAATTCGATTGGGATAAATTATGGACAAATAGCAAACAACCTTCCATCCCCAGAAGACGCGGTGCCACTGGTGAAATCAATCGGAGCAACCAAAGTTAAACTTTACGATGCAGATCCCAGAGTCCTTAAGGCGTTTGCAAACACCGACGTTGAATTCATGATTGGTTTAGGCAACGAGTACTTGGACAAGATGCGAGATCCAACCAATGCCCAAGCATGGGTGAAAGAAAACGTTCAACCCCATTTACCAGCCACCAAAATCACCTCCATCTTTGTCGGCAACGAGGTTCTCACTTTAAACGACACTTCTCTCTCCGACTGCCTTCTCCCGGCAATGCAAAGCGTTCATGCTGCGCTGCTTAACCTCGGACTGGATAAACAGGTGACCGTCACTACAACACATTCCCTAGCCATTCTTCAAACCTCGTATCCGCCTTCAGCTGGTGCGTTCCGTGAAGATTTGATGGATCCTTTGTGCGAAACGTTGAATTTCCATCAAAAAACTGGCTCTCCTTTTTTGATTAATGCCTATCCCTACTTTGCATACAAGGGTAACCCCGAGCAAGTTCCATTGGATTTTGTTCTTTTTCAGCCAAACCAAGGAGTTACCGATCCACAAACCCATTTACATTACGATAACATGTTGTATGCTCAAATCGACGCCGTTTACTCTGCTTTAGCTTCCTTGGGTTACAAGAAACTCCCGGTTCACATATCGGAAACTGGGTGGCCTTCAAAGGGAGATGAAGACGAGGCAGGAGCTACACCCGAAAATGCTGAAAAATACAATGGGAATTTGATTAAATTGATATCGGGAAAAACAGGGACTCCAATGAGGCCGAATTCGGATCTTAACATTTACATTTTTGCTTTGTTTAATGAGAATATGAAACCAGGTCCCACTTCAGAGAGGAATTACGGGTTGTTTAAGCCAGACGGAACACCCGCGTATCCTCTCGGCCTCGGGATCACTCCTAACAATGTCGTCGGGAGAAATACGACCGTCGGTGGTGGAAGTTTCGGGAATGCCGTAACGAACCCGTATTATCCGATGAGTTCTTCCACAGGTTATATGTCCATTTCTTCCGCAAGGGTAAGTTATATGCCATTCACTGAATTCTATTTGCATGACAAACTTTGAAATGGTGACATTTACGTGATTCAAAAATTTTGGATTGATAGCAGCAAAGATATCAATTATTGGGGCATGTGCTGCTGATGGTGCCATTGTTGATGATTAAAACCTTGGTTTAGAGACGAATCCAAAGCTCTTTCTTTGCATCAGATTTAAAGGAAGGGGAAAAGAATAGAGAGAGAATAAGAGGCAGCTTCATGGTTAGGGAAAAGGTAAAATTCTGATTCGAAGGAATCATCAACTTTATTTTCGACTCCACAAAACCAAAGTGCACGTAGATGATTATCAAAAGAGGCAAAGGCATTTATTTTTCTTCTAAATTCTATCATGTAAAATTTAACGTGATCTTCTACTGTTGGTATTAATTTTATTTTGTTATGTCAACATATCTTTGAGACTATGTTTTTTATTTTAATATATATTTTGCAGGGTGATAGGTTTGGTGAGTGAGAGGGAGGGAGGGAAAGCATCTCATATGGTAGTACCTTTTTAGGTGATTTTAATAATTTTTGCTATTGGAATTCAAACCAATTTATGTCACTGTTCAATTCCGTCCAAAGTTGGCGGAGTTTTTTCTGTTTTTATTTTTTGATAATGAAGAATTAAATTCAAATAAGTTACTCTTAACCAAAGGAATTGAATTGAGAGAGCTAATTGTATTATCTATGCATATATAAATCTTACCATTTCTTAATGTCAAATAAAATATATAATTGTTATAACTAAAAGCTTCATTAATTGATTGAATTATAGATGGGTGATAAAGTAGATGGTACATTTTATATTGCGTGGATTTCATTTCCTTAATTTCTAGGTTTTTCTTTAGTTTTTAATACTATTAATAAAATAAATCTTTGATGTTGATAAAATTAACTAAAAATTCGATTAACGTAGGTGCACCTATCAATTAATAGTACAGCTACGGTGAGTAAAGATATTGTTCCTATTATTTAATAGTAATTACTACTTTTCTATTATTTAACTAATAAATTTGAGTGATTGATTAAAACTAAAATTAACTAAATTAGTTAACTACAAACGTGACAAAGAACAAATCATGAAAATAATCGAATAATAACCAAGAAACGAAACAACACCCATGAAAGAATTCATGTAGATTTCATCTGTCATTATCAATCTAAATTACGAAATTTCTTCACTTAATATCTTGATCCATAAAAATTCTTAAATTATGCTAATATCTCTAAGAGCAACTGACTCTAGGTTGATTAATTGAAATTTCTTTTTAATTAAAACCCCTATTATCACATTAACTCGATTTATAGATTCCCCTATTAGATTTGACTCTAATATGTTAGATTTATATTATCCTATTTCTAGGATTACATGCAACTCCACTCAATTATGCTAGATCTACTATTAAATAAGGTCTATTCCTCCTTTGATTTAAGCACATCAAACATGGATCAATAGTCTAGAAATATTAAATAAAAAATTAAGCACGCATAATTGAGAACAAGATCTAAGTATTTATTGCGTAAAATAAAAATCAAACGACAGAATCCATAACAGGGTTCATCTCCCCTAGGTATTTAAAAAATTAGTTCATGCTTACAAATAAAAACATTCAAAAGACAATATAACAGAAAGAAATAAAGAAACTCATGATAATCTCCTGAGAAATGAACTGGGAGTCTTCATTCTTGAAGGAAATCTGCTTCAGAATTGACTTCAATGGTGTTTTTCGAGTTGTGTTCTTGAATATTCTATGACGGCTTTCTCCTATCTTCATATTTTTGACATGTATAGGTCTTAAAATGCCCAAAAAACCTAAAAATAGTGTTTTTCCGTTGTTCGGAGTGCAATTCTCGAAATTGACACGGCCTATCACACGGTTGTGTGTCCAGGCCATGTGGAATAATCCAGGTCGTGTGGCTCTTGTAACTCGCTCCGATTTTCCAGTTTTCGCTCCTTTTGCTCACAAATGCTCTTCTAAATGTAAAAATATGAATTTAAATGATTAGGAGCATAAAAAATACCATTAACATCGAATAATATTCATCCAAAAACGCATTAAGAATTAGATTAAAATATGTTACTTTTAGCACTTATCAATCTTAAGTCCATCGTTATAGTGTTATTTGTTAATAATGGAAATGATTTCAACAGCCTTCTTATTGATTATCAAGAAGGAAAGAAGATCGATTGCTAGGCACAATGTCAATAACTATAGCTAATTTATTGAAGAATATTAAAATTTATATTTACATAGATGATCAAACCCATGAATCAAAACATCAATTTTACCTTTTTACTAAAATTTTTATCACTTCTTTCATAATTCTAATTTCTATCTTCAAGCTCCCTTTTATTTTTATTTATTTTTTATTTGATTTCACCCTACTCATTACTATATACAAATTTTATATTTTTAGTGTAAATTTATTTTTGTTGATTTCAACCTCCACTACTTATGTTTTATATTTATTTGAATTTCCAAATAAACTAAACTATCTTTAGGAATCATAGGTTACTAACGTAGTTACTGAAATAGAATAATAATTTTTTAAATGAAAAATTCGTTAATTCATTTAATTAATAGAACTATACAATTTATGGAAAAAATAATAAATACTCGTTGTAAATGGTGAAAGACAAGTTCTATCAACACAACAAATACTTTAGCTTTAGCATCAATAGAACATCATGACACGTTGACAATTTGCTTCGTCACAACTCAAGTACGACTTATCTGGAGTGATTGCAGACACTTAATACAATAAGAAAATCAACCTCGGATGATCCAAAGCGGCGAGCAAAAATCGAGAAAAGAATCGAACATTCACCAAACTAAAGAGGACAACGACAAAATCATCCCTAAAATCACTTGTAAAACTAAGGTTACATGCATAAGCAAGACTAAAAAATGTGCTACAAGAGCAGACAAAAACTTGTAAAGCTGAAAATTTATTAAACAATGGAAAAACAAAAAAATATATAAAACTTACAACACGGGTCTAAATCGACCCGTGAAATAATTTATTATTCTGAAATACTCTCAAAACAGAAACATATTATGAAGCCGCTGATGAAGAGTCACTCACTTTCTAAGAAAATTTACTGATGACCGGTGAAGTTTTAACTAACGATAGGAGTCGTCATCTGTCTATCACAACTTGTGAAGACAACAAAGACACTCACAAAATATATCTATAAATTAAAAAAAAGAAAAAAAATGTGAAGTGAATAAAAAGAGGAAAGAAAGTATTATTCATTAGTTAAATAATTACCGAGCTACTTAAGATATTCACTAACTATTAAGGCTATTCAACTTGGATGGTAGAGATAAATGAGAGTGATAGTTAATGATTTAGTTAATGCTTATAAGTTATATTTCAATTTAGATATTCTCTGAGCACTTGGTTTGCTTGATTGATTTAAAAGTGAATGTATATTAAATGGTTAAATTTGATTGATTTAATTATAGTGAATGTAAAAAAAAAAGATTAAAAAGAATATTAAATATGTATTAATTAATTAATTTTTTTTATTCTTGGTCTGCTTGGCCCGAATTTTAATAAGATAATTTTTTTAAATGCTTTTATTTAAATTTAATTATAGAAATAAATAGATAATAATATAAAATTATATATTTTATTATTTTGATATTGTAAATTATTAAAAATGAAATAGAGGTGCAACAAATTATGTTTTTATCTAAGATTACACCATTATTTCTTCTCGGCTAAAATGAGGTGAAATAATATGTTTGTTTATTTTTAAAAAAATATCAATGATAAGACACATTGCACTTTTAAAGAAATATGCATGTTTGAATTTTGGAGACGATATTATTAGGAGAGACAGTTATAGACCCCGAACATAAACCGTAAAATGAACATGGATAATAAAAAAAAACTAATAATTACTTTATTGTATATGTATATGATTAATATAATCTATTATTAAAATTTAATTCAAAAAGTGATATCTACTTTAAAAATAACTAAAAAAAAGTGTTTTGTATTTAAAAGAATTGACCTAATGTTTTCATATGTATTTTTGTTTTTTTTATTACAAATGGGACCTACTTGATAATATTTAAAATTTAAAATTTAAATTTAAATACAATTAAAAAATATATGTATTAAAAATAGGATCGGGTTAATCATATTTTCATATATGCTTGCAGATGTTTATTATATATGATTATTATTCTTAATCTTATTTATCTTACATTTTTTAGTTTAATGAGATTAGATTAATTTACATCTCATCAACTACTTCTTAATTATTTAAGTATTTAGGAATAGATTTAGTATTAATGGTTTAATTCAATTAATTAGTTTGGTTGATTGGATTGTTGAAGTTGTCTATAATTTTGTTATTAGACAATAAATCTGATCATGGGTTGGATCGGTTGGGTTTGGGTTGGATCGATGCAAAATTTTAAGTTCGATTTGGCCTAAAAATGGGTCTAAAATTCTGTCCAAGTCCGACCCATATTAAAATTGTTATTTCCTAACAAATTGAAAATACATTAAAAAAAAAGTCTTTGTGCTTAAATAACACTAAGAGAGTTGCAACTTAGCAAACAAATATCGATAAAATAGTAGTAAAATTAACAATAAAACAATAGTTATATAATCTCCAAAGAATAACAACAAAATGGTAGCAAAACAACAACAACAAAAAGATTAGGCTGACTCGAGTGGGGTCAAAAAAATCTTACCCTAGGCTCAACTAGTTTAGAAAGCAGACTATATTTTTATACAAACCTATTTTTCGGGCCTTTTTTTTGGCAAAATCATTTCACTTTTCGAACGGACTTTCAAATCTAGACGAATGACCTTACTCATTATGAGTTGTACTAGAAATTAGATTAGCGAGTATGCTAGGGCAATTGGTGAACAATGAACTTTATTGAAATGTTATTATGAGTTTAATTCGATGTATTCCATTTCAACATGATGTTTTGGTGGACATACAACGGACAAAAATGCTCATGCTCCAAATTTATAAATTGGGATAATGGTTCTTGAAGTTTATCAAATTTTTCTGTATAATCCCTCAACATTAAAATTATATTTAAAAATAGTATATTGTTTTTTTATAAATTAGATCTGTAATTATCTTTTTTATCATGTAGAAGATAAAATTTTAAAGGTATTTTACAAGTTTAAAAGTAATTTGTAATTAAATTTTGCAGAGCTAATTGACACAAAGATACAATTGAACTTGGAAATTGAAAAGGAAGAAATATATTGGGAGCAAAGAGCTAGAGCAAATTGGTTAAAGATGATAGATAAGAATACAAATTTTTTCCACAATTTTCCATCCCAAAGGAGAAAGATAAATCAGATTGATGAATTGGAAAACGAACAAGGACAAACAACTATGGATAAACAAGGAATGGCAGTTATTGCAAAGAGGTACTTTGAAAATATTTTTTCTTCAGGTGGTATTGGCAATTTATACTATATCCTTTCTGATATTGGAAATTGTAATATGACGAGCATGAATCAAGGGTTGACTACTAAATATACAATGGAAGAAATTGTCCTTGCGTTAAAAACCATGGGGCCGAAAAAAGTTGCTGAAAGTGGTGGGTTTTCGGAATTATTTTTTCAAACTTATTGGTATATACATGAAAAGGGGTTGGGGAATTCTGCCTTGATATTCTGAATAAAGAGGGCTCTCTTGAAGGTGTTAATATGACAAATATAGTTCTTACTCCAAAGGTGGCCCATCCAACAAACCTTAAAAACTTTCGTCCTATTAGTCTATGCACAGTTCTTTATAAAATTATTTAAAAAACGATAGCAAATCGTCTCCAAAAAGTTTTACATATATGCATTGACGAAGCCCAAAGTGCATTTGTTCTAGGAAGACTCATTACTGATAATATCTTGCTTGTATATGAATTGATGCACACTCTCAAAAAACAAAGGATGGGACAACACGGAGGCTTAGCACTAAAACTAAACATGAGTAAAGCATATGATAGAGTTGAATAGATGTTTCTAGAAAAAGCTATGCTAAAGATGGGCTTTGTAGAGTCTCTTGTGGATTTAATATTAAGATGCATCAGCTTAGTAAGCTATTCGATATGTATAAATGGAGAGATGGAGGGTTGGTTCAAACTAACTAGGGGTTTGCGACAAGATGACCCCCTAAGCCCTATTTGTTTTTTAATTTATAGTGAAAGACTCTTGTCTCTAATGAGATTAGCTTTGCAAGGGGTAGAATCAAAGGAGCAAAAGTGTGTCACAGAAGACCGATTGTTACTTATCTTTTATTTGTAGATAATTGTATCCTATTCGGAGACGTTAAAGAGAGAGGAGCTCAGAATTTAAAGACGAGTCTAAGAGAATATGAAATATGATCGGGACAGTGTATAAATTTTGAAAAATCAATTGCTTATTTTAGCTTTAATGTTTCGGAGCAACGGAAGGAACAAATTGCAGATATATTAGAGGTAAGAACTTCACGAAACCCAGAAAAAGTATTTGGGCTCACCTAATATGGTGGGAAGGGACAAAAAGAGATCTTTTCAAAATTTGAAAGACCGAGTACTAAGTAAAATCAATGGGTGGAGCACAAGGCATCTCTCGCACGGTGGCAAGGAACTATTTATTAAATCAGTTTTACAGGCAATCCTTACTTATTCTATGGCGTGTTTTTTGTTACCAAAATCTTATTGTGTTGAATTGGAAAATTTAATGGGGCAATTTTGGTGGAAAAAGAAACATAATAAGAAGGGAATTCATTGGTGCGAATGGAGGAATGTAACAGTCCGGTTTAGACCTTAGTCAGAATAGTAGTTTCGGGACCACAAATCCGAGGCCGAAAAAAATATTTTAATATTATTTTTAGTGTTTACAGTATGTGATTAAGCATGTGTGAAAAATTTGTGTGAAAATTTTATCGTTTGTGTGTCGATTTACGAAAAATGACTTAATCGCATAAAATGCAAAAGTTGTGTGCTAATTATTAAAGTGCTTAGTTGTCATGGCTTATTAAATGAAAGGTCCTTATGTTGATATTAGACCATTGATAGTGGAATTTGACATAAATATCCATTAAATGAATGAAATTTTAATGTTTTAATCAAGAGATAAAATGGTAAAATGATAATTAAGTTAATATTAATTATAATAAAACATAAATTAGTGGCATTTGTGTTCATCTCCTACCGAAAATTGAAAGAAAAGAAAATAAAAAGAGCTAGTTAGGTTTGGCAAGCTCAAGCTTCAATTGGTATGTGTTTTTAACTTGGTTTTTGATGACTTCTATGTTTTTGTGATCGTTGCTTAGTATTTTATTAAGCCCATGCCTCAATTTCTGATTTTGATGAAGATTTTAAGTTAAGCCATTGATGAATTCATGAGTTTTGTGATGTTTGATGATGAATTATGCAAGTTTGGTGTTTGATATACATGTTTTATAAAGGGATTTTTGATGAATTTGAGTATTATGGGCTAAATTGTGAAAATGAGAAATTGAAAGACTAAAATGTGAAATAAATAAAATATGTGGGTTTGTATGAGCTAGGGGAAAATTCGGTTAAGCATGTACAAAATGAAATTATCTGTAATTTGTGATTTTATGAAATAGAGACTTAAATGTTAAAATGTGAAAATGTGAGGGCTATTTTGTAAAATTGTAACATCCTGAATAGGGCCTATGCATTTCCAGTTTAATTGTATGAAATGACGAGTTTCAAGTGCTATGAATAAATTTTGATACTTTTAGAAACCTAGAAATGCATGGAAATGGAAATGGAAATGAAAATGGAAATGAAAATGGAAATGAAAATGGAAATGGAAATGAACACATTTTGGAAACTTGAACATTTTTGGAAACCTGAACATTTTTGGAAATGATCCAAAAATGGAAACTTGAACATTTTAGGAAACTTGGAATTGTAAGAAAAATGGCAAGTTACAGAGCCGATCGAAAATTTTAGGAAACTTAGAAATGAAGCCGAAATGTCAAATTTCAAAGTTCAAAATAGGAAATAAGGGCTAAAGGGCCTTAAAAGAAAAAGTTGGTGGAATTTGGCACACAATCAAGATTGGAAAATTGGCCTGAAGATGTCACTTAGGGCCTTTGGAAATGGCGCCATGTGCAAGAGGTGTTGGGCCTGGGTTCGAGTCACTTGGGAAGCAAATGATGAAGTTTTATTTTTGCTTCCAAGGCTAAGGGATGGACGGCACAAGCCTTCTAGAAATAGAGGTGTTTTATTTCCATAAATATTTGATTAATTAGGGGAAAATAAAGGAGTTTTATTCGCATAAATATGGGAATAAATAAAGGATTTTCTTTTAAGATAATTGAGGAGATAAATGATGGATTAAACACTTTTATCTTTTAAATAAAAGAGATAATATTATCAGAAAGAGGAGTGGTGGCCAAGTAAGGGACTCTTTGGCTGATAACCTTGCCTATAAAAGGAGGGCAGGAGGGTTACTCATCAACTTTTGCTATTGCTTCCTCTCTGCCGAAATTTCCCTAGCTCTCTCCCCCTCTCTGCCGAATTTTCTTCCCATCTTTTCTTCTTCTCTTTTCTTCATCTATCAAGCCAAAGCCTTTTCTTTTTAATCCCTAAATAAAACTCCATAGCCAAAACTCTAAGGCTCTAGGCAAGGAGGCAATCGATTAAAGGCGTTAAAGGTAAGATCAAGCATCAATCAAGTTCTTTTCTTTTCTATTTGTCGAAAGAGAAGGGTTTAATCCTTATATTTGTTTTATGGCCGAATCTACAAGGGGTCTATCGGGTTTCTACAATTGTTGGAAACAAGGCTCAAGGATCTAAGGTAAGATAAGTATATACATATGGCCGAAAGTTCTTTTTATATGTTAGATCTAACCTATGGATTATAGGAATTTCGATATCAACAAAGGGAGCAAGGAACCGATATTTTTGAGGTCGCATCATAAGGTAAGTGGTTATAATCGGCCAAGGCTTCTTTTGAATGTCTAGATCTACTCGTTAATCAGAAACTAACCCAAATCAATGGATTTAATGGTTAGCCGATTTCAAGGGAAAAGAACACAAATCTTCAGGATTTGATTGTTAGTCAAATCGACAAACAAGGTAAGTAATACAAATCCTACTAGGATTTGGTTTTCAAGCCAAATAAGGTTATTAATATATTTTAATGATTGGTCGAATATAGGAGTGAAAGATTTAGATCGGTAGATCGTTCTTCGGGATTCAAGGAACCTATTAAGCGAATCAGGTGTGTACTCACACTAATTTTCAATATATTATGGCAATAATTATTTTAATATATGAATATGCATAAGAATGAGAATATGGCTAAGTACCACAAATGTGGCAAAAAGTACCCAGGTACGTTTCCTACTTCTGATAGGATTATGAATGTGATATACTTTGAACATGTGAATAGTAACATGAGTGAAATTTAAGTATGTTGAATATGTTATAAAAATAATTTGGGGCATTCAGGATATATGAGAAGGAAGAATTGAAGGTGATGACTACGGTCTCACCAACGAAATATGTTGACTACGGTCACATTACTGAATTTTGGTAACTTCGGTTACAATATTGACTATAGTGTCTAATGACACAACGTATAAATTTGACTATAGTGTCTAATGACACAACGTATATGGACGATGAGCACGTCGACTGCAGCGATTGCCTTCGATGGTGTGTAGCGGATGGAGGGTCGACTTAGTAGTCCCCACGGTGTGACTGGCAGGTACGGGTGGTGTGTAGCGGATGGACCATTAGGCTTGGGTTTGGGCTGCATCATCATTTATTATATATGAATATGTACTTGATACGAATATGTATGCCTGATTTGTTGATTATTAGTACTGTGTACGCATTGAGTCGGTTGACTCACCCCGTTGTGGGAACTATTTTCAGGTGATGAACAGTGACGGACCGGGACGGTAGACCTAGAGGTGGCCATGCTTCTCTTGAAGACTTTATTTAGAATTTGGACTTTATATTTTCTAAGTACATTTAATTTTATTATAGGGTTTTATTTGATGTAATAAGGCCATAAGGCCCAATGGATTTTCTTTATTTCTGCTTTATTTTTAATTATTTTGTTACAAACGATTGTTGGATTAAATTTTAATTGAATTATATTTTTTTTTAAAAAACCTTAAAAATTATTTTGTCACCTTAATAGAAATTGGATTTTCGAATTAATTAAATGGGTTTCCCAACCTAAGCCCAATCCAAAACAATATTTCCTAAAATTTTACAAATTTTCTCTAAGTAACAAAGAATTTGAAAATCGGTTTACTTTAGGAACATACCAGATCCGGTCCAGGCTCGTGGGCCGGGTGTGGGGTGTTTCAGTTTGGTATCAGAGCCAGGTTTTAAACTCTCGGCCTGTGGGCTCAGGCCCAAAACGTTTTGAATTCGAGCCCAAATGATTTTCTTTGAACATAAGCAGGTTTTATGGCATGGCACCTAAGTCTCCGACCCGCAGTCCACCAGGTAAGTACCCCTAACTTTATGTGTGATTCTGTGATTTATGAACTGTGTAAAGGTAGAACAGGCATGGAACGTAGAATAAAATGATAGGAACTTGAACCCTAGGACTAGTCTACTCAAACACAAACACATAAGACTTAATGCACTGAACAACCCTATGGCTAAGTCACTGAGCTAGGGTGTGGTAACCCCTGTGCGCATGTCTAGGATTGGATCCGAAAGAGCCTGGTATTTAAGCAGTCTTAGTGACTCACCTCCTCTTCGCAGGAATCCTACCTGGTGCGTAGCTTCGGTTCACCCTAACTCAGAAGGCTCAGTGGTGTGGCAACCTCTGTGCGCATGTCTAGGAATGGTTTCGGTGGGAGCTTGGTATTTAAGCAGTCCGCGTGACTCACCTCCTCTCCACACGAATCCTGCCTGGTGCGTAGCTTTGGTTCACCCTGACCAAGAGGGCTCGGTCATAGGCTAAACATAATGACTAAAACCCGAAAGGGAACTAGCCATGTTTTTAAAAAAAAAAAGAAAAAAAACAAAACAACAAACCCTAGTTTTTCAAACTTTTAAAACTTTCTTTTAAATTTGAGAAAAATTATTTTACAACATTTTCTGAAAAACTCCTGATTTGCGAAAATTACAAAAATGTCCTTAGTGGTGAAATTACCAAAATGCCCTTGGTTTATAAAATGTTCAAATACTCAACAGCTTTACCAAAATTTCATTATTTTATAAACATTCAAAAACCCTAATTTGTAAAATATCAAAATACCTTGATTTTGGAAAATTACAAAATTGCCCCTAACTTGCAAAATTACAAAATGACCCTGATTTCCAAAATTTTTGCAACATCCCTATTTTTGAAGGAACAATTTTCAAAAAGAACCCTCAAAGTTTTACAACTTTTGAACTATCTCTAATTTATCAAAATTTACAAATTTACCCTGATTTGTGAAAAAAATTACCAAAATACCCCTGAGGTTGAAAAATTACCAAAATACCCCCAGATTCTGAAAATTTTCCAAAATTACCGAGACTTCGAAATCTTCAAAATACTTTTTGACAAAAACACCAAGAAATGTTTTTCTTCTGAAAAATTACGAAAATGCCCCTGTAGGACAAAAATTACGAAAATACCCCTGGGTAGTGGAAAAGCAACAACAAAGGAAATTACAACGTTTCTCTGAATGAACGAAAGTTCATGTTTGTGTGATGGATGAATGAATGAATGGAAAGACTGTATGTTTGTATGAATACGAAAGAACCACTCCTAAAACTCCTGTCATAAAATTTCTTCGCGAGTAAACAAGTGAAACCAAAGTACTAATACATAAAACTTCTTAATCAGATCTCGACGCTGAAATGAGTTCTAGAGGACATGGCCGTCGTGGACGCGGTGAGGAAGAATGACTAGGTCAGAACCCGTTGGATCGGGTCAAGGATCCGATAATGAGGTACCACCGCCCCCACCACTTCCAGCCGTTGGTATAGAGCAGCAAGCTCAAACTGGGGACGATGCTGTGTCGCGGGCTGTGCTGCGAGTTTTGGAGTTGGTGGCTGGTGTAGGAGGAAATTCGGGAACTCGAAAATCTGTGCCTGAACGGCTCCGAGCTAATGGAGCTGAGATGTTTCGTGGAGTGTCTGGAGTAGCACCCAGTACAGCTGAGTACTGGTTGGAAGCAACGGAGCGCATCATGGATGAGCTTGATCTGACTCCAGAAGAAAAGTTGAAAGGGATGGTGGCACTGTTACGTGATGAAGCGTATCAGTGGTGGTTAACTGTTCGAGATGGTGCCACGGCGGAGGATCTGACTTGGGAATATGTTAAAGAGGCATTTCAGAAGAAATATGTAGGAACCAGGTACACAGATGAACAAAGGAAGGCTTTTCTGGGGCTGGTTCAAGGGAACAAGTCTGTCGCAGAATATGAGGCAGAATTTCTGAGGCTAAGCCGCTATGCTCGAGGGGTAGTGGCAACTGAGCATGAACGCTGTGTCCGTTTTGAGGACGGACTGAGGGACGATCTGAGACTATTGATAGCACCGCATCAGGAGCGGGAATTCTCTGCTTTGGTGGAAAAGGCCAAGGTGGCCGAGGGAATTAAGGATGCTACCAAGCAGGCTGTGGATAGGAATAAGCCCAAAAGAGGTTTTGGACCATCTGGAAAGGGCCATAAGAGGCCTAGGGTTGACGGGCCACAAAATCAACAAGCGGGTACGGGCTGGCAGTATCGCCCTTGTGAGTATTGCAGAAAGAAGCACTTGGAAGAATGCTGGAGAAAGACGGGACGATGTCTCAAGTGTGGGTCCAAGGACCATATTCTTAAAGATTGTCCCAAGCAGTCAGATGAGAGTCGACCGGCAGCACTGAATGCTAGCCAGACTGGTAGAGGCGGGCAGCAGCCTCAACGGGGTCGTGGTTCGGCTAACAGAGGTAGTGGTGCTGGCAGAGGCCGTGGAGCACAGGGCCGAGGTGCTGCTAATGCAGAAGCAAGGCAACCGGGTTTGGTTTATGCGGTTCGCCGGAGGGAAGACGGTGACGCACCGGATGTAATAACCGATACGTTCCTTATTCATGACAAGCCCTATTTTGCTCTTATTGATGTGGGTTCGACCCATTCGTATGTTGCATGTAGTGTAGTGGAAACACTAGGCCTAGACTCTGAACTTTCTAATAGACAGATGACTGTAGTAAGCCCATTAGGCCAAACTGTAGTGGTAGACAAGATCTTTCGAAATGTACCCCTAGAAATTCAGGGAGTGAGCTTTCGGGCTGACTTAATGGAGTTACCCTTCGGAGAATTTGAGCTTATACTTGGAATGGATTGGCTAGTAGAGCATCGGGCCGTGTTGGATTGTGCGGCTAAACGTATGGAACTAAGAACCCCAGAGGATGAAGTAGTAGTGATGATCGGCGAAAGGAGGAACTACTTGTCTAACGTAGTCTCGGCATTGAAGGCTGAGAAGATGGTTAAGAAAGGATGCAAGGCATTCCTAGCCTTCGTAAGTGCGCCGGGGGAAAAAGAAGAAGGTGTTTGTGGAGTCAGAACGGTTAAGGACTTCGTGGATGTATTTCCAGAGGAATTACCAGGACTACCCCCAGATAGAGAGGTGGAATTTGGAATTGATTTGCTGCCAGGAACAGCTCCTGTGTCAATCGCTCCATACCGAATGGCGCCAAGGGAGTTAGTGGAGCTTAAGGCTCAAATCCAAGAACTGTTGGATCGTGGATTCATCCGACCCAGTGTGTCTCCATGGGGAGCACCAGTTCTATTTGTTAAGAAAAAAGACGGAACTATGCGTATGTGCATAGATTATCGGCAGTTGAATAAGCTGACCATTAAGAACAAATATCCTTTGCCAAGGATCGATGACTTGTTCGATCAACTGAAGGGAGCCGCAGTATTTTCAAAGATCGACTTAAGGTCGGGGTATCATCAGTTGAAGGTAAAGGAAACTGATATTCATAAGACCGCTTTTAGGACAAGATATGGCCACTTTGAGTTTGTGGTGATGCCGTTTGGGTTGACGAACGCTCTAGCCGCATTCATGGACATGATGAATCGGGTTTTCCAACCCTATTTGGATAGGTTTGTCGTTGTGTTCATCGACGATATTTTGGTGTACTCGAAGTCGGAAGAGGAGCATGATAAACATCTTCGAGTTGTTTTGGAAGTGTTAAGGGAGAAGAAGCTTTATGCCAAATTCAGCAAGTGTGAATTTTGGCTTAAAGAAGTGGCATTCCTAGGACATGTGGTATCCGCAGAAGGCATAAGAGTGGATCCTAGGAAGATTGAAGCAGTGTTGGATTGGAAACCACCTAGGTCCGTGGCTGAAATCCGAAGTTTCTTAGGCTTGGCAGGCTATTACAGAAGGTTTGTGGAAGGGTTCTCGTCAATAGCCGCGCCTTTGACCAAGTTGCTAAGGAAGGAAGTACCCTTCGAATGGACTGATAAGCAGCAGGAGAGCTTTGAAAAGCTTAAGAGGGTGTTGACGGAAGCTCCAGTGTTAATTCAGCCAGAGGCAGGAAAGGATTTTGTGGTGTACTGTGACGCTTCGCACACGGGGTTAGGATGTGTGCTAATGCAAGAAGGTAAAGTGGTCGCTTATGCGTCACGGCAGTTAAAGCCGCATGAGGTTAACTACCCAACTCATGACTTGGAGTTATCAGCAGTGGTATTCGCCCTTAAGGTTTGGAGGCACTACCTTTATGGAGAAAGGTCAATTATCTACACAGACCACAAAAGTCTGAAGTACCTTTTGACTCAGAAGGAGCTGAACTTAAGGCAACGAAGGTGGGTGGAATTGTTGAAGGATTACGATTGTTCGATAGAATATCATCCGGGCAAGGCGAATGTGGTAGCTGATGCCCTGAGTAGGAAGGTTGTGGCGGATTTAAGGGCTTTGTTCGCTCACTTAAGTTTGTATGACGATGGAAGCCTATTGGCAGAATTGCAAGTCAAGCCCACATGGCTGAAGGAGGTGAAAGAGGGACAGTTGGCTGATAAGGACTTAAGTGCTAAGTTACAGCAAGTACAGCAAGGAGGATTAAAGAATTATGGCGTCAATAATGAAAAAGTATTGTGCTATAAGGGAAAGGTCTGTATGCCAAGGGATAAGGAGTTGAGACAAAGGATCCTTCGGGAAGCGCATGGTAGCCCTTATACTATGCATCCCGGAGGCATCAAACTGTATAGAGATCTAAGGGAACAATTTTGGTGGCCTGATCTGAAACGAGAAGTGACGGAATTCGTGGGAAAATGTTTGACGTGTCAGCAAGTTAAGGCTGAACACCAAGTCCCATCAGGATTGCTTCAACCAATCGAAGTTCCCCAATGGAAGTGGGAGAGAATTACCATAGACTTCGTTAGTGGGCTTCCCCTTACGCCTACTAAGAAGGACTCGGTATGGGTGATAGTGGACCGTTTGACCAAGTCCGCGCACTTTATCCCAGTAAGGGTGGATTATTCTCTTCAGAAGTTGGCTAAGTTATATGTGGCAGAGATTGTGAGGTTACATGGAGTACTAATGTCGATCATCTCCGATAGAGACCCAAGGTTTATGTCTCGGTTTTGGAAGGCACTTCATCAAGCCTTAGGCACTAAGTTGGACTTCACTACGGCGTTTCATCCACAATCCGACGGGCAGTCTGAACGAGTTATACAAGTGTTGGAGGATATGATGAGAGGCTGTGTAATGGATTTCCGAGGAAGTTGGGAAGATTACTTGCCTTTAGCTGAGTTTGCCTACAACAACAGCTATCAGGCTAGTATTCGAATGGCACTATATGAGGCATTGTATGGTAGGAAGTGTAGAACACCTACTTGTTGGACCGAGTTAGGAGAACGATGAGTTTTGGGTCCAGAGTTAGTGGCAGAAACTGAAGAGAAGGTTGAGTTAATACGAGCACGGTTGAAGGAAGCCTCTGATAGGCAGAAGTCGTACGCAGACCTTAAGCGGAAGGAGATCGAGTTTGAAGTGGGAGATCAAGTATTCCTGAAAGTCTCGCCTTGGAAGAAGGTGATGAGGTTCGATCGAAAAGGGAAGTTAAGCCCAAGGTTTATAGGACCTTATCGAGTATTGAAGCGAGTTGGGCCAGTGGCATACCAATTGGAGTTGCCACCAGAGTTGCAGCAGATGCACGATGTATTTCATGTATCCATGCTACGTCGCTATCGATCGGACCCATCTCATGTGGTACCTGTTAAAGAGGTGGAGCTAAGGCCAGACTTATCCTACGAGGAAGAACCGATTGGGATCTTGGAACGTGATGTGAAAGTACTACGAAGGAAGTCCGTACCTCTAGTCAAAGTGTTATGGCGCAATCATGGAACGGAAGAAGCTTCGTGGGAGTCAGAAGAGACCATGCGACAACAATACCCTCAATTATTTTAGTTAGGAAATTTCGGGGACAAAATTTTGTTTAAGGGGGGTAGAACTGTAACATCCTGAATAGGGCCTATGCATTTCCAGTTTAATTGTATGAAATGACGAGTTTCAAGTGCTATGAATAAATTTTGATACTTTTAGAAACCTAGAAATGCATGGAAATGAAAATGGAAATGAAAATGGAAATGGAAATGAACACATTTTGGAAACTTGAACATTTTTGGAAACCTGAACATTTTTGGAAATGATCCAAAAATGGAAACTTGAACATTTTAGGAAACTTGGAATTGTAAGAAAAATGGCAAGTTACAGAGCCGATCGAAAATTTTAGGAAACTTAGAAATGAAGCCGAAATGTCAAATTTCAAAGTTCAAAATAGGAAATAAGGGCTAAAGGGCCTTAAAAGAAAAAGTTGGTGGAATTTGGCACACAATCAAGATTGGAAAAGTGGCCTGAAGATGTCACTTAGGGCCTTTGGAAATGGCGCCATGTGCAAGAGGTGTTGGGCCTGGGTTCGAGTCACTTTGGAAGCAAATGATGAAGTTTTATTTTTGCTTCCAAGGCTAAGGGATGGACGGCACAAGCCTTCTAGAAATAGAGGTGTTTTATTTCCATAAATATTTGATTAATTAGGGGATAAATAAAGGAGTTTTATTCGCATAAATATGGGAATAAATAAAGGATTTTCTTTTAAGATAATTGAGGAGATAAATGATGGATTAAACACTTTTATCTTTTAAATAAAAGAGATAATATTATCAGAAAGAGGAGTGGTGGCCAAGTAAGGGACTCTTTGGCTGATAACCTTGCCTATAAAAGGAGGGCAGGAGGGTTACTCATCAACTTTTGCTATTGCTTCCTCTCTGCCGAAATTTCCCTAGCTCTCTCCCCCTCTCTGCCGAATTTTCTTCCCATCTTTTCTTCTTCTCTTTTCTTCATCTATCAAGCCAAAGCCTTTTCTTTTTAATCCCTAAATAAAACTCCATAGCCAAAACTCTAAGGCTCTAGGCAAGGAGGCAATCGATTAAAGGCATTAAAGGTAAGATCAAGCATCAATCAAGTTCTTTTTTTTTCTATTTGTCGAAAGAGAAGGGTTTAATCCTTATATTTGTTTTATGGCCGAATCTACAAGGGGTCTATCGGGTTTCTACAATTGTTGGAAACAAGGCTCAAGGATCTAAGGTAAGATAAGTATATACATATGGTCGAAAGTTCTTTTTATATGTTAGATCTAATCTATGGATTATAGGAATTTCGATATCAACAAAGGGAGCAAGGAATCGATATTTTTGAGGTCGCATCATAAGGTAAATGGTTATAATCGGCCAAGGCTTCTTTTGAATGTCTAGATCTACTCGTTAATTAGAAACTAACCCAAATCAATGGATTTAATGGTTAGCCGATTTCAAGGGAGAAGAACACAAATCTTCAAGATTTGATTGTTAGTCAAATCGGCAAACAAGGTAAGTAATACAAATCCTACTAGGATTTGGTTTTCAAGCCAAATAAGGTTATTAATATATTTTAATGATTGGCCGAATATAGGAGTGAAAGATTTAGATCGGTAGATCGTTCTTCGGGATTCAAGGAACCTATTAAGCGAATCAGGTGTGTACTCACACTAATTTTCAATATATTATGGCAATAATTATTTTAATATATGAATATGCATAAGAATGAGAATGTGGCTAAGTACCACAAATGTGGCAAAAAGTACCCAGGTACGTTTCCTACTTCTGATAGGATTATGAATGTGATATACTTTGAACATGTGAATAGTAACATGAGTGAAATTTAAGTATGTTGAATATGTTATAAAAATAATTTGGGGCATTTGGGATATAAGAGAAGGAAGAATTGAAGGTGATGACTACGGTCTCACCAACGAAATATGTTGACTACGGTCACATTACTGAATTTTGGTAACTTCGGTTACAATATTTGACTATAGTGTCTAATGACACAACGTATAAATTTGACTATAGTGTCTAATGACACAACGTATATGGACGATGAGCACGTCGACTGCAGCGACTGCCTTCGATGGTGTGTAGCGGATGGAGGGTCGACTTAGTAGTCCCCACGGTGTGACTGGCAGGTACGGGTGGTGTGTAGCGGATGAACCATTAGGCTTGGGTTTGGGCTGCATCATCATTTATTATATATGAATATGTACTTGATACGAATATGTATGCCTGATTTGTTGATTATTATTAGTACTGTGTACATATTGAGTCGGTTGACTCACCCCGTTGTGGGAACTATTTTCAGGTGATGAACAGTGACGGACCGGGACGGTAGACCTAGAGGTGGCCATGCTTCTCTTGAAGACTTTATTTAGAATTTGGACTTTATATTTTCTAAGTACATTTAATTTTATTATAGGGTTTTATTTGATGTAATAAGGCCATAAGGCCCAATGGATTTTCTTTATTTCTGCTTTATTTTTAATTATTTTGTTACAAACGATTGTTGGATTAAATTTTAATTGAATTATATTTTTTTTTAAAACCTTAAAAATTATTTTGTCACCTTAATAGAAATTGGATTTTTGAATTAATTAAATGGGTTTCCCAACCTAAGCCCAATCCAAAACAATATTTCCTAAAATTTTACAAATTTTCTCTAAGTAACAAAGAATTTGAAAACCGGTTTACTTTAGGAACATTCCAGATCCGGTCCAGGCTCGTGGGCCGGGTGTGGGGTGTTTCAAAAATGCTCAAAATATGTGTATTTAGATTGAATTGAATGATTTGGTGAATGCATGAGCTAAATTTGAATATGTATAGATCAAGAAAAGAGAAATTCAGACTTAAATCGAGGTAAGAACAAAATGCTCGATTGATCGACTTCTATCGTTGTTTCAACGTCCGAGGTAAGTTCGTGTATAATACGAATTGTTTAAATTATGTTCACATGTCATTTAATGAATGGAAATGTGATTGTTGAGTTAGTAATGCAAAATGTGAGTTTGAAGAGATCTGGTACTAAGTGTGCGTAAATAGAATCGATATAGTGTTGAACGGCACTATGTGTGCGAGATAAAGCAAGCATTGACTATATTAGTTGGCACTGTGTATGCGAAACCGAGTTAAATTCAGTTCAATGTAAAGGCACTAAGTGTGCGATGATAATAACGCTTTGACTAAGTAATAGGCACTAAGCGTGCGAGTAAACCATATGGTTAAAGAAGATCGAGTGATTTATGGCATTGAGTATTATGTGGTATATGCGATAAGTAAATATGTGATAGAACAAGTATGTACAGAACCTATGTGGTTGATTATTTTGTGTATGAAATAGATGGTCGATTATGTGAAAGAAAGATAAGGAGGATTAGATTATAAAGCATTATAAATGCTTGTACATAAACCTTGAAATGTACTATGAATGTGAGTAATGGCCTTGGATGAAATTGAATGGTGATGAGAATTGAGCTATGTGTTAATTAATTTTGCATATTAAATTGGAAATGTTGAGTTATTTGTATTATATTACTAACTTACTAAGCTTTAAAGCTTATTGTGTGAAGTCTTTCTTTGTTTTATAGTGTCATTAAAGTTAGCTCGGATCAGGGGATCGTCAGTGTAACACCCCTAACCCGTGACCGTCGCCTGACTAGGGTTAAAGGTATTACCAGACAGATTGGAAACTTTTATTGACATTACAAACATTCGTTCATCAATCACACTCATAATGTCCCTTAAATAGGTCAACGAAACCTTAGTCATACTTTAGAGTAGGGTCAGAACTAAACCGAACACATACAGAAATTCTCAGAAAATTTAAAACATTCTAAAGTTTCAGGGGTTACACGCCCGTGTGGGCAGGCCGTGTGCTTCCCATGACTGCTAGACACACCTGTGTGTCTTTCCCGTGGTCGAAACTGACTTAACTCCACGGCCACCAAGCACGCCCTTGTACTTTGGCCGTGGTCAATCCTGACTAAACCACACGGCTACTAGGCACGTCCGTGTGCCAAAGCTGTGTACTCTTAATCAGCTATGTGTACTCTTAATCAGCTACTGACTTAGTCCCAAGGTCAATAGGCACACCCATGTGCCACAACTGTGTGGCAAAATAGGCCATTTGCAAGGCTAATATGTCACCCACATTAGGGACATACCTACAAGCAAATTACCAATACATCTCATACACATTTGACAACCAAGAACATATCAAAATAATCATCTAATCTCTACATTCCAATCCAATTCCAATCATGCCAAATTTACATGACTAAAGCTCATGTAAACACAAACAAAATTCATCCATACACTCACCATAAACTTAACCATCTCAAATACTATTAAACCATACCAAAACATGCACCATTTATCATATTCATTAATGCATATTCTCAACACATAACTAGCCAAATCACATGGCTAAGTTCACATCTCATTCTTATACAAATAACTAGCCTATACATGCCATATCTAGCTATATACTTTTCCAAAATGTACCAAAATAAGTTGAGTAGTGTGATGACGATCCTCGACGGTCCCCGAGCCTTCAGTAGCTTTGACGATCTATAAACAGAGCAAACATACACACAGAGTAAGCTTTCCAAAAGCTTAGTAAGTCATATACAAATAAACTTAATATACAATGCATAAAACCAAATTGTATCATTGGTACATATATATACTTAGCTTATTCATATCCATTCTTGTATCTCATTCATATTCTCATGTTCAATCATACATTTCTTCAAAGCAAATTCATATAGGTACTTACCTTTTATACACATTTAGTGTACATACCAAACGTACCTGAAACGAATATACATTCACGTAATTGTTCATAGCTCATATTTGCCCGTTGAACCGTTCGGAATCTAATAGGATATACAGAATACTCAGAATAGTCGTACAATGCCGACGTCCCAGATGTGGTCTTACATGTAATCAGATGTCAATGCCACTGTCTCCGACAGGGTCTTACACGAATTAATACAATGCCGATGTCCTGGACATGGTCTTACACGTAAAGATCATATCGATGCCAACGTCCCAGACGTGGTCTTACATGATAAAACAGAACAGATACCTATGTCATGACATAGCTAATCCTATCTATTCCTAGGTTCATACGGGACTTCTCGGAACATTGTCACTAAGTCAACCTTATCTCGGAATTCATGTATCAATCATATCGTAAGCATTCATTGTTAACAATAGTCGTATGAACATACACAGTTCAATATAAATACGTTTATTTGTATAATGACTTACCTCGAGTTCGGTTTACGGAAATGGATACGGCTACTCAATTACTTTCGCTTTCCCGCGCTCTAGGTCTGATTTCTTCGGCACTTGATCTATACATATTCAAATTTAACCCTTTTATTTACCAACATATTCATTTCAATCCAAAATCACACATTTAGGGCTATTTGCACTTAACCCTCACATTTGTACATTTTATCAATTTAGTCTATTTTTCTCAAAACATCAAATTCAAAAAATTATCATTTAACCATGCTTAGCCGAATACATATATATATATATATATATCATACAAGCCCCTATTTTCCATCAAATTCACGACTTAGTCCCTCAAATTATCATTTTTCTCAATTTAGCCCTATTTATCTAAATTTATCAAAATTCAAGAACAAAATATGTTCATCTAACACATATCTTTTATTTAACAACTAAATTCATCATAAAGCTTACTAATTCATCCATGGCACAACTCACAAATATCATCAATTCTTCAAATTACAACATGGGCTTGATAGTAGACTAAGCAACAATCTCAAAAACATAAAAATTATCAAAATCTAAAGCCAAAACATACCTAAGTTTAAGCTTGAAATGGTCGAATTCCCTAACCCTTTCTCATTATCTTTTTCTTTCTTTTCTTTGGTAATTTCGGCACCAATATGATGATAATGGTCTTCCTTTCTTTTATTATAATGTTTTCATTATAATAATATGGCTTATAATATATAATATAAATTTTAACTTAATATTTAAACATATAAATAACATAGCCACACTTAATGTCGTCCACTATAATTAAAAATGGACTATTTGCCTTTTAAAGACTTCACAATAATAAAGCCACATCAATTTGACCATTAATCAAATAGAAAGTCTCTTTTGCCTCTTATGCGATTTAATCCTTTTCTCAAATTAATCACACAGAAAGACAAATTAATTTACGGAACTTTAACACATGCGTAATCACATAACATCGGCACAGAAAATAATATTAAAATATTATTCAGACTCGGATTTATGGTCCTGAAACCACTGTTCCGACTAGGGTATAAACCGGACTGTTACAATCAGTGACTCAATCACACTATCAGACATCTATTTTGGTACTTTTGGAAGTTGTATTTTTAGTATATAGCATGTATAGGCTAGCAATTATGGGATGTTTTAAGATGTTTAAATCTTGTCATGTGATATGGCTTGATAGTTTAATGACTTTAGTATATGTTTTGGATATGTGAAAATGATGGTTATAATGTGTATGTGTGGTTATAAGTGTGTGGAGAATGTCTTTAGGGACTGCCCTACAACATCAAAAGTTTGGTCAAAATTGCAGATTGAGTGGCCACAAGAGCAAAATTATACACAGTACAATGAATGGATGCAATTTTTTTTTAATAACTACTCGGGCCAAAAATGCAGAACAGTTGCATGTACTGTATGGGCATTACAGACAACAAGAAATACATTATTTCATGAGAGAAAACAACAAACTGGAGAGGAGATAAAGCGCTTTATTGAAAATTATTTAGTAGAATTAAAAGGAATCAAGAATAAGCTACCTGTTCGGAGAATAGGGATTGAACAGTGGAGACCACCAGAGCCCATGCATGTCAAGATAAACTTTGATACTGCATATCAACAACAAAACAAGAAATCATGTACAAGAATAATGATTCGAGATGAAGAATGTCATGTTTTAAAAGCTAAAATATACCTAAACAAATACATACCAAATGCATTTACAGCAGAAGCCCTGGCTTGTGTACAAACAGTCCAATTTGGAGCCAAATCTGATTATTTAAGAGTCGACATCAAGGGTGATGCCTTATCAGTATTAAGAAAATTGCAGGAAGACTTAGACGATATATAAAAAATCAGAGCCTATATTCTTAATGTTAAACACCTAAAGAGAAACTTTATTAACTGCAAATTCAAATATGCTTTAAGATCAACGAATAATGTGGCACATACCATTGCAAAAGAGGGACTAAGGGTAGGAGATGATACTTATCTGAATAACAGACTTTCTGGGGCAGTGTTAGTCGCTGTGATAGAGGATTGTCGATAATTGCTGCGAATAGGTAAGTGATAAACCATAATTTATACATATTTTGACCCCATGCTTGGCTTATTTTTGGATGAATTTTCATTAGATTTGATGAATTCGATGCTCCTAATCCTTTAATTTCATGTTTTACACTCAGGAGAGCTTAGAGAGTCGAAAAAACGAGAAACAGGCCAAAAAGGGACAAAATGGGCCTACCTCAAAAATCAACACGGCTTGGACTATCGCACACGGGCAAGACCACACGGCCGTGTGTGACGAGCAGAATTAAACACAGCTTAAGCTATCGCACACGACCGTGTCCCTGCCGAACCCAAGTCTAATTCTATTCGGAAAAGACTACTTGTGGGCCAAGAAAGGTGCTTTAAAGCCTATATAAACACCCTAGGGGAGGATCTAAGGGAGGAGGGAGAGTAGATTGCAGAGATTACTCGAAGACAGCCATTGGGAGGAGCTTGGAAGAAGGATCCCCATCAAGACTGAAGATCTCCTATCAATTTTTCTTGAAGTTTTTGGGTTTTCTTATGCTTTGTAGTTTTCCTTATTTTAAGATATTTTCCTCTGTCAGTATGAACTAAACTCCCTAAAATACCTAGGGAGGATGAAACCTAGATGAAACTTATTATTTAATAAATCTGAATTACATGATAAATACTTGTTCTTGTTCTTAATTATGTGTTCTTAATCCTTGTTTTAATGTTTTCAGGAATATTAATTCAAGATTGATGTGTTTATTCAGTGGAGCAAAAGTCCCTGTTTAAGAGTAGATCCATCATAATTAAGCGGAGTTGATTGCAACCCTAGAAATAGGGCGACATAAATCTGTCGGATTAGAGTCAAATCTAATAAGGGAATCCATAGATCGAGTTAATGCGACAATAGGGGTTTTAATTAGAAAGATATTTCAATTAATCAACCTAGAGTCAGTTGTTTTTAGTCTCGAAAGAGATATTAACATAATTTAGGGATTTCTACGGATCAAGTCAAGTGAATAAATCATTTAATTCAGAGTCAGAATAATAAGTGAAGTCTAGGTGGATTCTTCCTTGGGTATTGTCTTTATTATTGGTTTATTCGATTATTTCTTTCACTCTCTGTCGCGTTCATAGTTAATTAGTTAGTTAATTTTAGATTAAAAGCAAAATCCCTTAATTATTAAAAAGATAGTTATTACTAGCAATTTTAGTCATTGAGGATACGATATTCCGGACTCACCACAATTATACTACTGTTCAATAGGTGCGCTTGCCTTTGTCTAAATATTAGTTAGTTTCGAGCCCATCAGTAAGAGATTTCAGCGAAAAGGAAGAACAATGTACGGGGATTGAAAGAGACAATACATCTGAAGCAAAGTCCAGGAACAACGAATTGAGTGAGTCAGAAAGGTAGATGCTGAAGAAGAACGACTTGGGAAAATAGAATGGAAACAGTAAGAACTAAGTAAAGGCATTTTAGTATGGGCAGATCGGTAAACAGAATTGGATCGGTGAAGAGAACTTGGCCATGGCTGGGATGCCCTAAAAAACAGAGTTCTAGAAAGGTCGGTCAGAGCATAGGAAATAATAAAGTTAAAAGAGGAATGAGAGAGAGTGATCGATAAGTTTTGGTGGCTAGCTATGACTTTGTATTAGGGTTTTAGGAAAAATGTGGGATTAAGTTTAAGATAAGGGCTTTTAGGCAGATAGGGCCTTGGGCCGTTTTGTTTTAGGGATTCTTGGTTAAGATGGTGTTTAATTTGGGCTTTATGGGTTTTGTTATTGATCTATGTTTTGGTGCTGCCTTTTTAATAAAGAGCAATCCAACATTTTTCTTAAGAAAAAGTAATTTGTAATTTGTATGTTTCATATTAAAAAAAATGCTATAATTTCTTTTAACAAATAAATTTAAAGTTTTCATGTTTTAAAATAATCTAACATTTCAAATATTTTTTTTAATTTTAAAAAATAACATACTATTTTAAAATATAATTTTAAAGTGAAAGAACCTCTCAATAAATTTGATAAGTGTCAAGAGTCATTATGATGTTAAAATGATGTTTTGCGAAAAAAAAAAAAAAAACTAAAAAAGCCTTGTAGGAATGACATTTTGTAAAAATAGACATGATGTTTTGTCGTTGATATTCTTCCAAGAAAACAAATAACCCTTTTAAATTTTAATTACAACATATTTCAACACGCTGTGAAGTTGACATTAAACTTATGTAAAGGCATGATTAATACAATATTAGCATTTTAAGAAATGCTTTAAAGTTTAAATATAAATTTTAAATTTAAGTCAATTTAAATGTGTAGGGTGCAATTAACTCGTGTTGGATATATTAATAAATATGATTATAATTTATTTAATATTAAAAAATTATATGAACTATTATTTTTAGAATAAGATTTTTTATGAATTATTAAATACATAAAAAATTAAATGCCAAAAGTTTTACTGCATTTTTGGTTGGTTCTATTTACTTGGGTCCCCAGCTATGTTTGTGTTCGTTAATACTATCTAAACCTACCTAAATCTTTTACATTTGTTTCAAACCAAGTTTAGCAAATCGGGCTGATTTACCAAAACATCCTTCATTCACTTGTAAAATCTGAAACAGTACCTCACTGGTATGATGGTTAAAAGTTACAGCCCAGCAGCCAATAACTACGCGACACGTCATAGTACAACGCATGATGGATGTCGCCAAGTATCATCCTACATACATGCAATCAATATCATGTCATACATAGACATGTATTTTCTTCTTTTATTTTTTTTATTTTTTTACATTTCAGTAAACGATCCAAAATCCCTAATTTTTAGATAGAAAACAATTAAAAAAAAAAAGAGAGGTTAAGCTCAGCGTTACAGACACTGTAAGAAAAGGAAAATCAGCCCTTTTTTTTTTGGCTGCTCTACCTTGTTTTCTGCTGTTATTTATTTCCATTTCGTTTTCTCCGTAGTGATCTCCAGGTTGGTTTTTAGTTTTGCTCGTCGTCAATGGAGATGAATGTAGCCTTGGCTTAGTTTCCGAAACGATTCTATTATTTTTATATTCCCTACATTTCACAACGCCATTTTTTTGATGTTTGGGCTTATAAATTTCAGGTCCTTTTGTTATCAGTCTATAAAAGAGATTTTTTTTTTTTTGGGAATAATCATCAGGCCATGGCAGTAGTTGAGAATGGTTCGAATCAAGATGCGGCTGCAACAGCAGTGGCATCAAACGATCAGGATCAGTCAAAGCAAAACCATGTTGGGTCAAGAATTGATCCGAGCTTACTCCAGAACAATCAGGGGTTGTACGAC
The DNA here is from genome assembly GCA_005393395.2 of Gossypium australe. Lineage (NCBI taxonomy): Eukaryota > Viridiplantae > Streptophyta > Magnoliopsida > Malvales > Malvaceae > Gossypium > Gossypium australe. The sequence goes on along the minus strand of CM016621.1, from coordinate 62,107,744 downwards.
AAGATCGGTGCCCCCCATCATCGATCCAACGGTGGGGATTTACAGATGAGCAATGGTGTAACTGGGGATAACGTTGGGGATAGCTTCAAGAGAGACATGAGAGAGTTGCAAGAACTGTTCTCTAAGCTTAACCCCATGGCTGAAGAGTTCGTGCCCCATTCAATTGCTAACCATGGACTTAATGGAGGGTTTTTCATTAACAACTCTTTTCTGCAAAACAACACCAACATCTCGAGGAATGGTCATGCTATTGGAAATGGTGCTGATAGGCGGGTATGCCATCAAAAACCCATTTGTTGATTGATTGCTGTGTTTACTGTTTTTTATTAAGAATTTTAGTCATCTTGAAGGAAGAAAATTTGCAGATAAAAAAAAAAAAGAATAAAATTTGTTTGTTTGGGGTTTTAAGGATGAAGGTTTTCAAGTTTCTGTTTTGTTATTGAGTGTGTTCTGCATAAGAAAATTTCATGTGTTTTTTCTTTTGGTTAATTTTAGTGGAGGCTACGGTTCATGTACATTTTAAATGGCATGAAATTTAAAGGTCCAATTTCCAAATGTTATCAAATTTTTGTTATACATAATCTCAATTGTAGGTGAGAGAATCATCTAATCTCATGGATTTGTTCATTGGTTTTTGTATTTTCTCAGAAGAAAATTTTCAATCAAGGTAAAAGGAGATTGAACAATAGGACAAGTATGGCCCAGAGAGAAGAGGTTATTCGTAGGACTGTTTACGTCTCTGATATTGACCAACAGGTTTGAGCTTGTTAGGATGATGAAATTAGTTCTACAATTTCTGCTCTTTGTTATTTGGATTCATGCAGTCTTTTGCTGGTTGGGATGTAGGTCACTGAAGAGCAGCTTGCAGGTTTATTTGTGAGTTGCGGGCAGGTGATATGGTTTTCTTTGCTTCTTAGCAGTTTTCATCAAAAGCAATGTATCTGAATGAATTTTGTTTCTTATGAAGGTGGTTGATTGCCGCATATGTGGTGATCCTAATTCTGTGCTTCGTTTTGCCTTTGTTGAGTTCACTGACGAAGGTGATGTTTAGATACGGTTATTTGATGCCTGATTTAAGGATTGTGAATTTAACTGTAAAACTTGATATTTACATGCTACTGCATGGTGGTTTGACCGTTCAGAAGGTGCGCGAGCTGCTCTGAATCATGCAGGGACTATGCTTGGATTCTACCCAGTTAGGGTGCTACCTTCGAAAACAGCTATTGCACCAGTTAACCCAACATTTTTGCCGAGGGTGAGGCTCATTTCTTCAATTTATTGTGCTGGAACTCATTTACAACTTGAGTAATTGATGCATAAGCCATTCTCCTCTCCTATTCAGTTTGTTAAATGTTTTGTTATTTCTTTTTCAGAATGAAGATGAACGCCAGATGTGTGCAAGAACTATCTACTGTACAAACATTGACAAGAAGGTGAGAAGCTTTTAGCATTCTGGGATGTTGATTATTAATAATAGTCCTGATTGCAATAAAGGCTCTTTACATTTATTACATGATTTTACACACTGCAGGTTACTCAAGCTGATGTTAAGCTCTTTTTTGAAACAGTCTGTGGGGAGGTTTGTTATTCCATGACTACAAAGTTTTGTTTATTTTATTTATTACATCAAAAACCTAAGTGAGGATGCATTTAGAAGGACATATTGTCTCATGTAGGTTTATCACCTGAGGTTGCTGGGGGACTACCACCATTCAACTCGCATTGCTTTTGTTGAGTTTGTAATGGTAATTGTTTCTTCCTCTGTATTCATGCTATTCTTTGAACATGCCTGAACAAATTTCCTCTGGTTTTTGACGGATATGAAAAGGGTTTTCTAGGTCTTTGTGTGACCTTCATTTAAGATCTTAAAGATGTAAGCTAGCCAGCAAGAAAGAAGTTTGTGTTAGCTCAAAATATTTGGGTTTCTGATCCTTTCTATACCAACATTTTGTTCAAAAGTTCAGGGTTCTATGGATAGGAAGTAAGGGAAACAAAAAAAAAGGGAAAGGCAAGATTGTGAAATGAAACTAAAGACTGTACCAATAATTTGGTTCTTGGGGAATGGCCAAAAATTTCCTTTTTTCCTGTATCTTGGGAAAAGTCCTTGACTCCTTGTTAAAGGTCGGAGAGGAAAGTTCTAAGAATACTTGTGTTTTGGAGCACCTTTTCCTTCTAAAATTTTACCTAAAATGAAATAAGCCTGAGGTATCTTCAATTGAGTTATTGACAGGAAGAATATTGGAGCAAATTTTTTTATTAGGTGTCAGAAAAATAAATTGATAAGCTATCTAGTTGATCTATGTTTTTTTAATAGATGCAAATCTGCTTGTTGCTAGTAGATACAATGGATTTGCATTTGAAACCAAGTGTATAACACATTATTGTCTTCTAGGGAAATTTGTGGCTGTGTAATCCTATTTTGCGTAGATAGCAGTGACCCTCCTTTCTTTGAATCTTTCTTGTGCTCAAAGATGGCATGTTGTGCTTCCTTTTTCTCTAATGCAATAATGCAAAGTGGCCGGATTAATTGTTTCCCATGATGTATGTTCCTTTTAAGTTGATTTACGTGTGATGTTCTGTCTATTAAGGGTAATGTTTGTGTAGCTTCATTTCTGCATGTCCTATATACTCTCAAGCATTTCTATGCTGTTTATGGACCCCTTGCCATAACAATCCTCCTACTAAATCTTCCACCTGTGGCAGTACAATCAAACTTTTCTGTTTTAACATGGGTCGGATTGTGTCTTATGTGCATGAAACTTTTGAAGAGTGTATTCTGCTCTTGCACTGAGGACTTGCTTATCAACTATTATACATTTATACTCTTTGCTTCGGTGCTTCCTACAGTTGTGATGATGCAATGCTTGGTCATATTTAGAGCTTTGGTTTAGTTTGTGCTGATTGAAATCCAGAGGGTACCTCAAATACTAGTATTTAGTTATATTCTAGAGTATTCTAGGTATTTGCATTTCCATAGCATTGCAGTTTTGCTTGTCAAATTACAAAATGTTTCATTTGTATAGTAGCAACTTGCTAATTACTGTAGCTTTGCCTTGCATTAGAAGCAAAGGAATACTTATTATCAAAATAATATGATGTGTTTGTTACTGGAAAAGGAATTATTTGAAGTGGTTTGGATTGGGATGGCAAGTGATTTTGTGAATTATTTCTCGATTGTCTGCCCTCTTTGGTCAGTAAACTGATGTTGGCTTATCAGAGACGATGTCCTAGTTTTCAAATCAAGTGATATGTAGCTGCTTTTAGACCATCTTGAGAATGGGTTGCTTGACTGTTCATGAATGAATGAATGAATCTGTAATATTCTATTATTCACTTGCAGGCTGAAAGTGCAATTGCTGCTCTCAACTGTAGTGGTGTGGTTCTGGGGTCATTGCCCATAAGGTTAGATTCCTGTTTTTTCCGTCAGTTCTCCAAATGATTTTTTTTGCTATAATTTATCTGCAAAGATTGATTAAGCATTTATTCCCATTATGTTCTGAGTATATTATTGTTGTTGTGTATGTGATCAGGGTAAGCCCATCAAAGACCCCAGTTCGGCCGCGCACCCCTCGCATTCCCATGCACTGAATCATCATGGCACTCCAACAGATTTTAGTACTGGTTTATATATATTTGAAATCCATACACACACCCATGTAAAGCTGTTTCCCATGTTGATGGCTTGTCCATTTATATTATATATATTGTCCTCTGCAGCGCTTGGTTGTTTACCCTAGGTGGTGTTGTCTTTTGTTTTTCTTGCAACTTGCAGTACATAGAGTTGGATGGAACTTCGAGGCTTTGAAAGATATTATGCATTATTACTCACTAATGTGGACAGGGTTTGTCCCAAATTGAACTTCTGTTTGCACATTCTGGGCAATGTAATTGATGGAGTGGTTCTCTAGTCCTTTTGTGTCACTGGTACTGTGCCAAGCTTCGGCTTGATGCCACTGGAGATGAGATGCCCACTCTATCAACTCTTTTTCCTCCTCTCCTATTTAGTCTTAAATTTGTGTTATTTCATTTGATCTTTTGGGCGGCATTAGTTAAAAATTCATGCTAGTTGGATTTTTTCTTGGGTGCATGAACTATATGATCTGCTCTGCTTTACGCCAATATCAATCAAGTCATTGAGAATTCCTTGTTGTACGTTCATGGAGGCTCCGAACTTCCAAAGAAAAATAATATAGTTGGGATACCAAATTGATCAATAGAAGTTTTACATCATCTAACAAGCAGGAAATTTGTGGGGGACTCGAGCTGAACAGAAGCACCATAAATTTAAGAAAATTTTACTACAAACAAGCCAGTGATTGTGAATCAACCGGCACCTATATGATTTTATTTATATAATTTTATTGCGTAAAAGCTCAGAGGTGCAGAAGGCATCTAAGCGATTTCCCCTCGATTAGCAGTTGAAAAGCTTCATTTATGTTGTGGAAGGGAAGCTCATGTGTGATAAACTCGTCCAAGTTCAGGGTCTGGAATCATATTCCAAAAACTCAGTTTGATTGTAAGAAAGAAGCAGGGCTTGAATTGATGATTTAACTTCTACTTACCCCACACATGCATTGTTCGGCCAACTTTGGCAGTTGGGTTTTGCCTTTGAAGCCTCCAAAGATGGATCCTACGATTTGGCGTCCGTTAAATAACTCCATTGGATGGAGAGGCAGCAACATTGGGCTTGGGTGAATCCCCAGTAGTACAGTCAGTCCCCATCCCTGTATATGCATGCCACACTTTGATGAATAAAGGGGGACAACAATAGATGAAACTGGGAAATCAGAGGCAGGGTGATAAGAGGAGTTACGGTATGGGTGGACAAAAATGCCTCTCGAAGAACTTCAAGGTTTCCTACACATTCGAAGCTGTAGTCTACACCTTCCTCTGTAATAGCTCCGATTTTCTGCTCTCACCCATTTGCTTTTATAAGTCTATTATATTCCACAGTTGCATAAATGATGATTACTAAATACTAACCTCATGCACTGGCACGTCTAGATCCTTTGGGTTTATGAATTCTGTAATTCCCACGGCTTTGCCTGCTCCACCGCCACCCACAACATTATATAACCTTCCAATATTAATTTACTCATATAAAACACTAAATCTTGCCATCGCTAGAAAAGATGGAGGGGAATAAATACCTTTGAAAAATTTGCTAGGGTTGATATCAATGCCTATTATTTTCGATGCACCTCTTACTCGTGCTCCTTCAGCTACCTGCTCCATTCCAATTTGCCATTACTTCACTATTTTATATCTTTAGCACATGGGATGATTCACGCTACGTACTATGTGATATACTTGAAAAATATGCATTTCTATTTTATGTTAGATTCAGGAAAAAGCAAAAGTGGCAAGGAAATCAGAGCTGTCCACATATAAATTTTATGTATTATTTATTTATTTCCGGCTTATCCGGTTCACGCTAGATTGCATAGTTTGAATCTTTTCACTTTTCAGTAACGTCCAACACTGTATTCATACTAAAATTATGAATTTTATTGGGTCAGCAAAGCGACTTACAGCGAGTCCCACGGCACCCAACCCAAAGATTGCCACGCTTGAGCCAGGCTGCACGTTGGCTACATTCCAAGCTGCTCCCACGCCTGACAAATTGACAGTCAGCCAGAGACATTACTACGAGTTGAATATAGGCCAACAGAGAGGGATTTTTGTTTTTTTTGGTGATTAGTTTATACCAGTTGAGACACCGCAACTTAAGAGGCTCATTTTCTCGAGGGGGGCCTTGGTGTCAATCTTGACTACACAGGCAGAATCAAGAACGGTGTACTGGCTGAAAGTGGAGGTGTTGAGGAAATGAAAGATGGGGTTCCCATCCATGGTGGAAAACCTCGTCTTCCCATCATTTACCATTACGCTCTTCAATGGATTCACTCCAAACTTCTGGCAGAGATTAGTTTTTTGGCTTCTGCAACAGATGCAGGTGCCACACTCCCCTTGGAAGAAAGGGATGACATGGTCACCTATTTTCATGTCTTCAACACCTTCCCCAACGCTCTCAACGATCCTGGAACAAACACCAGCATATCCTTCATTCATCAGTAATACGCTTTCATAGTTTTCTTTGGGGGAAAACAAATATGATTAGTTCCTGGTCACATACCCTGCAGCTTCATGGCCTAGAATTCGAGGATATGCTCTCTGTGCTTCATTCTTTAAAACAAAAGCCACAAGGGTCAGAGGTTGAGACTAAAGAGTTAAAAACAAATGATTGATGGGTCTAATTACCTCGCCTTTCCAAGAACTGAGATCCGTGTGACAGATTGAAGTGAAGAGAACCTTGACCCTCACCTCCATCTTTTGAGGGGGCGCCACTTGAACATCTTCAATGACGAGAGGCTGTCCAGGACCCCATGCTACAGCAGCTGCAACAAGGGAACATCACATTCAATCTAAATCCCGGATTGTTGATCATATGAAAATAGAGAGAAAACCAGAGGCGCCTTTTGTTTACCTTTGCAAGTGATGACTTTCCCTGCAGTGTGGGTTGACTCAGTCTCATACGAATGGTAACCAACATCCATGTTCTTCTTCTCTCTCTTAATGAACCAAGCAGCTGAGATTGTATCAGAAACCTGGTGTAGAGTTTGTTTTGATGTGAAAAGGCGGGTGTTTGAAGATTCATTCTGGGTAATATTTATAAGCTTAGATAAGTAGTTCACATGGCTTGATGATTAAAAAAAGACTGTTTAATTCGTGTGGAATTGTCTAATCCCTGATTATTGTTTCTTTTATTGCGCAGTTAATTTGTGGGGGTACGCACCAGTTTTAATCCAACAGTCAAAATATTAAAATTTTATAATCAAATACGCTATCATTTTTTAATCTGACATGTGATATATTCATATTTTTTTTAAAAATGAGGCGGTCATATTGATCGAGACCACCTATGTTTTCAAACAATATTTTGGAAGAAATAGGAAATCCCCAGAAACAAAATTCTCAGGAACCAAACATACCAAAAGCAAGAAGGAAATTAAAATGATAATAATAACCCCCTTAGATCCTCAGAATTTAACCATAAACCCATCAATATCTTATAATATAATTTTTTATATCAATTCAAGTCAAATCCCGACGATATTATTGTTACCAGTTTTGCTTCCAAGCAGTTCCTTTCAAGAGAAAAAATAAAGTCAATAAAGTGCATTATTGACTTTTAAACAGGACAGGTAAGGGATAGGAAATAGGAATATAGATGAAGCCTTTAGATATCACGTTCCACATATCATCATCGATAAGGTTCGGTCAGGCTATTTAAAATTTTAGGTTTATTTTTTCATGAGTTTAAAATTTTATCTAAATTTAATTCAAATAAAAATTGTTATATCTGAATTTAGCTTGATCGGTATTAAATTTTTTTATAAATACGATAAAAGTGTTAAAATAAATATTTCTCAACAAATTAAAAATATATTAAAAAAGCCTTTATATTTAAATAACATTAAGATAATTATAACTTAACAAACAAATACCTCTAAGATAATATCAAATTTAATAATAAAATAAAAATTATTTAATATCTAAATAATAACAATAAAATAATAATAAAATAATAGAAAAATCATAACAAAAGAATGGCAGAAAATAGCAGTGAAAATAAAACTAGTAAAATTCAGCTCGATTGGGCAAAAAAATACATTGACTCCCACCATACTTAATTTAAGAGGTTGAGATGGGAAGCATCCCGATTCAGATGATTATTTTTTAAGTAAAATTTATTTTAAAATTGTTTTATTTTTTATGAATAAAATTAAGATGGAAATCAGTTTTAAACCAAAGTGATAGCTTAGAAGCTCCTAGTCATGCAAAGGAAACTAGCCAGTAATTTATTCGTTTTCCCCTTTTTTTACTTTTTAAGTCGGGTCTCTTCCGCATTTTCTTTCTTGGTTGCAAAAGTAAGAGAGGATTAAGGAAATTATAAATAATAATGGCTTAATAGCAGCCATAATGTGAATACCATAACAAAATAGGGGTCAAATTGACTTGGTCTCTAGACTCCCTTTGTTTGATACCTCAATCACAAAAATTCAAACCTACTAATGTAATTTTCCTCCTGTAATGTACTAAAACAAAAGAAATAACAATCCTCATAATTGGCATCATCACAACTAATCTATAAAATTAAACCATAATGACAAATTTAGTACTTAATATTTGCATTTTTTTGTTAATTTGACTTTTATTTTTTAAAAAATTAAAGTTAATTATTAGCCTTTTAAAAAGATTCAAATCGTTTTTTTTTCAGCGGAAACACTGACCAAACATTAACTTTTTAATGATGTTAGTGTGGCAACCCATGTGATAGTCCACTTATACTTTATGCTGATACAACACTATTTGTCTTATATACCATGTCAACAAATAATTTAAAAATTATAAAAGTAAAATTTATATATATATATATATATATATATATATATATAAGGTTTATAAAATTCAAAAATTAACATGAAGTACATATGGATTATCATGGGGTTGCCATTTTTAAAATTTTAACGTTTTAGTCAATATTTCTATTAAAAAAATAAAAAATAAATCTTTTAAAAAGAGTTGAATTGAAAAGGTTGATGGTCAAATTCAACCCTTTTTTATCTATTTGGGACTTAAAATGGGATGACACCTTATGAATTGTAGAGAGGAAGGGAAATCGTTAGTAGGATGCTTTTATCTGTTTAGGAATGTATGTTATATACTTAGAGATAAAACATACCAATAGAAGTTTAGTCTAGACAACGTTGAGGGTATTTTCCTTTGGTACTTTACAAATAATAAGACCCATAGAGTGAACAACAAGTGCACCAATGCAGTTTCAAAGTTGCACCAAGAAGTTCCTTATCTAGTGAGTATGCAAATAAAAAAAAACTATGGAGCCAGTTGTAGAAGAGTTGCAACTAGGCAAATTGTTAGTGTAATTGGTAAAACTGATGGTAAAATCAGGACGAGGGACAAGCCTAGCCCAAACTATAGTGACATTGTTAGGGTGGTGTGTTGCACTTCTTCCATGGAGCCCAAGAAGTTTGAAGAAGCTCTCAAAGATGAGTATTGGATTCAGGCCGTGCGAGAGAAGATGAATCAATTTCAAAGGAATGATGTATGACAATTAGTCCCTAGACCTGAATGATGAAATGTAATTGTGACAAAATGGATATTAAGAACAAGAATGATGAGCATAGGAACATCACTAGAAACAAAACTAGACTTATGGCTTAAGGTTACACACACATGGAGGGAGTTGGCTTTGAGGGGACTTTTACACTTGTAACTTGTTTGGAGGCCATCAGACTATTGTTGGTTGTTGCAACTTTCCTAGATATCAAATAGTTCCAAATAGATGTAAGGACTGTGTTCTTAAATGGTTTCATCAGTGTAGAAGTGTTCGTGAAGTAGCCTAAAGGATTGGAAGACTCCAAGCAACCCAATCATGTTTACAAACTCATTAAGGAGTTGTATGGATTAAAGAAAACCGCAATGATATTGTATGAGAGGCTTTTTAAGTTCTTACTTAAACAAGTTTATATAAGAGGTAATATGAAAAAGCATTACTCATGAAGAAAGAGAGACGATTGATCACAATAGCTTAGATTTATGTAAATGATGTCATTTTTGGCTTAATGATACATGCATAGATGGGGTGAAATTTATTAAATTCAATTTATTAGAGTCGCCAATTTTAAAGTTTGGAAAATCAATCGACTTGCAACAATTCACTAGAGCCACTTCAACCTGGTTTTCAAACCTAAGTAAGGACAAACAGTTCTTGGGGTCTAAGGCTCAGACCACTTCAGTTGCTAATGTTGGCAACGCTTGACCGAGTAGACCGAAATGCCCGCAGTGTGGCAAACATTATTCTGGTGAGTGCCGAGCAAGCGAGAAGGCTTGTTTCAAGTGAGTCTCTAGACTATTTTATCAGAGATTGCCCTGAGGTGGGTGAGAAAGAGAAGTCTCAGAATGCAAGACCAGGAAGTACTGCTAGAGGATGACCACAGAGAAACTCGGGAACTGAAATGAGTAGCAAGAATTCATCTAGAGAGCAGACTGCAAGAGTTGAGGGTAGAGCACCGGCGAGAACATATGCCATTTGTGGTCATGAAGAGGCATCCTCCCCCGACGTGATCATGGGTACATTTTCTCTTTATGATATTCATGTTGTAGCTTTAATTAATCCAGGGTCTACCCACTCATATATTTGCATGAAATTAGTCTCTAGCATGAGCATGCCTATAGAGTCTACTAAATTTGTGATAAGAGTGTCAAATCCCCTAGGCAAATGTGTATTGGTCGATAGAGTATGCAAGGGTTGCCCATTGATGATTAGGGGTCATTATTTTCCTACAAATCTCATGTTATTACCGTTTGATGAGTTTGATGTCATCCTTAGGATGGATTGGTTAGCTACTCATGATGTGATAGTGAATTGTGGAAAGAAGTTTATTGAGTTAAAATGTGAAAATGGGGATCTTATTTGTGTTGAATTAGATAAGCAAGACAGATTGCCAGTAGTGATATCTTCCTTGTTGACTCAGAAGTATTTAAGAAAGGGGTACGAAGCTTACATTGCCTTTGTAATGAATACGAGAGAGACTAAGTTAAGAATCGAATCAGTGCCTGTAGTATGTGAATATCCAGACGTTTTCCTAGAGGAATTGCTAGGGCTACCTCCGGTTAGAAAAGTCAAATTTGAGATTGAGTTAGCTCTTGTACTGCCCCCATTTCTATTGCTCCATACAGAATGGCTCCAACCGAGCTAAAAGAACGGAAGGCACAGTTGCAAGAATTAACAGATAAAGGCTTCGCAAGACTGAGTCATTCTCTATGAGGTGCTCCCGTATTATTTGTGAGGAAGAAAGATGGTTCCATGAGGTTATGTATAGATTATTGACAACTCAACAAGGTCACTGTGAAGAACACGTGTCCGTTGCCAAGAATCGATGATTTATTTGACCAATTGAAGGGAGCCACAGTGTTTTCCAAGATATAATTAAGGTCTGGATATTATCAGTTGAGAGTGAAGGACTCGGATGTGCCGAGAATTGCATTTAGGACTAGTTATGGCCACTATGAATTTTTGGTCATGCCTTTTGGTTTAAAAAATGCCCTTGCCGTTTTAATGGATTTGATGAATCGTATTTTTAGGCCGTATTTGGATAAATTTGTGGTAGTCTTTATCGATGATATATTGATTTACTCTCGGGATGAGAATGAGCATGCCGAGCATTTGAGAACGGTTTTGCAAATTTTGAGAGATAAACAATTATATGCCAAGTTTAGTAAAAGTGAGTTTTGGCTGAAGGAAGTTGGATTTTTGGGGCACATCGTATCAGGAGACGGAATTAGAGTCTCACTCGAGTAAGATTTTAGCAATTGTTGAATGGAAGCAGCCAAGGAACGTAACCGAGGTGAGGAGTTTTCTAGGCCTAGCTGACTACTATAGACAATTTGTCAAGGGGTTTTCCATGATAGCTACTCCATTGTCGAGGCTATTGCAAAAAGATGTGAAGTTTGATTGGACAGAAAAGTGCCAACAGAGTTTTGAGAGGCTAAAGGCGTTGTTGACTGAGGCTCCTGTTTTGGTGCAACCTGAGCCGGGAAGAGAATTTGTGGTTTACAATGATGCACCCCTGAATGGGTTAAGTTGCGTACTCATGCAAGAGGGCAAGGTGATAGCATATGCCTCTAGACAATTAAAGCCACACGAAAAGAATTACCCGACTCATGATTTGGAGTTACCCGTAATTATTTTTGCAAAAAAGATATGGAGACACCATTTATATGGTGAAAGGTGTAACACCCCTTACCCGGGTGCTACGCCGGAACCGGGCTCGAGGCATTACCAAATTAAAACTTCATAATTGCCACTTAGATTCATCGTGACTACTTTCTTAAGTCACCTCAACAACATCATTGACGACTTACGAAGTCTCACTCGTACACATAAGGGTTCTCGATACTATTCCTGAACTTTTTCAAAACTTAAAATTTGACTTTTTTATACAGGGCTCACACGCCAGTGTAAAAGTTTGACACGCCTGTGTGTAGACACGCATGCCCATGCTCCACAACCGTGGTGAACACTAACTACACACATACGGTCTCAAAGCCTAGTCACACGCCCATGTTTGATACCTGTGGACGACATTGACTTGAGCCACACGGTCAGGACACGCCGTGTACTACAACCGTGTGACGATTCAAATTCCAACTTCAATATGCAGACTTCACACGGCCTGAGCACATGCCCATGGCCGGGCCTTATATACTTCTTTTGGAACTCTTCCAAAAAGAAGTCCCACGTTACCCTTTCCTTAGGAACCACTGAGGTCAACGTTTTCCACCAATGGTATGCTGAGTCCCTCAGCAAAGACACAGTGCATTTCAAGCTCTCCTTAGCTGTACAAGAGAGTTCATCGAAAACCCTCATTGAGTTCTCAAGCCAGATTTCTGCTCGCTCAGGGTCATCATCTATATTAGCTCGAAAATTCTCAGCCCTTTGTTTTCGAATTCTGTCTACCGGGGGCTTGATTATCCTCACCATTTCAATACCTTGGGGAGGAACTGGCTGAGGTATAGGAGGAGGTGGAGGAGGTTGGACATTGGGGTTTGCTCGTACATACTCAGTGTACCAGTTACTCATCATTTGGAGAAAGGCCTCTCGAGCCTCTTCTCCTTGATCCCTAATCTCTGGTTCACTCTGCACAGGCGCGGTCCCTTGCGCGAGAGTCGACGCATTACTAGCTCCATCATCAGCAGCCGACTGATCGGGATCCATATACTACATAAAACAAGTTTAAAATCATCAGAAGCCACCACACTATCATTATACGCTTATGACATGTATAACTAGACTCCTACACACGCTACGGTAGTCCTAGAACCGACTAAACCATAGCTCTGAACCACTAAATGTAACACCCTTTACCCGGGTGCTACGCCGGAACCGGGCCCGAGGTATTACCAAATTAAAACTTCATAATTGCCACTTAGATTCATTGTGACTACTTTCTTAAGTCACTTCAACAACATCATGGACGACTTACGGAGTCTCACTCGTACACATAAGGGCTCTCGATACTATTCCTGAACTTTTTCAAAACTTAAAATTTGACTATTTTATACAGTGCTGACACGCCCATGTAAAAGTTCGACACGCCTGTGTGTAGACACGCACGCCCATGCTCCACAACCGTGGTGAACACTGACTACACACACACGGTCTCAAAGCCTAGTCACACACCTGTGTTCGACACCTGTGGACGACACGGACTTGAGCCACACGGTCGAGACATGCCCGTGTACTACAACCGTGTGACGATTCAAATTCCAACTTCAAGATGCAGACTTCACACGGCCTGAGTACACGCCCGTGGCCGGACCTTATGTCACACACGGCCTAGACACACGCCCGTGCGCCTGCCCGTGTGGACAAGAACAATGCTATTTGCCAAGTTCTCAACATTCCCTTAACTCTACTACATAATTCCATTCAACATACAAATAAACATCTCATAATTCAACATGAACTCTCATAGATAACTTTGAAATTTCATAAATGGTAAAATGTGCCATCATTTTTGACAATTTGCAAAATAAATGTCTTAACAAGAGCCAATACACCTTTGGCCAAAATAACAAAATAATCTAACTAGTCTAGTCCCTATACATGCCATACACAAATCACAAAGTCTAATTATACCAGAGTGAGCAGATAGTGTGGGCGGTCTTCTGGTTATCGGTGTATCTCGGCTCGGCTCTTAAGCTCTATAAAACAAGGGAAAGAAAGGGGAGTAAGCTTTAAGCTTAGTAAGTTTACATGTAAACAATTTAACATTTCAACATGAATTCAAACAATGTCATAGCATTATACACTAAGCAAGATATAATCCACATTCATGATCATGCTTACTTGTTTCCTTCATTCACACATTCTAACCCCATCACAAGCCTATTGCATACATTCATTAACGATTTCCCTGCACTTAGCATCACAAGGTCACATAATACAACCCATCTAAATCCACTATTAATAGTCAAATTACTCAGTGGTTTCGCACTTAGCCCACCAAAAGGTTAGTCACGGTGGTATCGCACATAGCCCACCAAATGGTAAATAGACGATGGTATCGCACATAGCTCATCGTAATTAAGCACCATAGTGGTATCGCACATAGCCCACCAAATGGTAAAAAAACGATGGTATCGCACATAGCCCATCGTAATTAAGCACCATGGTGGTATAGCACATAGCCCACCAAATGGTAAATAGAAGATGGTATTGCACATAGCCCATCGTAATTAAGCACCATGGTGGTATCGCACATAACCTACCAAATGGTAAATAGATGATGGTTTCGCACATAGCCCATCGTAATTAAGCATTCATACGATAATTATTCGATGATTACCACATTCATTCCATTAGAACCACATATGTTCTAAATCAAGCCATACACTAATTAGCAACATAATGTTTACGAAAATATACATTGCTTACACATAAACTTACGTCGATGCAAAAAATGTTAATCAACGGCTTATTCCGTCACATTGCCTTTTCCGCGGTCAAGGTTGATTCCATGTTCTTCTTGATCTATAACAATGAAATTCAATTCGTTTAGATCATCCTATGATCATAGTACATTGAAATCTATACTTAGGCAAAAATGACCATTTTGCCCTTACACTTTGGTAAAATTACGATTTTGCCCCTAGGCTCGTAACTCATTTTTTAATGCATTTTCTCAACAATCAAGCCTAGCTGAACATTTATTTCTCTTACAACTACTCACCATTTTCACCATTTCATGCATTTATGACACAATTTCATTCTTTGCATTTAAGTCCTATTTAGGTGTTTTCATGCTAACACCTTTCACAAAAGTTGTTTCTTATCTCCCTAACCTTCATTTTCTTCCTTAAAAACTCAGCTAACAACATAATTTCTCTCATGGTAAGCCCCTAGACTTTCAATCATATCATAAATTAGTCCCCTCATTAGCTAGCTTAAGCTTTGGGGACTCCAAAAGTACAAAAACCATTAAGAAAAACCTCATAAATTACTTACTAGCAAGGGAGATAACTTAGCTGAAAGTTGAACCTCCAAAACTCTATTTCTTCTTTAAATTTTTGGTGGAGAGAAGATAGGTGAATAGTGAAAGATGATAACATCTTTAACTCCCCTTATTTTATTCATTTTTACCACCTAATGTCCACTACATTTGACCAACAATTAAATCTTGTCTCCCTAGCTCCTATATGGCCGGCCAACACTTTCAATATGACCTAATTGCACTTTAAAATCCTTCAATTTACATTCTATAGATATTAGATACTCCTACCTTATAAAATA
Organism: Gossypium australe; assembly: GCA_005393395.2. Taxonomy (NCBI): domain Eukaryota; kingdom Viridiplantae; phylum Streptophyta; class Magnoliopsida; order Malvales; family Malvaceae; genus Gossypium; species Gossypium australe. Next base: position 62,092,368 of record CM016621.1, on the reverse strand, counting down.
GAACTTTTGCATCTCATGCGATTTAGTCCTTTTTCTCAATTAAGCATGCTATTGCTAAAACTAAAGCACCAAAGTTTTCATATAGCCATATATTTATGCCATAACACATAAAATAATACTAAAATAATTTTCCTCAACCTCGGATTGGTGGTCCCGAGACCACTGTTCTGACTAGCCCCAAAATCGGGCTGTTACAAAAGGTGTCAGATATTCACCGACCACAAAAGCCTAAAATACTTGGTGACTCAAAAGAAATTGAATTTGAGGCAACGAAGGTGGTTAGAACTGATAAAGGATTTTGAGCTAGTGATTGACTATCATCTAGGAAAGGCAAATGTGGTCACCGATGCTTTGAGCAGAAAATCCTTGTTTGCGCTGAGAGCCATGAATACACAGAGGGCTTTGTCAGATGATGGTTCTATTCTAGCCGAGTTGAGAGCTAGACCAATGTTTCTTCAAGAATTTTATGAAGCCCAGAAAGGCGACAATGATTTACAGGCTAAAAGAGTTGAATGTGAGTCAAATATTGAGTCGGACTTTCGGATAAGTCCTGATGGATGTTTGATGTTTCGAGATAGGGTCTATGTACCTAGAAATGATGAGCTTATTCAGAAGATTTTGCATGAAGCACATAGTGGATGTTTGTCTGTACATCCAAGCAGCACGAAGATGTATAACGATATGAGGAAATGGTATTGGTGGCCGAGTATGAAGAAAGACATTTCCGAGTTCGTTTGCAGATGCTTAATTTGTCAACAAGTGAAGGCTAAACACCAGTACCTTCGGGTCTACTTAAGGCTATTATGGTTCCCGAGTGGAAATGGGACCGTATTACTATAGACTTCGTGACGGGTTTACCGTTGACGCCGAAAAAGAAAGATGCCGTATGATTTGTAGTGGATAGACTCACGAAGTCAGCTCATTTCATACCAGTGTGAGTCGACTACTCGCTTGATAAGTTGGCGGATTTGTATGTGGCAGAAATAGTAAGACTTCACGGGGTACCATTGTCAATTATTTTGGATAGAGATTCGAGATTTACTTCACGATTTTGGAAAAAGTTGCAAGAGGCCTTAGGCATAAAATTGAGCTTCAGTACAGCTTTCCATCCGCAAACCAACGGGCAGTCGGAGAGAGTAATACAGATACTTGAAGACATGCTTCGATGTTGTGTTTTGGAATTCCAAGGCAATTGGGAAAATACTTACCGTTGCTGGAATTTGCATACAACAACATTTTTCAGTTAAGTTTGAAAATGGTGCCTTATGAGGCATTATATGGGCGTAAGTGCCGAACGCCTTTGTATTAGACTGCACTCAAAGAGAATCAGATTCACGGGGTCGATTTAGTCAGAGAAACTGAAGAGAAGGTAAAAGTGATACGTGAATGTCCAAAAGTTGCCTCAGATAGACAAAAGTCCTATTCGGATTTAAAAAGGAAAGAGATTGAGTTCCAAGTGGGTGAAAAAGTGTTCCTGTAGGTATCACCATGGAGAAAAGTCCTCAGATTTGGCCGGAAAGGCAAATTGAGTCCGCGTTTCATCGGAGCATATGAGATTACCGAGAGGATAGGGCCGGTAGCTTATCATTTGGCCTTGCCACTTGAGTTGGAAAAGATTCATGATGTCTTTCATGTGTCTATGTTATGCCGGTACCGTTCGGACCCTTCACATGTGATTGTACCAACAGAGGTGGAAATTCAACCGGACATGACTTATGGCAAAGAATCGGTTAATATTTTGGCACGAGAAGTCAAATAGCTGATAAACGAAAGTATAGCCCTTGCTAAAGTATTATGGCAAAAACACGGAGTAGAAGAGGCTACATGGGAGCCCGAGGAGGCTATGAGAAACCAATATCCTAACCTTTTTACTGGTAAGATTTTCGGGGATGAAAATCCTTAAAGGGGAGAATTGTAATAGCTTGATTTAGGGGTTAGTCAGAATAGTGGTTTTGAAACCACTAATCCGAGGTTAGAGAAAATTATTTTTAGGTTATTTTATGAGTTAGAGCATGATTATATAGGTGCATGAAAATTTTGGTGCTTTAATTTTAGCGATTTCATGCTTAATCGCGAAAAAGGAGTAAATCGCATAAAGTACGAAAGTTCTATTTTACAAGCTAAAGGTGTCTAATAGCTAAAGAATATGAATTGGAGGTCCTTAAAGTGCAATTGACCCCTCTAGTAATGGTTGACCGGCCATAGGAGACAAAAAGATGTAAAAATTGGTCAAGTTGGTGGATTAGGTGATAAATTGTTTAGAAAATAAAATAAAATAAAGAAGAAAAGATATCATCTTTCTTCTCCTTCCTTCCACCAAAAATTTGCAGCAAAAATAGGGGTTGAGAGCTCAAAATTTTCAGCAAGCTTTTATCTGTACAAGTAAGTGATTAGATGATCATTTCTTGATAATAATGGTACTTTTGGAACCCCTAAAGCTTATGCTAGCTAATGTGGGGACTATTTTGCAAAATAGTTGAAAGTTTAGAGTTTTCCCATGTGAGCTTTTAAGTTGTTTGTTGCATTTTTATGGAAGAAAATGAGTCTTAGATGTTAGATAAACAACTTTTGTGAAAGGTGTTTTCATGAAAACACCTAAAAGGACCTTTTTGAGAAAGTTGTAAATATGTAGTAAATGTGTGAAATATTGAGTTTTGATGGTTGCCATAAGAGAAATAAATGTTCACCTAGGCTTGTTAAAGAAATAAATTTGATTAGAATTGATTTCTGAGCTTAAGGGTAAAATGGTCATTTTGAGAAAATTTAAGGGTAAAATGGCAATTTTTCCAAAATGTGATTATTGAAATGTGTTTAATAATGTGGCAACTAAATGAGCTAAATTGCTATTATAGATTAAGAAGAGAAAAGAATTAACCTCGATCAAGGAAAGGGCAAACTATCAGACTAGATCGACAATCTAGCCTATTTTGAAATTGAGGTAAGTTTGTATGCAATGAATACAACATCATGCCATTAAGTTTCTAAATGTTTAATATTAGCGATGTTGTGTAATATTTCTATGAATTTGAGTTATGATGTTGAATGAGAAAAATGATGAAAATTGTGTTGTTGAAGTCCCGGTTGGACTATAGTGAATGTGAGAACATTATTACCGAGATAGGAGATGGATAAGTTTTCGTGTAAGACCATGTCTCGGACATGGCCTCGGCACCGAATTGAGCTCCTGTATAAGACCATATCTAGGATATGGCATCAGCATTGAATAAGAAAAATGTAACATCCCGGTTTTGGGCCTAGTCTGAATAGTGGTGTGAGACCACAAATTTGAGGTCTATGTATGAGTTTTTGAGGTTTATGCCATGTATGCATGTTAGTGTGACAGTTTCATGAAGCAATTTGGTGGAATTGTAGTTGAATTGTCCAAAAGGACTAAATTGCAAAAGTTACGAAATGTGAGATTCTAGAAGCTATTTGTGTGAAATAGCTTTAGAATATTAGTTAGAGGTCCTTAATGACTCTTATCTCATACTTTGTCATTTTGGTCATTTAACGATTAAATGATTAAAAAGGGAGAAAAGATGACAAAAAATTCATTCATCTTCTCCCCCAAGCTGCCGAAATTTGAAGGAAGCCATTGTTAGGGCTCTTCAACTTTTCAAGCTAACTAGTAAGTGTATTCTAGCCCCGTTTTTGAAATTTTTTGTATTTTTGAAGTTCTTGTAGCATGAGTAAGCTATTTTTAGTCATTTGATGAGCTATAATGGATGTTAAAAAATGTGGCCATGTATGACATGCATGTATTTTGATGTTTTATGAAAGATTATGAAAGCTTGATGTAGTAGGAACATCTTTTGTTAAGTGATTTTCCATGAAAATGCATGTAAGGACTAGTTTGTAAAAGTTTTAAGTTGGTCATATATGTGTGATTTAGTGAGAATTGATGATTGCCTTAGTTGAGTAAATGATTCGGCTAAGCATGAAAGGCTAGAAAGTTGAATAAAAATCACTTTCCGAGCCTTGGGCCAAAAGTGTAAATATGAGAAAGATTAGGGGCAAAGAGTAATTTTGCCAAAGTATGAGATAAGAGTCAATTTAGTAAATGTGTATATGAATGAGCTGATTTATTCATTATAGATCAAGAAAGATGAAGCCCGGATCAAAACCGAGGCAAGAACAAGGTGGTGGACTAAATTACACGTTTCTATACTTTTGAGTATCGAGGTAAGTTTATGCGTAAATAATGCATTTATACTTGCACACTCTTAATGCTAATTAATGTGTAGCATGAATGAGAATGATTGAGAACCCATGTGGTTCAAGTGGAATGGATGTGGTAGACATTTTGAATGGATGAATGATTGAGTAAGTAGATATATGAATGTGTAGTGATAATGCTAAATGGTGGGCTAAGTGCGATACCATCTTAAGGCATATTGACGATGAGATGGCTATGTGCGATGCTATCGTTAGGTATATTGTTTAGTGGGCTATGTGCGAAACCACTATGATTACCTTTGTGGTAGGCTAAGTGCGATACTACCTTATTAATTGATTGTGGTGGGCTAAGTGCGAAACCACCGAGACATTAGCTGTGTGGATTAGCTGTGTGGTTGCATTATTGAGTAAAGTAGCTGTGTGGATGTATTATCGAGAAATAATGATGTGTTGTATTTTGTGTAAATATGATATTGAATGCAGGGGTACATTTCAATGGTTATGAGTATGTGACTCATGATGTGTTGGGAATGTGGTAAGGGATAGAAAGAGTAAGCATAGTTGTACATTATATGTTAGTATAATGCTAATTGTTGTTTAGCTTATACTATGATGTTTATTTGTTTATGTGTAAACTTACTAAGCTCAAAGCTTACTCTCTTACTTTTCCCTTATCTTATAAAGAAAAAGTGTTGAATCGAGATACGAGGATCAATTGGAAGACCGCCCACACTGTCAGCACACTCTGGTACATGAGACTCAATGTTTTGTATATGGCATGTATAGGGGTTAGACAAGTTAGTGAATTTTGTTGTAAATGGTTAAGATGTGTTGGTCTTTAAATGGATGATACATTTTGTATAATGCCATAGTTGTTGGCCATTCTATATTATATGAAAAGATGTAGTTATCTATGTGAGATTACACTTCAATTTGAGTTGATTATGGATGTGTAAATGAATGCATATTGTGTATGCTAGAGGGGTGAAAGGAACTTAGCACATAGCTTTGTTTTTGTCCATGTGGATAGACACACGGGCGTGTGTCTAGACCATGTGTGACACACGGTCAGACCACGAGCGTGTGACTTGGCCATGTGTCCCCTGCATGTTAACATTTTAAGTCAAATAGACCACGGACTAGCCACACGGGCGTGTGCATAGGCCGTGTGAGTTTAGTTAGTGTTGGCCACGGGCTAGCCACACGGGCGTGTGACTAGGCTTTGAGGCCGTGTGTATGTAGTCAGTGTTCACCACGGGTGGTGAACATGGACGTGTGTGACTACCCACGGGCGTGTGGTCCCTGTCTAGATGGAGAAAATTATTAAAGATCGTAAGAGTTTCCGATATGATCTCGAGAGCTCTTGTGTGTATGAGTGAGGCCTCGTAATTCAAGAATGAGGTTGTTGAGGTGACTAGAGAGTAATCATGATGAGCCTAAGTGGCGATCAGGTGGTTTTATTGCTGTAACGCCTCGGGCTCGGTTCCGGCGTAGAACTCGGGTAAGGGGTGTTACAAAAAATTGTATAAGACCATATCCGGGATGTGGCATCGATAATTGATATGAGATCCCGTATAAGACCATATCTGGGATATGGCATCGGCACTCAGAGGTGACCCCATGTAAGACCACATCTGGGATGTGGCATTGGCGTTGCATTTATGTGAATGACGATGAACAGGTATCATCAAGTATCCCAAGTAATTTAGGGTCTGTTTGTTTGCAGGAAAACATTTTCCGGAAAATGTTTTCCTGCTTTTACAGTGTTTGGAAGCCTAAAAATTTTTTACATTTGGAAAATGTTTTCCAAAACACGGGTAAAATGAGTATGAGTTTCCGTAAAATGTCTTACCAATTTTATTTCCGTAAGACATTTTCCAACTCTTAACAGGTTACTTTCTCCTTCTTCCTTCTGTTCTTCATCCCTTCTCCTTCTTCATAACTTTCCTCCTTTTACTTCTTCCTTTTTTCATCTTTTATAATCTCTTCCATTTTTTCTTGGCTGTGTCCATTGTACATCTTCTCTTCTTAGGGAAATTACACGCTGCTTTTTGGTTTCGCTCAAATCTTCCTCTTCGCAGGGTCTTGGCTTAAGGTATGCCATCTTCTTTATCTTCTTTATCATTTTTGTTTCTTCTTGTTCTTGAAAAACTGCTTAAGGTATGCCATCATTTTTGGTTTTGTATTTTTATACTGTTGAATACCCATTTGTTTTTTGTGCTGAATTAGTGGTGGGTTTTATCTGAAAATGAAGCAATGTTTGTTAATGATGTTTAGTTCCACTTAATTTGATGTTAAAACATTGAAACCATATGATTCTTTTAGTTACTAGGCCAAGCCTTGGTTCTTACTTTGATTATAAGATGATTTGGAGAGTTCTGTTTTATCCTTTGATATTTAATTTATGGGGTTCAATTGACTGGAAACTGTGCAGTAAATTAGATGAAAGGGGATAAACTTAATAGATTTGTCGAAGTCCGAAGTGAACTCCATTTAAATTTCAAAACACACTGCTATCCTGCATGCGTGAGATATAACAAAACCTTTGCAATATTATCGAAACAAATTGCTTTCTTATTCAAATTGTATCAATACATGATCTAGAAGTGCACTTCATTTTCATTTACATATCCATTGTTGAGAAAGATGAGGTTTATCCTATACAAGAAACAGGGGCATTTTTGTTCATATTTAGGCCATCCTTTTCAGGCTTTGTCATTATGATAGATGATAAGCTAGGAAGTGATTCTGCTCTTTCTTTTGAATAGCTTTTCTGACCTGGGAAATGTATCAGCAGAGAATTTTTCATGGTATCTATCCATTTATCCGTATGACAATACCATATGTAGAAAGAAAGAATGCTCGACTTGTAAACTTCCAAAGTTCATTGTATTGGTATCATGTTTGTTAGTGTGTCTTTTTAATTTTCTAAAACGTGATCAGATTATTCTTTTGATCCAGACCTTCTAGATCCAAGCAGTGCAGCATATGCAATCAATGTGTTGCCTGCTTTGGTCATCATTGTAGGTGGATGGTTTGTATCTTCAACCGTTCTTTGTTTCTTTATTTTATTTCATGTAGCGAGTTGTTCTATGTACAGCATATCAAAAACATCAGACTCTTACGTCTACTTAAGATGGTGTTTACTTTAGTCCAGAATAATTGTATTGGGGAGAGAAGTACACAATCTTTTGACTGTTCTTTTTTGGTCAATTCTTCACCATGTATCAGCTGCTAGCAATCCGTATTTCTATTTAGTTTACATAATTGCCTTTTTCATTTTGCAGTCGGTAACATTTTCTTGGAGAACATGAGCATCCTCTAGTTACTCGACCAAAACCACCATTAATTATGATTAGAACTTTTGACATTTACCAGATTTCCATTATTATCGAGGTTGTTTATCTAGTAACTGAGTTTGTGTTTTGTCCATTAATGAGTCACTTGCAATTTCTCAGCTTTGTTTGAGATCAAGAGCACTGCTCATCCTTTTCTGACTTGTCCCTGGATTGGGTTTTATGCCTTTCTTTGTTTCTTTATTTTTAATTTTTTCTGGGTTTGGGATTAAAATATGAAAATGGTAATTCAAATGATGAAAATGATAATTATTTTTAACTCAAGATGAGGGAAAAGTTAGATACAAAAGATAAGATATTGCTGGAAAGTTCCCAAAGCTTCAGTAGCCTCCACTCTATTTAGATCTTTTAGCTGATATATTGTCTTTGTTTGATGATGATGCATTGGCTGTGATTATAATGCATGTGAAGTAAATGTTTCATTGTTTAGAAGAAAGGTTCAATCAGAAGGTAAATGGCCTTCAACTTTGAGGATAGGAATTGGAGCGAATGTTTTGGTTGATAGCAATGCATAAAAGGAAAGATTCTTTTTTTTTCTGAGTTTTCCTTGTACATTTTTTTGGTTGCTTTTTACAGTGGAAATGGTTTTAACAAGCATTCCTAGCCCAAGAATTAATGCACCAACTGCTGAAATTTTGGCAGTGGCGGTGCTTCTCATTTGCAAGTGTTCAAATTTGCTAACATCAAAGTGGTTACAAATAATTTCTCAAGTGCAAATAAGCCTGGAGAAGGTGGCTTTGGTCCTATGTACAAGGTAACATAAACAGTATACGGTTGGTCAATAGCATTTACATTCAGTGCTGAAGCAAAGGCACCAGCAAATGATGATTGAGTATCCTTTTTGGATTTTGATAGGGTAAATTACCAAGAGGCCAGGAAATTGCAGTGAAGAGACTTTCCAGAACTTCTACTCAAGGACATGAGGAGTTTCAAAATGAGGTTACATTGACAGCCAGGCTTCAACATGTAAATCTAGTAAGGCTGTTGGGATATTGCACTGAAAAGGAGGAAAAATTGCTGATATATGAATTCATGCCAAATAAAAGGTTAGACCTCTATCTCTTTGGTATGCTATTAAGTTGATTTTAAGTCTTAAATTTTAGTTTAAAGCACATATTGGACACAATTTTATACTTGATGCTATGATCAAAAGTGTGGGGTTGTTGCAGATCCAGTCAGGCGGTATGTTTTAGACTGGGAAAAGCGTGTATCATTGAAGGGGTTACTAAAGGACTGTTGTATCTTCAAGAATATACGAATATTACGGTGATTCATACGGATTTAAAAGCTAGCAACATATTACTGGTAGACTTTGGGATGGCTAGACTTCTCAAGAAGGATGTAAATGAAGCAAACACTGGTAGAATTGTTGGAAGTGATGGATCAATTGATCTTTGTACTAGAGTGTGGTGTTATTATGTGGTGTATTACTAATTATGCATTTGGATAATATTATTAATTTCTAGTATTAATTGTGGTTTGGAAGCTAATTTGTAATTATTCAATTTTTGTTTTTTTTAACACAATTACGAATAATTTATTTGACTTTAGTTATTTTCAATTTATGACGGTTAATATTGTAACTTAATAATTGAGTATTATTATATATTTAATTTGATTTATTTATTTATAAATAAATCATTGCAATATATGTAAAAACAATTTAAAATATAAAAATTTATTAATATGTATATAAAATTTATTAATATATGTAAAATCAGCTTTTCCGAAAAATATTTTCAGGAAATCTGCCAAACAACAGAAAATATTTTACACAGATTCATCCAAACACCAGAAAATATTTTCAGTAAATCATTTTCCAGAAATCATTTTCCGGAAAACATTTTACTGGCAAACAAACGGAGCCTTAGTGGGATAAATAGTTAACCTTGGAATATAAATGAGATTAGTGCTAAAGTGATGTGATTGAGTGATCACAGGTACCCGTGAGTAATTCACGAGAAATGTTTACAATATGTGACATGGTATGTATTCGATAAGAACAAGCATGAGTAAGTGTTGGCAAAGTGCTTAAGACTTTATATTTTTATCCAATGCCATGATTGGATGACATTATGAGCTTATGTTGTTATTTATTTTCATGGAAACTTACTAAGCTTTATGCTTACTCCTCTCATTTCCCTTTTCCTTGTAGTATTGCCAATATAACTCAAGGATCATGGGACGTCAGAGTTCGAAATCACACTATCGACTACTCTTTGGTATAACAAAGTTAGATTCATTTTGAGTATGGCATGTATAGGAATTGGTTATTTTGTTATGTCATATTTGTTAGCCAAAATGTTGGCTATTTATTTTATCAAATTCATTTTGTAAGTGGTCATTAGAATTGGGCCAATACTTGACAAGTTTATTTATATATCCAATGATGAACGAAATTCATTAATTGTCTGCTTGTGTAGATGTCTTGATTTTGAGTCTCTAGAAGTGCTTTATAGTCCTGATATATGTTGGATTGAATTGGTGTAAGTATGGGTGCTGTTGGAAACACGAAAATTTATATACTTTTTCATGCCCTTTTTGACCCAGTTTCATGTGGTTCCGAGTAAATTCTTGTCGAAAAATAATTAAATATTATAAAATATTATAAAATAATTAATTTGTGCTCAAAATATGAATATGATAAATTTTAATTAATTTTATAATTAATTTTGTTTAATTCTAACTATTTTCGACAGAATCGCAAAAAGGGCAAAAATCGACTCGGCAGACACCTCTCGAAGAATTAAATCGAGAAGCGATTTGAAGTGTCAAGGCGACCCTATTTCCAGCCCAAGACGGTCCAATTATGAAATTTTAATCATAATTTAATTAATTTTAATTTATTCCCAATTTAATTTGGGCTACATAAATTATTATTAATTAATTATGGAAAAAGGGTCCAGTTAAACCGCGCTAGTTGAACCGAACCGGTTGAACCGAACCAGCCACTAATTGGGCAGCCCAAACCGTCCACAATGAAGGCCCAAATCAGCTTATTTGCTGATTTATTCAGCTTGCAAAGGAGCCCTTGAAGATCTTTTCAAATCACATTCAAACCCCTCCAAAATTTAAGGCTTTTTAAGATTGCCCCAAGCTAATTTTGGCAAAGTTGAATCCATCAACTTTGCCACATAGGATGGCCGGCCATGGGGGACTCTTTGCTGCTGATTTTTTGCTATTTTTAGCAGCCCCTAAACACTATAAATACAGCCCCAAGCTGCTCATTCAAGGCATCCCTCACTTCTCCAGCATTCTCTCATTCTCTCTTCCTTTCTCTCAACTCTTCTCCCTTCAATTTCATTCCATTTTCCCCTTGTTCTTGTGCCGATTTCCCCTCTTGGAAAAGAGGTGTTTTCCAGCCATTTGAAGCAGCATTTGAAGTGTTCATAAGCCCCCTTGATAGCCGAGGACAATGAAGAACGAAGAAGGGTTCAATCAGACAAGCCACGGAGAGCCACCGGATTTGTTTCTTGTTCCCTATCTCTTTAAATTATTTGTTGTTGTTTTGACGAACATGTTTATGAATATTCATGCTTTTGAAATGTTTAATTTAATCAATTTAGCTTGAATTTAATTTGTGTTGGTTTGATTTCATTTTGCCCTCTTAGATTATTAAAATTGCGTTTATGCTGTTAAAGGCCTCGGTGAAATGTTTGATTAAGTAAAATTATGTTTAAGTTATCTGGCATTTTAATTGTTTAGATAGCTAATGAATTAATTATTTAAACGCATTGAAATTGTAATTAATGGACACAATACTTAATCTGTGCATGTTTAATTCTTCTAAGGTAGCTGAAGATTAAATTAGCATTATATTTGACGATATGTATGCCTTGCATAACTTGCAGGATTTTTGTGATTAAATTGTTTCAAAGTAAAAATACTTTGTTACTTCACATGATCTTTTATATGCTTTTAGGTTGAATTAATCGTTTGCATCGACATAGGAATATGCGAGAGATTGTTTAATTTAATGAGTATGTATGTGCAATAACATGTTTACTTTTTGCAGTCTGTTTAATCGGTCGAATTGGCATAGAAATATGTACAAGAGATAAATGGATTTTTGATTTGTAAATGTGTTCATAAGTTAGCAAATTACCGGGTTGCCATGTTTTAACAAGTATAAACACGAGTTTAATAATTCTAAGGTGAGAAATGTGATTAAACCAACACATTCATGTCAGATTGATTAAAATCAGTTTTCGAAATCGCACACTTGAACTTTGTTTTATTTTAAGTTACTTTGTTTTTCTTTTAGTTTTCAAATAGCTTTCAAAAATCAAATATTTTTCCCTAACCAAAGTGTACGAAATTATTTCATAAAATAATTCTTTTACAGTCCCTGTGGGTACGATAACTTGACATTTACTTGTCACTTTATTACTTGTTACGATTGTGTACACTTGCACATTTCCACCGTTCCAAGTTTTTGGCGCCGTTGCCGGGGACTGTTTTTCAAAGTCATTATTTGTGAACCTGTTTTACATTTTGGTTTATTTATTTTCTTTTTTAAATTTTAACTTAATTAATTTTTCTGTGAATATTTCAGGTGTTTATGAGTATTGACCAGATTATTGACTTACTCCCTGTGGACCCTGAAATAGAACGAACCTTTCACCAACGAAGAAGACAAGCAAACCAGAGAAGGACCGAAGGAATGAATTTCGAGAATATAAACCAAGGAAACGGAGCAAATCCTGCTCAGAATCCTATCCTTATTGCTGATGATAGGGATAGAGCCTTAAGACAGTATGCCGTGCCAGTGTTTAACGATCTTAATCCGGGTATTAGGAGACCCGAAATCGAGGCACAACAATTCGAGCTGAAGCCAGTCATGTTCCAGATGCTTCAGACAGTGGGCCAATTCAGTGGGATGCCTACTGAAGATCCTCATCTTCACTTAAGACTATTCATGGAAGTGAGCGATTCTTTCAAGTTAGCCGGAGTACCCAAAGATGCCTTAAGATTGAAGTTGTTCCCATATTCGTTAAGGGACAGAGCTCGTGCTTGGTTAAATTCATTGCCATCGAACTCCATTTCTACATGGCAAGAGTTAGCTGAGAGATTCCTCATGAAGTATTTTCCGCCAAGCAAAAATGCTAAACTGAGGAACGAGATCACTGCTTTCCATCAAATGGATGAAGAATCCTTGTATGAGGCATGGGAAAGATTTAAGGAGCTATTACGAAAATGCCCTCAGCATGGAATTCCTCATTGCATTCAACTTGAGACATTCTATAATGGTCTCAACGCGCACACAAGGATGGTAGTGGACGCCTCTGCTAATGGTGCTCTCCTTTCTAAGTCTTATAACGAGGCTTATGAAATTATTGAGAGGATTGCCAGCAATAACTATCAGTGGCCAACTAACCGAGCAGCGTCAGGAAGACGAGTTGCTGGAATTCATGAAGTAGACGCCCTTACTTCACTCGCATCTCAGGTATCATCGATATCCTCAATGCTTAAAAATCTTACTGCTAATGGGTCTAATAGTTTTGCAGCACAGCCGACTAATCAATTTGAGAATATAGCCTGTGTTTATTGTGGGGAGGGACATTTGTTCGAAGAATGTCCATCGAACCCCGAATCTGTGTACTACATGGGCAATCAGAACCAAAACCGAGGAAGGCAAGGGCTGCAGTCCAACTTTTATAACCCATCGTGGAGAAATCACCCGAATTTTTCCTGGAGTAACCAAGGGGCTGGAACCAGTTACACCCAACCAAGACAGACCCAGCCGCCAAATTTTCCTCAACAAGTCCAGAAGCCAGTTCAACCTGAAACATCCAATAGTCTGGAAAGCTTGCTAAAGGCATATCTAGCAAAGAACGATGCCTTAATCCAGAGCCAAGCAGCTACATTGAAGAATTTGGAGAATCAGGTGGGCTAGCTTGCGACTGAACTTAGGAACCGACCACAAGGTGCTTTACCTAGTGACACGAAAAATCCGAGAAATCCGGGGAAAGAACATTGCAAAGCATTACAATTGAGGAGCGGAAAGATAGTAGAGCCCAACACTGTCGAAGTTGAAAAGGAGCAAGCTGAGGCTCAAGAAGAAGTTCAACCAAGTGTTGACACACCAGTTTCGCCAGAACCAAAATCTGCAAGGCCCATCAAAATAACCGCAGGACCAGTTAATTCTGATCTCCCAACAACGTCGTTAGATGCAGAATTACCGCCAAAGGCGAATCAACCGAAACCAGTTCCAGTACTGAAACCACCGCCACCCTACCCTCAAAGACTTCAGAAGCCGAAGCAAGAAATTCAATTCAAGAAATTCTTAGACGTACTCAAGCAACTTCACATCAACATCCCGTTGGTCGAAGCACTTGAGCAAATGCCGAACTACGTGAAGTTCATGAAAGATATTCTGTCTAAGAAACGAAGACTTGGAGAATTTGAGACAGTAGCTCTGACAAAGGAATGCAGTGCATATCTTCAGAACAAATTACCCCCAAAATTGAAAGATCCTGGATGTTTCACCATACCATGCAATATTGGATCAACATATTGTGGTAAAGCATTATGTGACTTAGGTGCAAGTATTAACTTGATGCCTATGTCAATATTTAGGAAATTGGGGATAGGAGAAGTTAGACCAACTACGGTTACACTTCAACTAGCAGATCGATCCTTAGCGCATCCAGAAGGAAAAATCGAGGACGTATTGGCACGCGTAGATAAGTTTATCTTCCCTGCTGACTTTGTAATTCTAGATTTTGAAGCAGACAAAGAAGTACCAATTATCCTAGGACGACCATTCCTAGCAACTGGAAGGACTCTTATTGATGTGCAGAAGGGCGAGCTGACTATGCATGTTCAGGACGATCAGGTAACATTTAATGTTTTTAAGTCAATGCGATTTCCTGACACTATGGATGATTGTTCTGCAGTGACCGATTTAGAGGAATTAATAGTAGAGAAGGATCTTAACAGTGCTGATGACCCTTTGGAAAGAATTTTGACATCGGATCCCCCAAATGAGGAAGAGGAGGACGAATACTTAGCTTCGCTCGAAGCTAATCAAAAGAGATTTAATCTGCAAACTCATTTTGAGTCTTTGGAATTAGAGAACAGAGATTACATGCAGCCAAAAGCATCAACCGAGGATCCACCTAAGTTAGAACTCAAGGTATTACCTTCACACTTAAAATATGTTTATTTAGGTAACGCCTCTACTTTGCCTGTGATTGTTTCAGCAGAATTAACTACTGAACAAGAAGAGAAGCTTATCATAGTTTTGAAACAATTCAAGAAATCTATCGGATGGACCATAGCTGACATTCGCGGTATTAGCCCGTCTGTATGTATGCACAAGATTATATTAGAAGATGGCGAGAAAGGAATGATTGATGGACAGCGAAGACTGAACCCAATCATGAAAGATGTCGTGAAGAAGGAAATCATCAAGTGGTTGGATGCGGGTATAATTTACCCCATCTCAGATAGTTCATGGGTAAGTCCAGTCCAGTGCGTACCGAAGAAAGGAGGTATCACGGTCGTGGAAAACGAGAACAACGAGTTGATACCAACGAGGACAGTTACGGGATGGAGAATCTGTATCGATTACCGGAAGCTGAACAAGGCGACTAGGAAAGATCACTTTCCTTTACCATTCTTAGACCAGATGCTAGATAGACTCGCAGGACGAGATTACTACTGTTTCCTCGACGGATACTCAGGGTATAATCAGATTACGGTAGCACCGAAAGATCAACACAAAACGACATTCACCTGTCCGTACGGTACATTTGCATTTAGACGCATGCCATTTGGTTTATGTAATGCACCTGCTACATTTCAAAGATGTATGATGTCTATTTTTACTGACATGGTTGAGAAATATTTAGAAGTTTTTATGGACGATTTCTCAGTATTTGGAGATACTTACGAGGATTGTTTAGCCAATCTAGCGAAAGTACTAAGGCGATGCGAAGAGACGAATCTCGTACTCAATTGGAAAAAATGCCATTTCATGGTACGAGAAGGAATTGTTCTAGGCCATCAGGTAACGAAACATGGGATCGAGGTGGACAAGGCAAAAGTAGATGTTATTGAGAAACTCCAACCTCCAACATCTGTAAAAGGTGTTAGGAGCTTTTTGGGTCACGCCGGTTTCTATAGAAGGTTTATCAAGGACTTCTCTAAAGTGGCTAAGCCCTTATGCAAGTTGTTGGAGAAGGACTCGATATTCAAATTTGACGAGGATTGTTTAAAAGCCTTCAATGATCTGAAGAATCGATTAGTCACGGCACCTATAATCGTCACACCAGACTGGGATTCGCCATTCATATTGATGTTTGACGCAAGTGACTTCGCCATTGGAGCTGTCATGGGCCAGCTAAGGAACAAAGTTTTTCATCCTATCTACTACGCAAGCAGAACTCTAACCGGAGCCCAACTGAACTATACGGTAACGGAAAAAGAGTTACTTGCTATTGTCTTTGCTTTTGACAAGTTTCGATCTTATCTTGTAGGTACCAAAGTGATTGTCTATACAGACCACTCCGCGATTAAGTACTTATTAGCCAAGAAAGATGCTAAGCCAAGATTGATCCGGTGGGTGCTTCTACTCCAAGAGTTCGATCTGGAAATTCAAGATCGAAGAGGAGTAGAGAACCAAGTAGCAGATCACCTATCCAGATTGGAGCCGCAAGAGGAAAATTCTTCACTTTTACCGATCCATGAGACATTTCCAGATGAACAAATACTGAAGGTAACTCATGTCCATAATACTCATTGGTTTGCTGACTTTGCTAACTATTTAGCTTGTGGTTTGATGCCAATTGATAAAACATATCAACAAAGAAAAAAAATTTCTTCACGATGTAAAGTATTATTTTTGGGAAGAGCCGCATTTGTTCAAAAAGTGCGCAGATCAGATGATTAGAAGATGTGTGACAGAGGACGAAATGCCGAAAATTTTATACCACTGTCATTCAGCTCCAAGTGGAGGACACTTTGGAGGTACTCGTACAGCGGCCAAAGTATTGCAAGCCGGATTCTTTTGGCCAACACTATTCAAGGATGCATATGTTTACGTAAAGAACTGTGATCGATGTCAGAGGGTTGGAAACGTATCCAATAGAGATGAGATGCCTCGAACAAATATCATTGAAGTAGAATTGTTCGATGTGTGGGGTATCGATTTCCTTGGCCCTTTTCCTCCGTCTTTTGGTCACAAGTATATATTGGTAGCAGTAGATTATGTGTCCAAATGGGTTGAGGCTGAAGCTTATCCGACGAACGATGCTAAAGTTGTGATGAAGTTTTTGCAGAAACATGTGTTCACAAGGTTCGGAACCCCAATAGCTATTATCAGCGATGAAGGGACCCACTTTGTGAACAAGTGGTTAAAATGGTTGCTAGATAAGCATGGAGTGAAACACAAGGTTGCCACAGCTTACCATCCGCAGACAAATGGGCAAGCTGAACTGGCAAATAAGGAGATCAAAGGCATACTCAAGAAGGTAGTTTGCCCGAACTGACGAGATTGGTCCAAGAGACTAGACGACGCTTTATGGGCCTACAAAACGGCATACAAGACACCCTTAGGAATGTCACCCTATCAGTTGGTCTTTGGGAAAGCATGCCATCTACCTCTGGAGTTAGAACATAGAGCTTACTGGGCTCTTCGACAACTCAATTTGGATCTCAAGCTTGCTAAAGAAAAACGAATGCTCCAACTCAACGAGCTAGAGGAATTTCGAATGTTCTCATACGAAAACGCCAAGTTACTCAAAGAAAGACTCAAGAAATGGCATGACAAGCATATCCGAGTTCGAGAGTTTGAAGCAGGTCAGCAAGTCTTGCTATTTAATTCCAGACTAAAGTTCTTCCCGGGTAAGTTAAAGTCACGTTGGTCCGGTCCATTTACGATTCACCGTGTCTATCCATACGGGGTTTTTGAACTCCAAGGTAAGAGAGGTAATTTTCAAGTTAATGCTCAGCGCTTGAAACATTATTACGGAGAAAACCTTGAACGGAATAAAATCTCGTTCAGTTTATCTAACCCTTAGTTTTTATTGCTTTCAATAAAATATTTAGGGAATATTTCCGGGTTTATGATGCTCAAATAAATTCTGTCTAGGAGATTGGAACTTAAGCGGGACCACTTGTGACCCCTCCAATTTTTCCTGGGAATTGATTTTTGCATAATTTTCCAAGGAAATAGCCCCTGAATAGCAAAATAAACTTTTAGTTTTCCAAATAAAAAGGTCAATTTTGACCCAAGTCTTAAATTGCAACTTAATTTCAAATTTTCATTAAGTCTAAGGACTTAATTGAATTATTTTCAAAATGTGGTTGCTATTTTCATGAATAATAAAAACTAGGTGTCTTTTTTTGTAAATATTTTTAAAAGGCATCTAAAATAAACATTTTTTTTAATTTCATATTTATTGATAAACTTTAATATATAATTATATTTATTATAATTTCTATATTAACTTTTATCAACTTAGCTTAAAATTAGATTTATTTTTATTTTTCATATTTATCTTAATAATTAGATGACAATTGATAATTTAGTTATAAATAATTAATTATTAATTGTTGTTTATCTTGAGTTAAATTAGAATTAAACTCTTATTTTTAATGCTTAAGAGTTCTAGTCTAGTTTATACTCTTGCATCTATATATTGCACCATGGATACACCCATTCACTCATCACCCAACCTCCTTTTCACCACAATTTCCGCAAGTTCCTAGCTCCCAAGCCTTAATTCGGTCAGCAAGCAGCAGCTCCAGCTCCAGCGCACGCCTTCTGCTCCAGCACACCTGTACGCCAGCACTAGCTCCTGCCCCGGTGCCTCACGTGCTGCTGCCCCTGCCCCGTGCGCTTGCTGCGCGCCAACCAGCCCAGGCGCTCCATTGTGCCGATCCTTGCGCACCACCTGCTGCAGCTCTCTTAAGCGGCACCTGCTTGCTGCACTTTGTGCCTATGCGCACATCTCCTTTTCCCCAACACTAAGCCAACCCTCCTTTAAACTCTTCCTTTAAACTCATTAGTATTTTATTAATATTATTATTTTTTTTAGAGCTCTTCAAATCTACAAGGTGAGTGGTAATAATAATTTTCTTTTAAAATTTTAATTTCTATTTTAATTATTTAATTCTTTTCAACTTATTGAAATATTGATAATTGTTAGTAAATTTTATTTTTAAAATTTAATTTTTCATTACTTAATATTTCAATTTATTGAAATATTAGTAATTGCTATTAAATTTTATTTTTAATTTCTATTCAATTATTGAATTTTCAATTTGTTGAATTAATTAAATCATTTAACTGATTTTTATTCTTTCTATCTTGTGTTCAGGTCCATCATGACTCGTAAAAGAACTCGTGCCTCCGCTCAAATTGACAAAGCACAAAGCAAATTTCACTGTGAAGAAGCCAAAATAAGATACGAAAGTATCTTCAAGAACCAACAGATGCATCCAGAAAAAGGCTTCACATTGAAGGAAAGCAACTACAGAGATTTTATGGCTCGTATTTGTCAAGTTGCTGAAACCCTCAATTGGGAATTGTTTTGTGAAAAGAGACCAAGTATGGATGAAGAATTAGTTCGTGAATTCTACGCGAACTTAACTTCAAGCGAGCTAACCGAAGTTCCAGTCCGCGGAATCAAGGTACCAATAAATTCTAGTGCTATTAATGAGTTCTTTGAATTACCTGATTTCGACAACGATGAATATTCCTCTCTATTGAGCAATATTAAGCCTGAAAATCTACAAGAAATCCTCGAAGAACTCACAGTTCCAGGTTCTAAGTGGACTGTGTTAAAGCAAGGAATCCACACTTGTCGAAGAGAGTATTTGACACCACTTGCGAAGGTATGGTTCTATTTCATTCGTTTCAACTTGATGCCTAGTTCACATGGGACAACAATTTCTTTAGAGCGAATGGTCCTACTATACTCGATTTTAACTGGAAAGACCATTGATGTGGGCAAAATCATCCTGAGAGAAATGCGAAATTGTGCTGTTAGACGCTCTGGCCCTGCCTATTTCCCCTTTACGATCACAATTCTGTGCTTAAAAGCAAAACTCCTTGCGGATGTAAAAAAGACAGAGTATAGTCAAGGCACAATTACCGATTGGGATCTCTACCGAGTAGCCGGAGATTCTGTTCTCCAGCAACAAATTGAAGAAAGTGAGGATCCCGAAGAAGAAGAAGAAAATGAACCCACAGAAACCCTACCAGAGCAATCAAATGAAGTCCCTAGGGAGGCAGAACCAGAAGCTGAACCTGATATCGAGCCCTCAATGTTTAGAGCTCCACCGCCTAGCCCAGATTGTTGTGATGAGTTGTCAAAGCTTATGGATTTAATGCAACACATGCAATGGCAGCAACAAGCATATTGGCGATACACAAAAATAAGAGATGATTCGATGAGGAGTGCTCTCAAGAAAATTTATAATGACCCTTTTATTTTTGTGCCTGAGTTTCCAGATTTTATATATGAACCATGGGTTCCATCCTCGAAGAAGGAGCTAAGCGATTCATGCAGAGGCAATACTAATGAAGCAAAAGAAGAGTCGAATTCTAAGGGATCGGCAAACAAATAAAAAAAGGGGAGGACTTCAACTTTTATTTCTTTCTTAAGTATCTTAGGATTAGGTCAATTAGGAATTTTTATTTTTGCATAATAAAATAAGAGATAGGAAGCATGAATAAAAATTGAACAGTCTCAAAGGATAAAGTGTGGCAATAAATATATACATGTCTAGGATTGGATTTTAGAAAGAGCTTGGTACTTAAGCAGTCAATTTGACTCACCTCCTCTTTTCTAATTATCCTACCTGGTGTATAGTATTTATTCACTTTAAACAATGAGGACATTGTTCACTTTAAGTAGGGGGACCGAAAATTTGAATTGATTCTATTCAGAATAAAATGTTCTTTTAATTATGTTTAGGATATATTTTTTTCAATAAATTGAAATTTTGTTACTTGTGCTAAACTTTAGTACTAATAAAGTTCTGTTATTTTAATAATTTATTATGTTAGCTTAATAAAGTTGTGAATGTATTTTTAATAAAGCATACAAATTCATACCATAAAATTTTTAGTTCCTTATGAAAAAATTAGGCATGCATGAAAGCTTAAGTCTTTAGAATTGACTTAGTAATTTCTTGAGGCGAAATCCTAGGAAGCAGGGAATATTGAAAAATGATTTAGGCAAAATTTTGTTTGGACTGTTTGAGCCTTTCAAGCTGACCCTGATAAAATTATCCTTTGAAACCCAATTTTGAGACTATATGGCCTAAGTTTATTTGGACCTATGCGATATTTAGCCATCAACTTTCTCTTAATTACTTCTAAAATCATCCCAACCACTAGACTCAGTACTATTCAGAAGATCGTTTGAAAATAAGTTTGGGGGAGTTGAAAAGAAGTACCAAATGCTCGAAAAATTGTTGTACATGAAGCAAGTGCTCGAGTTTGAGTTTAAAAAAAAAACATGTACTCAAAATGAACTAAGTGTTCGAAAGAGCATAAGTTGGGTATCAAGGATTGAAGTTTTGAAGGTTCGATATTAAGCTGAGTCTAGGGTTTTTGTGCCATGAATTTTATCTATCTTTTACCTACCCTTAAGCTTAGCCACGTTACAACCTTATTAAAGACCTATTGATTCGAGATTCCCATGTTACCTACATTAGTGGAGAGAAATTGCTATGTTCAACATATGAAGACATTAGTTAAGCTTAATGATTGTAGTTTACTTTTTGAATAAGGAATTAAAATCAGTTTGGTAGTGAAGAACATGTCTTTATTAAAAACATTTAGTCTAATTTCGCTAGTATGATAATTGTTGGAGTTAATTTGAACGATATGAATGCTTAAGTTGCATAACTATCAAATTTCTTATCTTTGAGCTTAAGTCTATTCAATTCATAATTTTGAGAGGAAAGTTGTTCTGAAAGAGTTTTTCAAAGGTGTTTTTTTCCGAGATATTTCTTTTCAAAATTTTGCATTACTCGGGACGAGCAATGAATTAAGTTTGGGGGTGTGGAAACACGAAAATTTATATACTTTTTCATGCCCTTTTTGACCCAGTTTCATGTGGTTCCAAGTAAATTCTTGTCGAAAAATAATTAAATATTATAAAATATTATAAAATAATTAATTTTTGCTCAAAATATGAATATGATAAATTTTAATTAATTTTATAATTAATTTTGTTTAATTCTAACTATTTTCGACAGAATCGCAAAAAGGGCAAAAATCGACTCGGCAGACACCTCTCGAAGAATTAAACCGAGAAGCGATTTGAAGTGTCAAGGCGACTCTATTTCCAGCCCAAGACTGTCCAATTATGAAATTTTAATCATAATTTAATTAATTTTAATTTATTCCCAATTTAATTTGGGCTACATAAATTATTATTAATTAATTATGGAAAAAGGGTCCAGTTAAACCGCACTAGTTGAACCGAACCGGTTGAACCGAACCAGCCACTAATTGGGCAGCCCAAACCGTCCACAATGAAGGCCCAAATCAGCTTATTTGCTGATTTATTCAGCTTGCAAAGGAGCCCTTGAAGATCTTTTCAAATCACATTCAAACCCCTCCAAAATTTAAGGCTTTTTAAGATTGCCCCAAGCTAATTTTGGCAAAGTTGAATCCATCAACTTGACCACATAGGATGGCTGGCCATGGGGGACTCTTTGCTGCTGAATTTTTGCTATTTTTAGCAGACCCTAAACACTATAAATACAGCCCCAAGCTGCTCATTCAAGGCATCCCTCACTTCTCCAGCATTCTCTCATTCTCTCTTCCTTTCTCTCAACTCTTCTCCCTTCAATTTCATTCCATTTTCCCCTTGTTCTTGTGCTGATTTCCCCTCTTGGAAAAGAGGTGTTTTCCAGCCATTTGAAGCAGCATTTGAAGTGTTCATAAGCCCCCTTGATAGCCGAGGACAACGAAGAACGAAGAAGGGTTCAATCAGACAAGCCACGGAGAGCCACCGGATTTGTTTCTTGTTCCCTATCTCTTTAAATTATTTGTTGTTGTTTTGACGAACATGTTTATGAATATTCATGCTTTTGAAATGTTTAATTTAATCAATTTAGCTTGAATTTAATTTGTGTTGGTTTGATTTCATTTCGCCCTCTTAGATTATTAAAATTGCGTTTATGCTGTTAAAGGCCTCGGTGAAATGTTTGATTAAGTAAAATTATGTTTAAGTTATCTGGCATTTTAATTGTTTAGATAGCTAATGAATTAATTATTTAAACGCATTGAAATTGTAATTAATGGACACAATACTTAATCTGTGCATGTTTAATTCTTCTAAGGTAGCTGAAGATTAAATTAGCATTATATTTGACGATATGTATGCCTTGCATAACTTGCAGGATTTTTGTGATTAAATTGTTTCAAAGTAAAAATACTTTGTTACTTCACATGATCTTTTATATGCTTTTAGGTTGAATTAATCGTTTGCATCGACATAGGAATATGCGAGAGATTGTTTAATTTAATGAGTATGTATGTGCAATAACATGTTTACTTTTTGCAGTCTGTTTAATCGGTCGAATTGGCATAGAAATATGTACAAGAGATAAATGGATTTTTGATTTGTAAATGTGTTCATAAGTTAGCAAATTACCGGGTTGCCATGTTTTAACAAGTATAAACACGAGTTTAATAATTCTAAGGTGAGAAATGTGATTAAACCAACACATTCATGTCAGATTGATTAAAATCAGTTTTCGAAATCGCACACTTGAACTTTGATTTATTTTAAGTTACTTTGTTTTTCTTTTAGTTTTCAAATAGCTTTCAAAAATCAAATATTTTTCCCTAACCAAAGTGTACGAAATTATTTCATAAAATAATTCTTTTACAGTCCCTGTGGGTACGATAACTCGACATTTACTTGTCACTTTATTACTTGTTACGATTGTGTACACTTGCACAATTCCACCGTTCCAGTTGTATAGGGTGGCATTTGGCTTGGTTGATAGCCTTTCAAATGTCCATACGGGTAGACACACGGGCGTGTGTCTAGGCCGTGTGTGACACACGGTCAGCCCCATGGGCGTGTTGATTGGCCTTGTGTCCCCATGCATGCTAGGCTTACAAGTCAATATCTCAATAGTAAACACACAGCCAGAGACACGACCGTGTGTCTCAGCTATGTGGGAGGCACGGCCATGGACATGGGCGTGTGCCCAGGCCGTGTGAAGTCTGCACCTAAAATTAGGAATTTAATTCACCACACAGCCGAAGGACACGGGCGTGTGCCTTGGCCGTGTGACCATAGTTAGGTGATGACATGATAAACATAATACCATGGTTCTGGCACATGGGCTAGGGACACGGGCGTGGGTCCGGCTGTGTGAAAACCCTTGTAGCTTTGAATTAGAAAATAAATTCCACACGGGCTAGGAACATGGGCGTGTATGACCACATGGCCTGCCCACACGGGTGTGTTCCACTTCACACGAGCGTGTTCCATTTCACACGGGCGTGTGGCCCCTGTTTAGGCAAAAATTTTCTAAGTGTGTAAAAGTTTTCTGTTTAATTTCAAAACATTCCATAAATATGTTTTAGGCCTCGTAGGCCCTTAATAAGGATGTATACGAGTATGAATGAGAACTTTTATGTTGAAAAGAAATTTTATAGCCCAAAGTTGTTTGTTGAAGCAAGATAAGTTCGGTAATGCCTCGTATACGATTCCGGTGTTGAGCACGGGTAAGGGGTGTTACAGGACAGTTTGCGAGTTCTGATAGCTCCGCAAAGGGAGCGTGAGTTTGCTACACTGGTTGAGAAGGCGAAGATCGCCGAGGAGGTTAAGCGCGCTGAGCGCCAAAACCGAGAGAAAAGAAAGAATAAGAGGGAGTTGGAGCCCTAGAATTCTATGATGAGGCCTAAGAAGAAGGCCAGGTCTGATGGACTAGTGAGTGTTGGGCCTCCTGTTGCACCTACTAGTGTGGCGCTTTGTGGGCATTGTGGTAGAATCCATTGGGGTAACTATTGAGAATATTTTGAGCGAGGTAACTGTTATGAGTCCATTGGGGCAATCTATCTAAGTTAATAAACTATATAGAAATGTCCCGTTAGAGGTTCAAGGGACAATATTTCTGGCTGATCTAATGGAGCTTCCATTCGAGGAGTTCGATTTGATTCTGGGAATGGATTGGCTGGTCAAGCACCAGGTAAGTCTGGACTGTGTGACAAAATGGGTTGTTTTGAGAACCGAGGAGGACAGCGAGGTAGTGATGATTGGGGAACGTCGAGACTATCTGGTTAATGTGATTTCTACGTTGGTGGCAAAAAAGTGGGTACGAAAAGGATGTGAGGCATTCCTGGCCTACATTAGTGTTTCTGATTCTGGGAATTCTTTGGTTAAGGATTCAGAACCGTAAGGGACTTTCAGATGTTTTTCCTAAGGAACTACCGAGTCCGCCTTCAAGCTGAGAAGTAGAATTTGGGATTGAGATCATTCTAGGTACAGCTTTGGTGTTTATTGCGCCCTACCAATGACACCGAAGGAGCTCACAGAGCTTAAGGCTCAAATTCAAGAACTATTAGATCGTGGATTCATTCATCCCAGTGCATCTCCGTGGGGAGCACTGGTGTTGTTTGTAAAGAAGAAAGATGGGACAATGAGGATGTGTATCGACTACCGATAGCTGAACAAGCAACAATCAAGAATAAGTACCCACTACCGAGGATAGGTGATCTATTCGACCAGTTTAAAGGGGCTTCTTTGTTCTCCAAAATTGATCTACGATCAGGATACCATCAACTGAAGGTAAAGGAGGCCGATGTGCATAAGACATCATTTAGGACTCATTATGGACATTACGAGTTCTTGGTGACGCCTTTTGGGTTGACCAATGCACCAGCGACGTTCATGGATTTGATGAAACGTGTGTTCTAGCCTTATCTAGACCAGTTTGTGGTGGTGCTCGTCGATGATATCTTAATGTACTCCAAGACCGAGGACGAGCATGATGAGCATCTCCGGGTGGTATTACAGATGCTTCGCGAGAAACAGTTGTACACAAAGTTCAATAAGTGTGAATTCTGGCTCCGAGAAGTAACCTTTCTGGGGCATGTGGTTTATGCGGAGGGGATTCATGTTGATCCTCGTCAGATTAAGGCTGTGTTGGATTGGAAAAAACCGAAGAATGTGTCTGAAATCCGCAGCTTTCTAGGGTTGGCGGGTTATTATCGACGCTTCATAGAAGGGTTCTCCTTGATTGCGGCACCGTTAACCAAGCTTCTGCATAAGGGAGTTCCCTTTGTCTGGTCTGATAAGCAACAAGAGAGCTTTGAGAAGCTCAAATCTGTTCTGACTCAGGCTCCTGTTCTGACTCAGTCGGAGCCTGGTAGAGACTTTGTGGTATACAGTGATGTGTCGCATGTGGGTTTGGGTTGTGTTCTGATGGAGGATGGTAAATTCGTAGCTTATGCGTCTCGTCAGCTCAATACGCATGAGGCTAAATATCTGACACACTATTTGGAGTTGGCAGCGGTAGTCTTCACTCTGAAAATCTAGAGGCACTATCTGTACGGTGAGAAGTGTACTATCTACACTGATAAAAAAGCCTTAAGTATCTCATCACTCAGAAGGAGTTAAACCGTAGGCAGCGTAGATGGGTTGAACTGCTTAAGGATTATGACTGCACCATCGAGTACCACCCTGGTAAGGCCAATATGGTCGCAGACGCTTTGAGCCGTAGGGCTATGACCAATTTGAGAGCGATGTTCGCTCGACTCAGCTTATTCGACGATTGGAGTCTGTTAGCAGAACTTTAGGTTAGGCTTACATGGATTGATTAGATCAGAAGTAAACAGATGGGGGATAAGTCGCTTGAGTCGCGGTTTCTTTAGGTTGAGAATGGGGGTACTACTGATTTTGGCATTAATAATGATGGGGTGCTTTGTTTCCGCGGTCAAATTTGTGTACCGAGTGATGAGGAGTTACGACAGCCAATTTTGAGGGGAGCGCATAGTAGCCCTTACGCTATGCATCCCGACGGGAATAAGATGTACTGAGATCTCCGAGAGTTGTACTGGTGGCCAGGGTTGAAACGTGAGGTTATTGACTTCGTTGCTCGCAGTCTGACTTGTTAGCAGGTTAAGGCAGAGCATCAGTTGCCTTCAGAGTTACTGCAGCCTGTAAAGATTCTGATGTGGAAATGGGAACGTTTAACACCCCTAACTCGAAATCGTCGCCGGAATAGGGTTAAGAGGCGTTACCAAATTGTAATAGCCCGATTTTGAGGCTAGTCAGAACAGTGGTTTCGAGACCACTAATTCGAGGTTGAGGAAAATTATTTTGATATTATTTTATGTGTCGTAACATGTTTATAAGGATGCATGAGAATTTTGGTACCTTAATTTTAACGATTGATTGCATAATTGCGAAAAAGGACTAAATCGCATAAAGTGCGAAAGTTTCAAATTTCAAAGTTAGAGGTGTCTAATTGTTAAAGGATATCAAAATAAAGGTTTTTAAAGTGAAATTAGGCTATTAGATGTGTGTTGGCCGGCCATATAAGCTAGGGAGACAAGAGCATTAAATTTTGGTCAAATTTGGTGATATTAGGTGGCTATAATGAATAAAATAAGATAAAGAGAAGAGGAAGCTATCATCTTTTTTATTCTCTTCTTTCTCCACCAAAACTTTCAGCAAGGAATAGGGGTTTTGAAGCTTAAACTTTCAGCCAAGATATCCTCTAGCAAGTAAGAGATTTTAGAGGTCTTTCTTGGTGATTTTTGTGTTTTTGGAACCCCCAAAACTTAAGCTAGCTAATGAGGGGACTAAATTGCATTATGGTGGGAAGTTTAAGGACTTGCCATGAGAGTATTTATGTTGTTAGCTGAGTTTTTATTAAAGAAAATGAATGTTAGAGAGATAAGAAACAACTTTTGTGAAAAGTGTTTGCATGAAAACACCTAAATAGGACTTGAATGCAAAGAATGAATTTGTGTCATAAATGCATGAAATAGTGAGAATGGTGAGTAGTTGTAAGAGAAATAAATGTTCAGCTAGAGTTTTTTATTGAGGAAATGTGTTGAAAAATAAATTACGAGCTTAGGGGCAAAATCGTAATTTTGCCATAGTACAAGGGCAAAATGGTCATTTTTGCCCAAGTATAGATTTTGATGTATTATGATCATAGAATGATCTAAACGAATTGAATTTCATTGTTATTGATCAAGAAGAGCGTGGAATCAATCTTGACCGTGGAAAAGGCAAGGTGACAAATTAAATCGTTAATTAACACTTTTTGCACCGAGGTAAGTTTATGTGTAAACAATGCATATTTGTATAAACATTATGTTGCCAATTTGTGTATGGCATGATTGAGAACATGTGTGATTCAAGCGGATTGAATGTGGTAGTCATTGAATAATTACTGTGTGAACGATAAAATAGTTATATAAATGTGTAATGACGACTCTTTTTGGTGGGCTATGTGCGATACCACCCTAATAAAGACTGTTGGTGGGCTAAGTGTGAAACCACCGATTAATTTGACTATGAGTAATGGAATTAGATATAGTGATGTGTTGTATTATGTGACTTTGTGATGCTAAGTGCAGGGGAACCTATTAATGAATGTATGCATTAAGCTTGTGATATGGTTGGGATGTGGGAATGGAGAAAATGAGTAAGCATGATCATGAATGTAGATTGTTTCTTGCTTAGTATGTAATGCTATGTAAATGTTTAATGCATGTTATAATGTTATATTGTTTACATGTAAACTTACTAAGCTTAAAGCTTACTCCCCCTTCTCTTTTTGCCTTGTTTTATAGAGTTTAAGAGCCAAGCCGAGATACGAGGATATCCAAAAAATTGCCCACACTATCAGCTCACCTCGGTATACCTAGACTTAATGATTTTGTACATGGCATGTATAGGGGCTAGACTAGTTAGGATATTTTGTCATTTTGGCCAAAATGTATTGGCCCTTGTTAAGATAACTATTTTGTATATTGCCATGGTTGATGGCTCTCCTTATCATTTTTGAAATTACAAAATTATCTATGGAAGTTCATATTGAAATTATGAGATGTTTATTAGTATGTTGAATGGGTTCATGTAGTGTAAGCTATAGGGGTGCAAAGAGCTTGGCAAACAACCTTGTTCTTGTCCATACGGGTAGGCACACGGGCTTGTGTCTAGGCCATGTGTGACACACAATCAAGCCGTGGGCTTGTGCCTAGGTCATGTGAAGTCTGCATCTTGAGATTGGAATTTGAATTATCACACGATTGAAGCACACGGGCGTGCCCAGGCCGTGGGGAAATAATCAGAGGCGACCACGGTCCAGCCATATGGGCATGTGTCAAGGTCGTGCGACTGAAGTCAGTGTCGACCACGGGTGTTGAACACGGGCGTGTGAAATTATACACGGGTGTGTCATCTAGTCCACGAGCGTGTGACCCCTGTTTAAGTGACATTTATCTAACTGTGTCAAAGTTTCTGATTTAGTCTGATATTTTCCGGTGGTTTGTATAGGGCCTTATAGGCCCATTATAAGGAAGTTAGATGTAAGATTGAAAATGTTTGAATTTGGAATAGAATTTGCTAACTCAAAGTTATATGACCAAGTGAGTCGAGCCCGGTAATGCCTCGTGCTCGATTCTGGTACAAGATACGGGTAAGGGTTGTTACATTTAGTGGTATTAGAGCTATGGTTTAGTGGGTTCTAGGACTACTGTAGCATGTGTAGGAGTCTAACTATTCATGCCATAAGCGTATGATGATAGTGTGATGGCTTCTGATGATTTTGAACTTGTTTTATGTAGTATATAGATCCCGAACAATCGACTACTGATGACGTAGCTAGTAATGTGCCGGCTCCTACCCAAGGAACCGCGTCTGTGTAGAGTAGCTCCAAGACTAGGGGTCAAGGAAAAGAGGCTCGGGAAGCCTTTCTCCAAATGATGAGTAACTGGTACACTGAGTATGTACGAGCAAACCCCAATGCTCAACCTCCTACACCCCCACCTATACCTCAGCCAGTTCCCGTGGCTCCCCAAGGTATAGAAATGGTGAGGACAACTAAGCCCCCGGTAGAAAAAATTCGGAAGCGAGGGGCTAAGGATTTTCGAGCTAATATAGATGATGACCCTGAGTGAGCGGAGTTTAGGCTTGAGAGCTCATTGAGGGTTTTTGATGAACTCTCCTGTACACCTGAGGAGGGCTTAAAATTCGTTGTGTCTTTGCTGAGGGACTCGGCATACCATTGGTGGAAAATGTTGACATCAGTGGTTCCTAAAGAGAGGGTAATGTGGGACTTCTTCTTGGAAGAGTTTTGAAAGAAGTAATAAGTCAACGATTTGTAGACCAGAAATGGAAAGAATTCATTGAGTTAAAGCAAGGAATAATGACTTTGGCGGAATATAAGCGCGAATTTGTTAGGCTTAGCAAGTATGCGCAAGAATGTGTATCCACGAAAACTATCTTATGCAAGAGATTTGAAGATGGGTGAATGAATATGTCAGACTCTTAGTCAGGATTTTAGAGCTAAAAGAATTGGTGGTATTGGTGGATGGGGCTAATAAGGCTGAAGAATTGAATAAGGAAAAGAGGAAAGCCCTGAATGAGGCTCGAGATGCAAGGAAGAGGCCGATAAGCAAATCATACCAAGCTCAATCGAAGAGGTCCAGGGAAGTGAACCCTCGAATGACTACATCAATCGGGTATTCGCAAAGAGAGCGAGGCAAAACGTATTCGGGTTCAAGAGTTCAGGCCGCCTCAATGGCAAGTGTGGGCAATCCAAAGTCCAAACCAGAGTGCGCAAGTTGTGGCAGGCATCACACTAGGGAGTGTTGGGGAAGCAATCGAAATTGTTATAAGTGTGGATCCCTCGACCATCTCATCCGAAACTGTCCTGAAAGGGGTGACAAGGAGAGGAAGCAAGAGATAAGATCAAGTAGTGCATCCTTTAGAGGTAGGCCACAAAAGAACCTGTGAGGTGGCACTAGTGGTAGAGGTGTATCATGAGACCCTACTGTGAGGCCGGAGGGCCGGGCGCCATCAAGAACTTATGCTATTCGCGCTCGAGAAGAGGCATCATTGCCGGATGTAATAACGGGTACATTCTCTCTCTATGACACCTCTGTTATTGTTTTGATTGACCCGGGGTCAACCCATTCTTATATTTGTATGATATTGGCATCTAGTTTAAGTATGATTGTTGAGTCTATTAAATTTGTGGTAAAGGTGTCAAACCCACTAGGTAAACAGGTGTTAGTTGACAAGGTGTGTAGGAGCTGTCCTTTGACAAATAGGGGTCATTGTTTTCCGGCAAACCTTATGTTGTTTCCGTTTGATAAATTTGATTTGATTCTTGGTATGGATTGGTTGACTACCCATAGTGTTTTAGTGAACTGTGGTAGTAAATTTATTAAATTGAAATGTTAAAATAGAGATGTTATTCGGGTTGAATTAGGTGAGTCTAATAGTTTACCGGTGATGATTTCTTCCATGACAGCTGAGAAGTATCTGAGAAAAGGGTACGAATCTTGCTTTCGTGTTAAACACTCAAGAGTCTGAAGTAAAGATTGAAACAGTGCCGGTTGTATGTGAGTATTTGGATGTATTCCCGGAGGAGTTACCCGGATTACCCCCAGTTAGAGAGGTCGAGTTTGGAATTGAGTTAAGTTCGGGAACAACACCCATTTCGGTTGCTCCGTATAGGATGACCCCACTAGAGTTGAAAGGACTGAAAGTTTAGTTGCAAGAGTTAACGGATAAGGGTTTTGCAAGACCGAGCTATTCAACGTGGGGTGCTCCAGTACTTTTTGTAAAGAAGAAAGATGGGACGATGAGATTGTGCATAGACTACAGACAGCTCAACAAGGCAACTGTGAAGAACAAGTATCCTTTGCCGAGGATAGATGATCTATTTGATCAACTAAAGGGAACTACGATGTTCTCCAAGATCGACCTGAGGTCCGGTTATTACCAGTTGAAGGTTAAGGAGCAAGATGTACCGAAAACGGCATTTCGGACGAGGTATGGCCATTATGAGTTTCTGGTCATGCCATTCGGTTTAACGAATGCTCCTGTAGTATTTATGGATTTAATGAACCGTGTCTTCCGACCACATTTGGACAAGTTTGTGGTTGTCTTTATTGACGACATATTGATTTATTCTCGAGATGAGAGTGATCATGCAGAACATCTGAGAATTGTCTTACAGACCTTAAAAGACAAGTAGTTATATGCTAAATTTAGTAAGAGCGAGTTTTGGCTTCGAGAGGTAGGATTCCTAGGACATATTGTGTCGAGCGAAGGTATTAGAGTTGATCCGAGGAAGATCTCGGCTATTGTGGAGTGGAAACCACCGAGGAACGTGTCAGAAGTTAGAAGATTTTTGAGTTTAGCGGGGTACTATAGGCAGTTTGTGAAGGGATTCTCTATGATTGCTACTCTGATGACGAAACTATTGCACAAGGATATTAAGTTTGAATGGACTGAAAAATGCCAACAGAGTTTTGAGAGATCGAAAACGTTGTAAACGGAGGCACCGATTTTGGTACAACCTGAGTCGAGAAAAGAGTTTGTGGTCTACAGTGACGTGTTATTAAATGGTCTCGGTTGTGTGTTGATGCAAGAGGGTAAGGTAGTCACTTACGCCTTGAGGCAGCTAAAACCACATGAGAAGAATTATCCGACTCATGACTTGGAGTTGGCCACAATTATTTTCGCGTTAAAGATGTGGCGACATTACTTATATGGTGAGAAGTGTTGAATCTTCATGGATCATAAGAGTTTGAAGTATTTGATGGATCAAAAGGAATTAAATTTATGGCAACGGCGGTGGCTCGAATTATTGAAGGACTATGAGCTAGTGATTGATTACCATTCGGGGAAAGCGAATGTAGTTGCGGATGCTCTAAGTAGAAAATCCTTGTATGCTTTGAGAGCTATGAACACAAGTTTGTCATTGTCTATGATGGTGCTATACTGGCCGAGTTGAGAGCTAGACCACTATTTGTTCAACAAATATGTGAGGCTCAAAGGAATGATAGTGAGATACTAGCTAAAAGAGCTAAGTGTGAATCAGGAACTAATTCTGAATTTTGGGTGAATTCGGATGGTTGCTTAATGTTCCATGATAGAATTTGTGTACCCAGAAATGACGAGTTGATCCGAGAAATTTTACAAGAGGCACATAGTAGTTATTTGTCGGTACACCCGGGCAGTACAAAAATGTACAATGATCTGAAGAAATTTTATTGGTGGCCGGGAATGAAAAGAGACATTTCAAAGTATGTAACAAGATGTCTGATTTGTCAACAAGTGAAAGCTGAGCAACAAATGCTTTCGGGATTACTTCAGCCAGTGATGGTTCCCGAGTGGAAGTGGGATCGGATTACCATGGATTTTGTTACGGGCTTGCCTATGACTCCGAAGAAGAAAGATGCTGTGTGGGTTATTGTTGATAGATTAACGAAGTCGGCTCACTTTATACCTGTGCATATTGATTATTCACTAGAAAAGTTAGCCGAGTTGTATATCACAGAGGTAGTAAGTTTACATGGAGTGCCTGTATCTATTATCTCAGACAGAGACCCGAGATTTACTTCGAGGTTTTGGAAGAAGTTACAGGAGGCCTTGGGTACAAGGTTGAATTTTAGTACAGCATTTCATCCTCAAACTAACGGTCAGTCTGAGAGAGTAATCCAAATTCTTGAGGATATGCTCCGATGCTGTGTGTTAGAGTTCGAAGCTAGTTGGGAAAGATATCTACCCTTGGTCGAATTTGCTTACAATAACAGTTATCAATCGAGCATACGGATGGCACCGTATGAAGCCTTATATGGTCGTAAGTGTCGGACTCCCTTGTATTGGACCGAGCTGAGTGAGAAGCAAATTCATGGGGTTGATTTAGTTAAAGAGACTAAGGAGAAAGTGAAAGTGATCCGGGATAGTCTGAAGGTTGCTTCGGACCGACAAAAGTCGTATGCGGATTTGAAAAGAAAAGAAATTGAGTTTCAAGTGGGCGACAAGGTATTTCTGAAAGTGTCACCGTGGAAGAAAATATTGAGATTTGGTCGAAAAGGTAAATTGAGTCTGAGATTCATAGGGCCGTATGAGATTACGGAAAGGATTGGGCCAGTGGCACATCAGTTGGCTTTACCGGTAGAGTTAGAGAAAATTCACAATGTGTTCCATGTATCAATGTTAAGGCATTATCGCTTTGATCCTTTGCATGTAATTCCTCCAACAGAAATTGAGATACGACCGGATATGACATATGAGGAAGAGTGGATTAAAATCTTGGCTCGAGAAGTGAAACAGTTGAGAAATAAGAACATAGCCTTAGTAAAAGTGTTGTGGCAAAAACACGGTGTAGAAGAGGCTACGTGGGAACCGGAGGAAGCCATCAGAGAGAAATATCCAAACCTCTTTACCGGTAAGATTTTCGAGGACGAAAATCTCTAAAGAGGGGGAGAGTTGTAATATCCCGATTTTGGGGCTAGTCGTAACAGTGGTTTCGAGACCACTAATTCGAGGTTGAGGAAAATTATTTTGATATTATTTTATGTGGCGTAACATGTTTATAAGGATGCATGAGAATTTTGGTACCTTAATTAAAACGATTGATTGCATAATTGCGAAAAAGGACTAAATCGCATAAAGTGCGAAAGTTTCAAATTTCAAAGTTAGAGGTGTCTAATTGTTAAAGGATATCAAAATAGAGGTTTTTAAAGTGAAATTAGGCTATTAGATGTGTGTTGGCCGGCCATATAAGCTAGGGAGACAAGAGCATTAAATTTTGGTCAAATTTGGTGATATTAGGTGGCTATAAAGAGAAGAGGAAGCTATCATCTTTTTCATTCTCTTCTTTCTCCACCAAAAATTTCAGCAAGGAATAGGGGTTTTGAAGCTTAAACTTTCAGCCAAGATATCCTCTAGCAAGTAAGTGATTTTAGAGGTCTTTTTTGGTGATTTTTGTGTTTTTGGAACCCCAAAACTTAAGCTAGTTAATGAGGGGACTAAATTGCATTATGGTGGGAAGTCTAAGGACTTTCCATGAGAGTATTTATGTTGTTAGCTGAGTTTTTATTAAAGAAAATGAATGTTAGAGAGACGAGAAACAACTTTGGTGAAAGGTGTTTGCATGAAAACACCTAAATAAGACTTAAATGCAAAGAATGAATTTGTGTCATAAATGCATGAAATGGTGAGAATGGTGAGTAGTTGTAAGAGAAATAAATGTTCAGCTAGAGTTGTTTATTGAGGAAATGTGTTGAAAAATAAATTACGAGCCTAGGGGCAAAATCATAATTTTGCCATAGTACAATGGCAAAATGGTCATTTTTGCCAAGTATAGATTTTGATGTATTATGATCATAGAATGATCTAAATGAATTGAATTTCATTGTTATAGATCAAGAAGAGCGTGGAATCAACCTTGACCATGGAAAAGGCAAGGTGACGGATTAAATTGTTAATTAACACTTTTTTACACCGATGTAAGTTTATGTGTAAACAATGCATATTTGTATAAACATTATGTTGCTAATTTGTGTATGCATGATTGAGAACATGTGTGATCCAAGTGGATTGAATGTGGTAGTCATTGAATAATTACTGTGTGAATGATGAAATTGTTGGAACGCCGGAACCTCATAGCGCAGCAGAATAAAATTAGATCCGGTGATCCAAACCATGGATCCATGTGTGAGGAACGAATCGGGGTGAAATAAAGGTTTCGAAATTACCAAAACTTCAATCTGAGTAGACAGCGACGCCTTGACAACAAGAGTTTTGATCTACTGTCGAATCAAGCCACAACCTTTTCCGATGTCGGCCTCTACGTGATCCACCCGGTTTTTACTATGAACGGAAGAAATCTCCAAAACTATTTAGGAGGTTTATTTGCTTGACGGCTGCTAGACCTAACAAGCAATCTCTTAGGGTTTTCACATAAGCTTTGCCTCTTTTAAATACCTTTTATGTTGGGTATCCTTTTAATTGGGCCAATTATAATGGGTATCTTTTTCATTGGGCCCATTATTTGGTATCCTTTTAATACCCTTTTATAATTGGTATCTTTTGAATGTATCATAAGATTAAATAAATACAATAAAGTTTTTAACCGAAAATTATAATTACATTAATTATATTTGAAAATTATAATTACATTAATTATAATAAGGATTTCGGTAAACTATATTTATTTAAATTTATATATGAATCAAATTCATATATTAATAGAATTATGTTGTCATTATGTGTACAACATCCTTGTACATATAATATGTTCAATATTTGATTGCCCAATTAAATTAATTCTTTAATTAATTTAATTCATGTGACAACTAAAAACAATACCAATATTTTATTCCGTTCATTTAAACCATAGGGTGTGACCCTGTAGGTTCTTGCAACGTTAGCAGTAATAATAGAACGATTCTAATGTCACAAACAATGAGTGGCATCTAGCAATGCATCATTGCTACCTAAGTTACAAGAAGTCATGATTCCACATAACTTTTGTGATTAACCTTTCATACATTAATCCTTAAGTCCTTTATCTCTGGAATGGACACAAGTCATGGAATAGTCACACTTGTATAGTCCATCCCATGTTTCTTGATATCTTGAGTAGACTATGATATTCAAATTAGTATGACATCTCATGTCAACTTATTTGAGCATGGCCATGCATTTCTAGTCTCACTCAATCAAGTGGCCTAAGATATTACTCCCATTATGTAGGAGGGACTATCCTATATTGATCAACCATATCCCTCTACATAGATTGTGGTATATCCAACATCAGTCTTTATAGAACAACCAATTACGGTGTACGTTTGACTGTATCAAAATATACAACTCACGATGTTGAGATAATAATTATCTCAAGTCTGAGGATCATATACATATTAATCACTATGAGTAATGTTGTGACAATTACATAATAATCCAATAAACATACTCATAACGGGTCAATCCAATATGTTGTTCTCTAACACACATATTCATGCATTGATTTGACAATCCACATCAATGACAACTCTTTATCATCAATCAACTACATGTTAGTCTTAATGCATTATTGTTGTCCTAGTCAACAATAATACTCGACTAAGGATCTTTTAAGAATAATCATTATTCTAAGGACATTATTATAAAACAGTTTATTTGTACACACAGAAAGAAAAACTGAAATAATAATAATGATAACGCTTTATATTAATAAACATGGTAAATTAAGTATGTTATTACAACCATCTCATGATTGGTCTTTGGGCATACTCTTACAATCTCCCACTAGCACTAAGACCAATCACTCATATATCTAATACCAAGTGACTTAGTGTGACGATCATGCTTCTGCTGTGTCAGAGGCTTGGTCAGGGGATCAGCAATGTTATCATCTGAAGGTACTCTGCATACTCTACATCCCCTCGATCGATAATCTCTCGAATAAGATGGTAGCGTCTAAGTATATGTTTGGATCGCTGGTGAGATCTGGGTTCCTTAGCTTGTGCAATAGCTCCATTGTTATCACATCGGAGCTCTATAGCATCTGATATGCTAGGCACAACCCCTAGTCCAGTAATGAACTTCTTGATCCAAACCGCTTCCTTTGCTGCCTCACTGGCTGCAATATACTCAGCCTCTGTTGTAGAATCGGCTACTGTACTTTGCTTTGAACTCTTCCAGCTCACAGCACCACCATTAAGGCAAAAACACAAACCTGATTGCGATCGAGAATCATCCTTGTCGGTTTGGAAGCTGGCATCAGTGTAAACCCTTTACACTTAACTCTTCATCACCTCCATATAATAGGAACGTATCCTTAGTTCTTCTTAAGTACTTAAGGATACTCTTGACTGCGGTCCAGTGACCTTCACCGGGATCCACTTGATACCTGCTCGTCATACTTAAGGCATACGATACATCTGGACGAGTACATAACATAGCATACATGATAGATCCAATTGCGGAAGCATATGGAATTTACTCATACGTTCTCTCTTGTGGAGTTGAAGGACACATTTCCTTCGAGAGTGAAATACCATGTCTCATAGGTAGAAATCCTCTTTAGATTCTTCCATACTGAACCTTTTCAGTACTTTATCTATGTATGTACTTTGGCTTAGACCTAGTAGTCGTCTTGATCTATCTATAGATCTTGACTCCTAAGATATAAGTGGCTTCGCCCAAGTCCTTCATAGAAAAAACAACTTCTTAACCAAGTCTTAATAGACTGCAAGGTAGGTATGTCATTTCCCATGATAGTAATGTCATCCACATATACCAAGAATGTGATAGTGCTCCCACTAACTTTCTTGTAAACACATGGTTCATCTTCATTTTTGACAAAACCAAACTCTTTGATTGCATCGTTAAACGAAGATTCCAACTTCGAGAAGCTTGCTTTAATCCATAAATGGATCTTTGCAGCTTACATATCTTTCTAGCATCCTTTGGATTTACAAAACCTTCAGGTTGTGTCATATACACATCCTCTTCAAGTTTCCCGTTAAGGAAAGCTGTTTTGACGTCCATCTGCCAGATTTCATAATCATGAAATGCAGCTATGGCGAGCAAGATCCTGATGGATTTAAACATAGCTACAGGTGAAAAGGTTTCATCATAGTCAACACCATGAATTTGGCGAAAACCTTTAGCGACTAATCGCCCTTGGTATGTTTGTACATTACCATCCATGTCAGTTTTCTTTTGAAAACCCATTTGCACCCTATAGGTTTAACCCCTTCGGGTGGATCAATCAAAGTCCATACTTGGTTTTCATACATGGAATCCATCTCAGATCTCATGGCCTCAAGCCATTTCTCAGAGTCTGGGCTCGTCACCGCTTCTTGATAAGTCCTAGGTTCATCTTGATCTATAAGAAGAACGTCACCAATGCGTGTAATGAGAAATCCATATCTCTCAGGTGCACGGCGTTCTCTTAAAGATCTGCGCGGTGGTTGTGTTTCTACAGCAGTTATTGTTCCTCAATTTCTTGTGGAATTTGCTGTTGTTCAATCTCTGGTTCAGTGGTATCTTGTGATTCTTGAATTTCTTCAAGTTCAATCTTCTCCCACTTCCTTTTCTAGAAGTAAATTCTCTCTCTAGGAAGACACCAGTCCGAGCAACAAACGTTTTGTTCTCAGTGGGATTAAAGAAATAATATCCTTTGGTTCTTTGGATACCCCACAAAAATACACCTTTCAGATTTGGGTTCAAGCTTAGTAGACG
The DNA here is from genome assembly GCA_005393395.2 of Gossypium australe. Lineage (NCBI taxonomy): Eukaryota > Viridiplantae > Streptophyta > Magnoliopsida > Malvales > Malvaceae > Gossypium > Gossypium australe. The sequence goes on along the minus strand of CM016621.1, from coordinate 62,053,613 downwards.
TTTGACGTTTAACATAAGCTTCACAGCCCCCTTTTCATAAAAGACATACTAGGGCGTTTCCCAGTCCACATCTCATATGGGTCTTTTGAACCGATTTAGATGGAACTCGATTTAGTGTGAAAGCAGCTGTCTCAAGGGCATGTCCCCAAAAAGAAGTTGGAAGATCAGCATGACTCATCATAGATCGAACCATGTCTAACAAAGTTCGATTTCTTCTCTCAGATACTCCATTCCATTGAGGAGTACCAGGAGGAGTAAGTTTGAGACATCCCACATTCTTTCAAAAGATCATCAAACTCAGGCTCAAGTACTCTCCACCTCGATCAGATCGAAGTGACTTGATAGTTTTGCCTAGTTGATTTTGTACTTCATTTTTGAATTCCTTGAACTTTTCAAGGGACTCAGACTTATGGCGCATGAGATAAACATACCCATATCTACTGAAATCATCAGTGAAAGTAATGAAGTAGTGAAATCCACCTCTGGCTTGTGTATTTATTGGTCCACATACATCAGAATGTATTAGGTCTAGTAAATCACAGCTCGTTCACTTTTACCAGTAAAAGGAGATTTAGTCATTTTTCCCAATAAGCAAGATTCACATACTTCAATTGTTCAAAACAAATGAATTCAAGAGACCATCTTTATGGAGTTTGGATATGCGTTTCTCACTTATGTGGCCCAAACGACAATGCCAAAGATAAGTTTGATTTGAGTCATTTATTTTAGATCTTTTAGTATTTATGTTGTAAATGGGATTCGTTTGATCTAAAATATAGAGGCCATTAATTAATTGTGCCGAACCATAGAAAACATTATTGAGATAAAATGAACAACAATTATTCTTAATAATTATCTCAAAACCAATTTTGTCTAAACAAGAAATTGAAATAATGTTTTAGTCAAACTGGGCACAAAATAACAATCTCCTAAACATAAATCAAGTCCACTAGGCAAAGATAAAGTATATGTTCCCACAGCTAATGCAGCAACTTTTGCTCCATTTCCAACTCGTAGGTCCACATCCCTCTAGCCAAAGGCCTACTCCTTTGTAGTCCCTGTACAGAAGTACAAATATGAGAACCACACCAGTATCTAATACCCAAGAAGTAGTAGTTGATAAATTAATATCAATAACATAATACCTGAAGCAGACATTCCGCTTGCTTTAGCCTTCTTGACTTCTTCAAGATAGATAGGGCAGTTCCGTTTCCAATGTCCAGTCACACCACAATGAAAACAGTTTCCTTCCTAGACACCCCACCTTTAGGTTTTAGTGTAGCCTTTCCTTTTCCAAATTTGGGCTACCTTTGCCCTAGGTTTTGTTTGAACTTTGGCTTTCCCTTGCCCTTGTTATTACGGACCATCAGTATGGGCTGGGTCCAACCTTTTTTTCAAGTTGCCTTCACAGTTCGTAACATACTGAGCAATTGTGGTAGAGTCTTGTCAATTTCATTCATATTGAAATTGAGGACAAACTGGCTGTAGCTATCCGGCAACGATTGCAAAATAACATCAGTGGCCAACTCTTGGCTCAATGGAAACCCAAGCTTAGATAGGCTTTCAATAGCCAATCATCTTAAGGACATGAGGTCCTACTGGGCTTCCTTCAGCCAACTTACATTGGAATAGGCTTTAGAGATATCAAACCTCTCTTGCCGTGCTTGCCCCTGATAAAGTTCTTTCAGGTGCTCGATCATATCATAAGCAACCATGTCCTCATGTTGCTTCTGAAGTTCAGGATTCATAGTGGCAAGCATAAGACATCCAACATCTCATGTCATCGAGATACTTCTTGTAAGAG